>NW_024121122.1:19074574-19425764 GCF_016745375.1 Pimephales promelas
TAAAATACACACAATATGTTTTATGTTGTAAGAGAAGTCATTTTTGATTTTTAAAAGCCTTTATTAAACTTTTTTTTTCATGATCTCAGAATTCTTTTTAAATTAAAAAAAGTTTTATGTTATTATGCTGAGATCTTCAATGTACCCCCCTTAATCAATTTAATGCATAATGTCTTTCTGAATTGAAGTATTAATTTATTAATTAATAAATATATATATATGGTGGGGTACTGTATATGCAACTTTCAAATAGTAGTATAATTAGTTAATATTATACTAGGCCTATATTATGTAATACTACACTCTTTGCCTTAATTGATAAGTACAAAATATAAAATTCATCCCCAATGGAGGAAATGAATGTGATTTTTACTTTCAGAACCTTCTTTTCTCTGAACCCTGTCACTACAGTAAATACAGTAAGGAGGAGCAAGAAACCAACAACAAAGGTGCTTACCAGATAAAGTGAACCCAGATTGGTGCAAATTTCTGGACGGTCCCAGTGGGTTCTTTCCTGGACATGAGGGCCCCCTAGAGGTGGGAGTGGGTGGTACAGATTTGGTCATACTTATGACATCATGGACGGGGCCATCATAGTTTCCTCTAGGAACACCACGGGCATCAGCCATCTGCAAAATAAAAGATTTGATCATGAAAGTGACCCTTCAGAATACAAAAGTTGAGTCTTTTTAAACTTTAAAAGCCTGTGAGAGTGTTAGATGTGTTAGATAGATTCACAATCACACAGAAACATTCTTACCCTGCCCCGGGCCTTGATTCTCTTGTAGACATAGTCGGGATAGCCTTTTCTAGGGATGAAGCGGCCTGAACCCTCGGTCACACTGAGTTTCCCGTCTTCCAGAACGATCCTGCCCTGACTGATGACCAATACAGGAAAGCCTCGGCACTCCATTCCCTCAAAGATATTCACTTCTACTGTCTGTGGCGCACACGTAGAATAAGGGCAGAAGAGATTATATTTCACGTACACAAAATTCAAATAGAACATTGCAAGGATTTAACAGAATTCTGTTCAGTCCAGAAAGCATTCTACTGTAAAACAATTACCACTCTAAATCAATAGATGAATAAGTACAATGATGTTGGACACATAAAAACAACTGTTAACTGGTAATCATTTTTTTTTTTTGCCACTGAGAAATTCTTATACCAGATTGTGAGATTTGGCAGAGAAGATTTTCGTCTCCTTGGTGTTCCAGATCACAATGTCGGCGTCAGATCCAACAGCGATCCGTCCTTTCCGAGGGTACATGTTGAAGATTTTTGCAGCGTTTGTGCTTGTTACTGCAACAAAGTCATTCTCGTCCATTTTACCTGTTGCCTATGCAACAAAAATATCAGTGAAATAAGAGAGCTGTCACATACATACAAATGCAAGCACATAGAAGACTTCACATTCATGTTTGACCTGTGAATTCATCATGACATATTGCCAATAGATGATTTAAATATCAAAGAATGGCCCTTTTGCGAAGAATGTAAAGCAAGTCGTTTGTAATGTTGGAATATATATATATATATATATATATATATATATATATATAATATATAATACATTTAATATATATATATATATATATATATATATATATAAACATTTTAAATGTATTATTTTTTAAATTATCAAAAACATAAGGAAGACCTACCACAGCTTTATCCCAGACGATGCTCATACGCTCCTCAATGCCATTAGTCCCCTCTGGGATGAGGGTGAAGTTATCTTTTCCAACAGCTTTCTGTGCAGTAGTGAAGGTGCAGTGAGCACTGCCTGTTACCTGAAGATCCCCACTGAAAACATCAAACATGAAAGTGGAGGAATTTCAATTGTCAAATAAAAAAATAAAAGATTGGATGGATGAATGGATGGATGGATGAACCCTCCAATGAACCCTCAACCATCCCTCAATCCTCAACCAACAAACCCTCAACCATTCCTCAATCCACATCTAATGAATCCTCAACCATTCATCAATCCTCAACCAACGAACCATCAACCATTCCTCAATCCTCAACCAATGAACCCTCAACTATCCCTCAATCCTCAACCAATGAACCCACCATCCCTCAATCCTGAACCATGAACCCTCAATCAAAGTCAACCAATGAACCCTCAACCATTTCTCAATCCTCATTTATCCTCAACCATTCATCAATCCTCAACCAATGAACCATCAACCATTCCTCAATCCTCAACCAATGAATCCTCAACCATCCTCAATCCTCAACTAATGAACCCTCAACCATCCATCAATCCTCAAACAATGAACCCTCAACCATTCCTCAATCCTCAACCAATGAACCCTCAACCATCCCTCAATCCTCAACCAATGAAGCCTCAACCATCCCTCAATCCTCAACCAATGAACCCTCAACCATTCCTCAATCCTCATTTATCCTCAACCATTCATCAATCCTCAACCAATGAACCATCAACCATTCCTCAATCCTCAACCAATGAACCCTCAACCATCCCTCAATCCTCAACCAATGAACCCGCAACCATTCCTCAATCCTCATTTAATGAATCCTCAACCATTCCTCAATCCTCAACCAATGAACCCTCAACCATCCCTCAATCCTCAACCAATGAACCCTCAACCATCCCTCAATCCTCAACCAATGAACCCCCAACCATTCCTCAATCCTCATTTATCCTCAACCGTTCATCAATCCTCAACCAATGAACCATCAACCATTCCTCAATCCTCAACCAATGAACCCTCAACCATCCCTCAACCCTCAAACAATGAACCCTCAACCATTCCTCAATCCTCAACCAATGAACCCTCAACCATCCTCAATCCTCAACCAATGAACCCTCAACCACCCTCAATCCTCAACCAATGAACCCTCAACCATTCCTCAATCCTCAACCAATGAACCCTCAACCATTCCTCAATCCTCAAACAATGAACCCTCAACCATCCCTCAATCCTCAACCAATGAACCCTCAACCATTCCTCAATCCTCATTTAATGAATCCTCAACCATTCCTCAATCCTCAACCAACAAACTCTCAAATATTCCTCAATCCTCAACCAACGAACCCTCAACCATCCCTCATGGATGGATGGATAGATGGATGGACAGAGGTGGATAGAAGGATAGATGGATAGAAGGATTGATGGATAACAGGTAGATAGAGATAGATGGATGTTTGCTGCTCACCAGGACAGTAGTGAGCTGAGGTAATCTGGAGTGCTGGTGTCTGGGTTGAGAGGAGGAGACATGACAAACGCAGCAGCTTCAGCCCAGTGTTTGCTCCAGTAGTGCGATCCATCTGTGCCAAGGCTGGCTGCTACTGGTTCCCCATAGATGACCATGCCTGAAAATGAATCAGAGCACATTACACAAATATTCACGGCCTCTTCTCATGGTTTTCTTTGTTTCTGTCACAGTGTTTTAGAGCAGCTAAAACATTCGTACCCTTTTTCCTAGCCTTGGCGATGACATCAGCAGCAGGTTTGCTCATCACCTTGGTGATGTAGAGAGGGCAGTTGGCCTGTTTAGCAATGGTGATGGCTCGATACACAGCCTCAGTCTCCACCTGGAGAAAAAAAACACCAAAACAGTGTAAACCAGTGGTAGAACAAATTTGTATCTCAAGTCACCATGAAATAAAAACTTGAAATAAAAACTAATGGAATATTGCAGTATTTATCTGTGCACACTTTTTTATTCATGTGCCCTCATAATCTTTAATCCAAATAACTACTACTTTCTCTTGCAGTTACATCTCTTCTCTTCTCTGATGACGTGTTTACTGGCACGAGGGCGGGGCAACCTGTCACTCACATGAGATTCACCAATAACAAACCACAATGACCTAACCGTCCAATCAATTCCCCATGAACCAAGTGCCGCCCTAAGTTTTTTCTTAAAGCCGTTTCATTCAAATGTATATCCCATAAAAGGGAGGAAAAGAAGAGACGAAACTTCAGTTTCTGTATGTACGTTTTTTTTAATGCTTAAAATATAGTTTCAAAATCATTCTGATGGTAGGTACACTGATTTTTAATAAGACAAATGGCTTATCCGAGTATATCCGAGTGAAACAGCTTCTTGAACAAGAACAAATTTAGGGTGGGATTTTGTCCATCGGGAAATTATTGGATGGTTGTGGTTAAAATAAATATGCCAATATTCCCCAAAAAACAAACAAAACAAGGATGGTCAATTATAATTCCATGATAAGACTAACCTCCTCTGGGTGGCTCAGTACGTGTCCCTCTGGACCAGTGATTCCCAGATCCAAAAGCTTCTTCTGTTCCTGAGATTACAAACAAAAACAACAATGGATACAAGCATGGAGAAAAAGACAGTTGGATGGAAAGACACTTGTATATTTTATAAGACATTATTGAAATGCATTAGCAATTGAAGACATTTAGATTAAAGGGATAGTCCATCCAAAAATTTAAATTCTGTCATCAATTATTTCATCCTATCCATCAAGTTGTTCCAAAATGGTATACATTTCTTTTTTCTGCTGAACACAAAACATGATATTTTGAAGAATGTCAGTAATCAAACAGTTGACGTTCCACATTGACTTCAATAGTACGGAGAAGCAAAAAAATACTATGGAAGTCAATGCATGCATCAACATTTTGTGGGTGAGTAAACGAGAATATTCATTTTTGGATGATTTAATGATAATGATAACAATCATAGTTACCTCATCAATGATGTCACCGTTTTCAGCGTGAACCTGTGCAATGGCTCCCAGTTCTCTCATGGCACTAAACATCTCATAGATCTACAGACACAGAGAGTGTTTGCTCTTGGAAATATGATCTATAAAACATACATTGCTGTTCAAAAGTTTTTTTCAGTAAGTAAAAAAACAACAACAACAATTTAATACTTTTATTCAGCATTGAATTAATCAAAAGTGACAGTAAATACATTCTACTAAATATGTTTTATCTTTTTTTTTTTTTTTTGACTGTTTTACAATTTCAGATGTGACTAATTACTAAGTTGTACAATAAATTCAGAATCACATGACCAACAAACCTGTGTATCAGAGCTCTGGTACCTATCCTTATAAGCCATGAAGATGAGAAATGAGTTGACCCCTAAAAAACAAAAAACAAAAAAAAACACACACATTTGTTATTATAATGTGATACATCTTTCTAGAGCCGAATGCAAAAAGTGTTTTTATGCGTGTTAAAAAAATAAACCTAATAATTCAGGAAGCAAAAATATCAAAGTCACACCTGAAATCTCAAATCACCTTTATCTTTGACCAGAGACTCCAGCTCCTCAAACAGCCCATCATGCCAGCGAGTGATGTCGATGTGCAGAGAGTAATCACAGCACGACCTCTTGTCTGCCGTATCCCTCCACTGGTCATATGCTGACAGTAAACTAGAACCCGGTTCAGGCACAACATGGTCAACTAAAGGAAGTGAGCAAGACGAGGAGAGCAGACTGATGAAAAACACATGCTTAACATACTGAGAAATACCTTGACTCCTGTGTTAAAGTCACCATAAAATCAACATGGACATTTCTTGTTTTTTCATGGAATATTGCATTTTTAATATTTATTGTAAATCATTTATGTCCTCGAAATCTTTATCCAAAATAACTTCCAACCTACCATCCAATCAAACCAACCATCCAGTCAATTCCTGATGGACAGAATCAAGTCCCACCCTACTTTTTTGCTTGTTCTAGAAGCAGTTTCACTCAGATATGCGTCACAATAGGGAAGAAAAGACTATCATGGCATAATAATCAAATTTGCCTTGATCTTTTGACATATAAGAGGTCTTTGTACCATTAAAGCATCCTGCAAGTTTCATAGCTTAAAACATCCTCCTCATTATAAGCCAAGCATTTATTTAATCAAGCAACAAAAACGGCTTGTTTGGATATTGTGGGATTTGTGACATCACACGGGCAAATGCATTTGCATATGACTGTCTCCAGAGCAAGACATCGATGAATATACATTTTCGCACCATAGGCTCCGCCCACTGGCGTTCAGTCGCTCAATGGCTGACATTTGCCTACAGTACACCAGATGCGAGTGTCATGTCAACACAAGGGGGCGTTAATACCGTTTCTAATGCAATATTGTAAGCCAATCATAACAGTGGCCGTTTACCGATGAGCCTTAAAGGAGCCACTCCGTAAAAACAGATCATTTCAGATAGAGGGTCAGAGTGAGGGTTTTCACCTGTAAAAAAATATGGGCGTAGTGTCCGTGAGTCGTGATGTCACCCGTAGTTTTCTGAAGAGCATTTTTGAAGCCCAAATTGGGCAGAGCCGGCCATAATTATGCAGAACACAAAGGAAGATATTTTGAAGAACGATTGGAACTTTGGCACCATTGACTTCCATAGTATTTATTTTTTCTACTATGGAAGTCAATGGTGTCAAATAACCATTTGGTTCTAATCGTTCTTCAAAATATCTTCCTTTGTGTTCAGCATTAGAAAGAAACTCATACAGGTTTGCAACAACTTGAGGGTGCGTGCATGATGACAGAATTTTTATTTTTGGGTGGAATATCCCTTTAAAGCTTAATATAGTTTAAACGCTATACAAAATCCACCCCCTCAGTTTTAATGAAGGGCAAAATAAGCTATGTAGACCAAAACTACTTTTTGCACCAGGCTGTAAACGCATTTTTTTCTGCTGTAACGTTGGGCATTTTAACTTGGGGAGTGGGATTGACTTTCTATTGGAGCCTCTGGCGGCCAGTCGATGAACGGCAGTTTAAGTCACTTCCGTGTTGGTTTCAAGAGAGAGCCGGGAGATTGACGCTTGTTTTTTATGCATGTATATTTGTTTTTTGTACAAGATTTTAAAAAATCCATGTCATTACCTCTATAAATGCTTGTGGTCATAAATGGGTTGATATATTTTTTTTTAGCAATGACAGCAGGCTGGGATGCTATTATTCAGCAAAAACTATTTTTGTTTCAAATTCTTAGATAATTATGCTTGCCAATTTTATGAGCTGCTTATAATTGAGAAACTACATTAATTATTTTGTATTAATTTATTTCATGATATTCATGGGTGTTTTGAAGCATCAGAGTTTTGGGCAAATAGACTTTGAACGGAGGGACAGAAATATCTCTATTTCTTTCATTAAAAACATCTTCCTCTAGATTCCAAAGAAGAGAATTAGAACTGCATGACGTGAGTAAAGACAGAATTTTAACTTTTGGGTGAATTATCTCTTTAAATACAGAGCAAATGAACAATGCAAACGCTGTAAAGGAGACATTTCTCTGTCCTAATGACTTCATAACAGTACAGTGGCATATCTAAAGAAAGTTGAGCAGAGGAGAACAGACAGCGCTGTGACCCCAATTCTACTGATTTTATGAGTCTCGACAAGCTCTTAATACTGAACACCACACACACTTTTCTTTTTTTTACCAGAGACCCTCCTTTCAATCCACAGTAATCACTTACTGTTTCTACTAGATTTCCACTTTGAGTTTAATGATCTGTTAACTACTGTAAGTCTTGAGATGTTGTGATGACATACTGATCATGGTGGTTCCTCCTGCCAGAGCAGCGCGGGTGCCATGATAGAAGTCGTCTGCCGGGGTCATGCCCAGGTGAGGGGCCTGTAGACATGTGTTCACATCGATGCCTCCTGGGATCACAATGTGCCCATAGGCATCCACCGTCTTCACACCAGTAGGTACGATGAGGTTCTCGCCGATCTGCCTATACCAGTCAGAATAATACAAAATAAACATTTCTTTAGATGTTACTTCAAAAAAAAAAAAAGGATCTGGTAAATGAAATGAATGTCAAATATATCAAACATTGATGCAATTTATATGTAGATTTTCAAAAAAATTAAATCTTACTTAATGGTTCCATCTTCAATGTAAATGTCGGCATAAAATGACTGGTCATCATTTACGATTTTTCCACCTTTAATGATGAGTTTGTCACCCTGTGGAAAAAAGAAGACAGTGATGAATGTTGTGATGTAACTTTAAAGTGATCGTTCCACTACAAATTCACATTCAGATATTCCATGGAACATAAAATAATTGAGATTAAAACTATTCACATATGATGTCAAACCTGTGCTAAAAAGTTCAAATATGTCCACTCACACCAAGAAGTGGAGATGCTCAGAATCAAGATACCAAAAACATCCTTATATTGAACTCGGATGACTTGAATTTCACTGAAACTCTGCTGACCCACTTCCAGAGACAATTGGTTATAGAGTAACAGTGATTTCAAAGCACAGGAGCACAAAGAAGTGCATAATGCATGCAAATCCTCCTATGTGGAATATGCAGTGTTCTTTAAGGAGCTAATCAGAGATTATATCATTGAAAACCCAGACAGAGGTAGAGAATACAAAAGAAAGATAACAGGCAACTCCATTCATCTGTAACAACACTTTTCTGTTTACTCTATTAGTCACGCATGACTGCTGTGGTTTTGCATAAATGCATAGCGAGGAGGAATGGTACTGACACTTTTAATTGAGCCCAAATCATAAGCCCAGATACAGGAGACCACCGCATTCAGATGAAGCAATGCCAGGAAACTGGGCTTGTAGGGCACCCAGGCATGAAACATCATTCACGGTTCTGTTAGACGATGCCAACCTCAACTCAAAGCAGCGAACCTAACTCTCACACAGCGAAAGTCTCAACAGACATGGCTAAATAAAGAAATAAATTAAATACACTTTTCTTGACTCGTGCTAAAGGGTATTTCACCACACTCATTGTGACAGGGTGGCGTGCAACCCAGAACTTCACTTTAATGCAATGTGACACTTCCGCGGGCGGCCCATCGCTGGCACAGCCAAAATCCCTGCCGAGTATTTCCGATTCTGGGCCACGAGTTTGCTTGAGGAGAGACGAGACAGACAGAGCGAGGGGCGAGGGCGTAGTGTGCACCAGGACGACCCTTCATGTTACAGTATTGAATATACAGGGAATTATTGAATGAAGGAATATACAATTATTTTGTTATTTGCAACATCAGATGTTTCCAAAATCATGCTAAGTGTTTCACTGTGCTTTGAATGTGGGTCAGACAGGGGACTCTGTCGGTCAGGATGCAATGCTAAATTGTGCGGAAGGGAATTGAATCCAATTTGTCCGAGTTAACAGCGCTCTTCCCGGGTTTTCTCGCTCCTGCAGTGCACATGGATGAATCCTCGCTTATCCCTTTCATTGTCTAAAGTCATTATATTTAGGCAGAAAATTCACTAGAAAATCACTTTTGGTTACCTGAACCATGCACGCAAGAACATAAATAAAAGCAAACTTTCTTTTCTTTAATGTACAATTGTTTTTTAATACTAAATGATAAGGAACATGGGGTAAAGTGTACTTTGTAATTTTCAATCCTAAAAAAAACAAAAAAACTGTTCCACATTGTGAAGAATGTTATTTTAACATTACATTTTATGACAATATATGTAATTTTACTGTACTTTTAACTTAAAATAAATAGTAAAATTAAATTAATAAACGTAGTTTACTGAGAATGTTTAATTATGTTTAACATTTAATGAAACTATTCATGGAGATTGCCATTACTACCTGTGTGATTAGTACTACATTTGTTTAGATAAAAAAAAAAAAGTAGGCCTAGAGGTATAGTTTTTTTTTCCTACTATATTCGCCCAAAACGCTGATGCTTCAAAACGTCCATCAATATCATAAAATAAATTAATACAAATAATCCATAGTTTTATGGGTGTGTGTTAAGTGCTCTGTCTTTCTGTAATTGACCACAATTGCTGGAGAGACCAAAAAAGTCATGGCTTTTCATTGTGTTGTGTCTATATTATTATTAAGCATATTTTACGGCAACAAACATATTTTAATATGACAAATGATTTGGTACATTGGCATATAATTTAGTATAGACATATAGGGGTTAGAACTGTAAAATAGGTTTCACATTCACCAAAAATGCTTTCAATAATGCTTGCTAGGGGCCAGGGCTCATGGGCAGGGCCCCCAGTTACACGTCTAGGCCAGGGAGGAGATCTGAACGCTCGCGACGTGCGTGGAATCCTCGCGTCGCGTGCACTGTGCGGAAATGGAGCAGCGGTATTGAACACTTTCGGATAAAACGCGTCTTTTCTATTCACGAAGAAATTATTACAACCGGCACCGATACTAGCCGACATGAATGAATGCATGAATGCATGAACGAATGAATGAATGAAAGACACAATGGACACGAGAAACCGGCATTAGCCTCCGCCGTAGCACACTGAACCACAGACTCATGCACAGCGTTTTGCATTTCTCACATCATGAAATGCATTAGTGCAGCTCGTAAATGTTGACCGGCTTTCTGAGCAGTGTTTCGAGGACAGCAGGTTGTTGCCGGCGGCGGCTCACCCATGACTGCACAATAAAACCATCATCATCCTCCTCCTCATCACCATGTCTCTGTTATGCAGCCAGCACACATTCACCGGTGGCCTGGGGTTTTAATCGCTAACATTTCTTACCGTGACGCGAGGGTTGTTCTTCTTGCCTGGGAAAGACATGGCACCGGTCTGGGAGCAGCTTTGATTCCAGAGGACGCGAGCGATGATGATCGAATCTTTGCTCACGTCAGAATAAAGGCGCAGCGACGGGTGTCAGTATTCGGGCGGGGTGTAGTTTAGTTTAAGATTACCGGGGTTCAATAGTCACAGTAGACAAAAGCAGTCCAGATCCCCCACCCTCTCCGCCTGTGTCTGCCCACCATCTGCTGCTTTAGTATTCATACACTCAGGGAGAGTCAGGGGCGAGGCGGAACCATCCAAAATTCACACAATTCTTAAAACAATTAGGACTTCCACAAATTTACTCATTTAAGAAGAAAGTAGTAAGAAAGTATGTGTATGTATTTTACTCTTTGGATAGAACAAAGACCGAAATGCATGTTTTTTATTTATTTAAAAAAATGTTTCCCAAGTTTTAAAAGTGTGAGAAAACAAAAAATCATGTTATTCTTGGGTCACAATCTCAGAAGTTCTATAAAATAAAATGGTTAAAAATCACCCATGCTGTTTTGCTTGCAAGCCGAATGATTCAGAGAAACACCATTATTACTGACAGATAAATAAATTGTTTTAAAAAAAAAATAGTAGGCTAGTTTTTTTTTCTTCTGTAATTTGACATGAATCGCTTTCTCTTTATAAACGTGCTCTATAAATAAAAGTGCCTTGCCTATATGTATTAATTCAGGTTAATTGGGCCATTTCCCCCCAGCTAATGGCAAAAAGTGTATATGGAGGCTATGTAGATATTTACGAGTTGTTTCACAACTTTAGCATCTCTGAGTGAGCCTGATATATGCCCATAGCTAAAACAACATTAGCTATTAGAGCATTATGTTCTAAATGACAAGTTTCACTTGCTTTTTATAAAGCTTTGAGACAACCATTATGTAAACTGGCTACATAAATGAAATTATATAGGCTATTTAAGTTCCATGAGAGTTTAGTTCCATGATCTACATTAACAGGAATAGTTGAATAATTTTTAATTACCTCTCGTCGCCCGTTCTGCACGCGACTGGGTCCGGTGGGGTAAACGAGGGTCTGACCCTGTGAACTGCAGGACGGGCTGGACTGTGTTCGGTTCGGAGGGGTTTGACTCACGCTGGTGAAATCACTCATGCTCGACGACGTGTCGCTGAAATTGTCCCTCTGATCGTCCACTCGTCCCCGGGGGTTTCTCCTGGCAGAACTGGGGCTGTACGACTCAAAATTCAGGGTTTTATTCTCATAAGCTCCTTCGATGTTGCAGAACATCCCCCCGAACTTCACTCGGGGTTTAGGGCTGTCGGTGCCCAGCCTGGACAACAGGGAACCCTGATCATCATCCGGTGGAAGGAGTCTTCTCTCAGTCATGGCTCACAGAAGAAATGGGAAGCTTGTTTGAAGAATCTTTGGACTAGTATTCCATGGACACACTTATTCCATGAGTGTGTGAGAGCGACTGTCACGCGTGCAGGTGCTGTTATAGGAGCTGTCCAGAGAGGCGTGGTGCTGAAATCCTCCACTCACTGGATTAGGAAACACATGAGCTCTCCCTCGAGATTTAAGGTAAATCGATTGTTTTACAAACAGTCCAATCAGAGAGAATCAATACGAAGTCCTGCTTCTGACACTTTAGGGCATCTCATTCACAAAAGAGCAACTAGAAATGTACTCATGCAAACGTTTCAAGTGGGAAATTCATATGAATGTATACACTCTAAAAATGCGGGGTTGTTTTAACCATCTTTGGGTCAAATATGGACAAACTCAGCCATTGGGTTAAAAGTTTAAATGACATTTGTAACGAAACATTTGGGTTTGTCCATATTTACCCAAATTTGGGTTAAAACGAGTGTGGAAAGTGCATATTTAAAATGCTAAAATCAATCAATCAATCCAAAAATCGCCTGCCATTTTGCAATAGAAATATTTTTTTTAATATATTTTGATTAATGGAACATTCATAAAACAAGTTATTATATATATATATATTATTTTAATTTTTTTTTTACAGAAAGGCAACGCCTTCAAAATTGTGTTTTAATAACTAGTTATCTATTCTGATCCTCCATCAGTGATCTATCAGCTCATGGGTTGCATTAGGAAATGTTAAACAGACAGATGCTAATTCTGCCAAATGCATGCAGATGTCGTTTACAGTGTGTCTGGTCTCATCTGTGCATGTGGAGATCTGGGAAAGTCCATCTGGAGGGTTGAAGATGTGCCCAAAGGACAAGGAGTCCTGGTCCATATGCCGAATGCCTCTGGGAGTGAATGCGTTAAACACTTTACAGACAGAATGGGTCATATAAAAGCACAATAGCTGAAGTCTAAGAATACCCTGAGGAAAGAGGGTTTGCATTTGATCTAATCTAACAGATCCATGATTCATCTCCATTCATACCTGACCCGAGGAGATGATCTCGACACTTTTTATGTGCACATCTAAATGGATCCATAAAACATATTGTCAACAACTTTGTAATATTCCAATTGCAAAACAATAAAAGCACTGTCAGTAACAGCCACAATCAATCAATGACCAGTTTTAGTAGGAAAGTGCATGTGTGAATAAAAAATATGCTGTTTATTTCCATATCAAAAGCTCTTTCTAAATTCACATTATGTGGCAATTTTATTTCCCTGCATGTTTTCTAGTTGAAGAGTTTCAAAGAAGCTTCAAATACCATGATCGTAAAAGACATCTACTTCTCATTTCCTTATTTCTGAAAGCACAAAGGACTCATGGGTATCTGTGAGCCACAGCCCATATTCCAGAGCATTTCCTTCCTGGGTTTCTCTTTGATTGTAATGCATTGGCATTTCTTGTGGCAGATGTAATAGAGTGAGATGGAAGAACCAGCCGGAGGCAAAAACCTCGATTTTACCACTATCTCTCTCGTCCACAGCAGAGTTGCGTGACAGTGACATAAAACCAGCTTCATAAAATCATGAATGTCTATTAGTTTAGCTTCTAAAACAACAAGCTCAGCTGTTCAATTCTGTGAACTATTGCTTTAAAACTTTTTTTACATTTCTACACATCACACTTGAGACTTTGCAAAATACATTACTATATATATTTACAAATATTATTAATTGTTTATTGATATTACTTAGTTATATAAATCTATTTTATAAATGTTTTAGTAAATTATTATAACTTGTATTCATATTAACACAACAAATATAAATGGAAAATGGACTGCATTTAAATAGCGCTTTCACAGACCCAATGGCCACCAAAGCTCTTTACATATTTCCTCACATTCACTCACTCATTCATACACTCACTCGTTCATACACTGACGGCATTGGGTTAGGTTTAGGGTTTTAAAAATGCGGAGGGTTAAATAATAACCATCCGCATTTCTATATATTTATATTTTGACCAAAAACTAGAGGAAGAACTTTGAAATACTGTCTGACAAAATTAGTATAATATCCTACTACTATAATAATCAACAATACTATTTTATTTATAATTTTCATTACGGCACCTCCGTAGATGTAAAAAGTGTGGGGTTTTTTTTTTGGAATTATGCAAATGTGAAAATCAATATACTTGACTATCTTTATTAGAAACACTTCTTATAATATTAATCTCTATATTATAATATATATTTAGAATATCTATTTATATAATCCCATAAGTAATATAATAAACTATTATTTTATACTGAAATATTAACCTATTTTAGATAAGTGACTTATTTGCAAAAATCATTTGGAATTATGCAAATGTGACAAAAGTATATCTGGTGCACTATCATCACCCATTCCCGCACAATATAAACAAACAATACAAAGACTTAAAGCTAACCATATTCAAAAGTATAAGCACAAATCAAGCTTACCTTGAGTTTGAGGCGGTTCAGAGGCACTTATTTACCTCAGAATCCACTGTGGTCATTTATTTTCAATGAACAGAGAAACATCCTCTTAGTTTTTCAGTCTTCCTCTGAGAAATTTATTTGAAACACTGCTCCTGTACATTAAAAAAACAGTCATAATTTTAATTTCAGGATTTAACTTTCAGCTCAGGAGGGAGGGCTAGTGCCACCGGGAACCCAAGCAGAGTGAGTGTAAACAGTGGGAGGAAGGTTTTTAACGTAACATCTCTCAATCCATCAGGCTTCCAAAGGGAAGCAGCCTCCAGCACCACCTGCTCAGCAGGGAAAGGAGAGAGCACTTCAATTTAAGAGTCCTTAAATTCCACACGCAAAGAGCTCACACAAAGCATAGTTCAAAAGGTCAGGAGGATAAAAATAGTTTAGAAGTCCACAAGAGAGACAGCACCATATTCCATGTTCCAGAGTTGATGTGAACAGCTTGAAGACTCGTATCAGCACAGAGGAGATCGCTGAGACCCCTGATGGCACGTGTGTGTCGCTCCTCCTCCGGGACAGAAGAACACTTGAGGCCTGTGATCACAAGAAAAATACAACATTTACAGTTACAAACTGGAGACATCCATCTATCCGGACCGTCAGTCTGTCCGTCCATCCATCCATTCTTCAGTCCATCCATCCATTCTTCGATCCATCCATCCATCCATCCATCCATGTCAATCCCTTCTGTCCATCCATCCATTCATCCATCCATCCATGTCCATCCCTTCAGTCCATCCATTCATCTATTCTTCAGTCCATCCATCCGTCAACCCAATCAACAGTCCATCCATCCGTCCACTAATCCATCAGTCCATCCACCCATCCGTCCGTCCATCCATCCATTCTTCAGTCCATCCGTCCATCCATCCATCCATCCCTCCCTTCTGTCCGTCCATTCACCCATCCATCAGCCCATCCATCCATCCATCCATTCTTCAGTCCATCCGTCCATCCATCCATACGTTTACCCATCCTTCAGTCCGTCCATCCATCCGTCCATCCATCCATCCATCCATCCATCCATCCATCCATCCATCCATCCATCCCTCCCTCCACCCATCAGTCCATCCGTCCATCCGTCCATCCATCCATCCCTCCCTCCCTCCCTCCCTCCACCCATCAGTCCATCCGTCCACCCATCCATTCTTAGTCCATCCATCCATCCATCCACAAACTTATCCATCAGTCCATCCATCGATCCATTCTTCAGTCCATCCATCCATCCATTTATCCATCCATCCGCTTATCCAATAGTCCATCCATTGGCCCATCCGTCCGCCCATCCATCCATCCATTCACTTATCCATCAGTCCATCCATCAGTCCACCCATACATCACATTAGAAACCAAAGACTACAGTTCATACTGTAAGTTTGGGGTCAGTAAGATTTTTAAATGTTTTTGAAAGAAGTCTCATTTGCTCACCAAGGCTGCATTTATTTGATTAAATATACAGTAGAAGCAGTAATATTTAAAAATATTACTGCAATTTAAATGAAATTTTGTTTATTTGAATATAGTTTAAGAGGAAAGAGGAAATATGTATATACTGTACAATAGAGAACATAACTTCTGTTGCATGTAAGTCCTATCTAGTGTTGTGTATGAGCAGTCATGTATTACCAGGGTCCACTGATCTGATGACACGATTTCCTGCTTTCTGGCAGAGCTACGACCAAAGAATGAAGGCTAAAGAAAAAAATAAAAATAAAAATAAAAACTGAACACGGAAACAAAAACAAAAGCAAAAAACAACACAACGGAACAAAGAGGAGAGAATAAACAGTGCATTTAGAAAGAGACAACAAATTTTATTGGAAAAGATAATGATGCTGACCTTGAAAGGAAATGATAGATGAGTGGTCTATATATGATTACCTTTTCTTCTAATTCCTTTATCTGTCGTTTCTGTGTCTCAATCCACTCTTCCAGCTCTTTTATCCTCTGTTGAGACAGGAAAATCATAAGCTAACAAATAGGCAACACTAAATACTGAAGCTTCATATTTACTAAAGAAAATGTGCTGTCTGCATATGCAAAATGAATGGTTATTTAAATATACACATTTAAAATGTCCAGTATCCATATTTACCATTGCATTGCTATAAAAATAAGCACAATCTCTTCCACTTTTATATATGTACAAAGACAGGTACCGCTTGAGCATGTTGTAGCAGTTCCATCCTCTCTCTGAGTATCTGCGCATCTCGCTCTCGTAATTCACTCAAGACCTGCCTCTTCCACTGATCGACAGCTTCCCTCAGCGAATCACGGTCCTGCTCGGTCAGCATCTCGGACACCTTACCGCTCGTCTCATCATGCTGCAAAGCGTCGAACAGCATCGCCTCCAGCTCGAGGATACGCTGAGAGAAACACAGAAGATGAGCAGGACTCGCCACCAGAGGGCACAAGAAGACACAACTGCATCTCGTGATAGAGTAACACTCCTCTGCAGTCACCCAGAATTAACCATATCAACCAAGATTATTGGCCATCTCAATCCTTACCTTATGTGCATGGTCCAAAGACTGCTTTCTGTAGTCTAATTCCTCGTCTAAGTATCCTTTCTGATTGCTAAAGAGCTCCTTCAGAAGAAAATGACAAGAGGTTATAATCATTTTGATATAAAACACAGCATTAACAAAAGTCATCCTGTAAGTGAGTACAATTGTGGAAGATTGTAAAGAACATGCCTAGGACACAAGGTCATATTCAACAAAAATTAACAGGGGGAAATACATAATAATAAAAAAAAACTATAAAAAAATATATTGTGCATTGTGCATTATATTGTACACTATTTTATATAAATATACTGTATATACTAAAATAAATAAATAATAAAAACTGTAAAGTAATTAAATGCAATGAAAATCTAATGAGCAACATCAATAAAAAAATCAAGAATAAAATGTTTGGAATGTTGTGTGTGTGCATAATTATAAAAATTATAATTTATTTTTTAAATAATATTTTTTTCAGTTACACTTTAGATTAGGGTCCAATTCATACTATTAACTATGACTTTTGCCTCAATAAACTTCTACAGGTAAATACTGCTTTTTAATAGTTAGTATTGTTAAGTTAAGGGATGTAGAATAAGGTCATGCAGAGTAAAGCATTAATATGTGCTTTATAAGTACTCATAAACAGCAATCCTAGTAATATGCATGCTAATAAGCAACTAGTTGATAGTGAGAACAGGACCCTAATCTAGTGTTATCGTTTTTCTTTTACTTTGGGGGTGAAATAAGACTGTAATGAATCTGAATGCATTTACCTTTTCACTTTCAATATCCAACATTTTCTGCTGTAACCCTGACTTGGTGACTTCGATTTGCTCTAACCACTGGACACAACAGAGACGTTAAAAGACAAACACAGGAAAAATTCACATAAAATAATTTTAAAGATGACATACGGAACGGATCATACCTTCTCTGCTAAAGTTAATACAGTTCTGGCATGAATAACCACCACCTGCTCCTCATTGGTCAGATTCTGTGCGTGCCATCCAATGAAAAGACGAGACATCAGTGACAGACATAATGCATGTGGAGCAGACACACCCAGGCATGTGTAAACACGCACATTTACATATGAAATCAACATACACTTACGGCGTTATCCCCCAGAATATCGAGTTTCTTCATCAGCTCTGTGATCACAATGTCCTGTGGTGTGAGAAAGAGTTTCGTTGAGACATATTATGCCTTGAATCCTCCACCAGACACCAGCAGATTAGATCTGATGTGGATCACTGATAGTCTGTTAGGTGTTGGGTCTGATATCAGTTCCACCTGAAAAACTAAACTGAAAACTAGCGTGGAAAACAAACGATTTCTCAGCCGTATGTGCTATGAACATCAACAATAACCTTAAAAGAATTCAAATCTAGTCAAGTTGTTATCTGTGGCACTTTGAATAGTTTCTTCAGTGTCTAGATTTTCAGATAATAGTAAAACAGTACGACAACTATATTGGGTAAGTTGTCGCAATGGGAACCTATTTACTTGGAAAAAAAAACAATTTTTTTTTTTTAAAGTTTTAATGAGTACACCAATTATTAAAAAGTAAGGTAACACTTTGTTTGAAGGGGTGTGCATAAGACTGACATGACAGTGTCATAAACATGACATAACACCTGTCATGAACAAGAAGGAGTCTTTATGAATGTTTATGACTGTTGTCATTAAGTGTCATTCGGTAAATTATGACACTTTTAATGCAAAGTTGACATTGTTTAAAATGTCTTTGTTATGACAACTTGACATTAACCAAGAAATCATAACCTGTCAACCTGACATCTTTATAACTAGTCCAACGTGTTCCACTTTACTTGAGGTAAGGGGAAATATTAATGACACTGTTGTTAAAGCATTTGACAGTGTAATAACCCTTAATGACATCTTTATAACTAGTACAATGTGTTCTACTTTACTTGAGGACAAGTAAAATATACATGACAGTTATAATGGAGTCATGATGGCCAAAGTCAAAACCAACCACATATGACAGGGTAATGTAATGTTAACGCAAAGCTAAATAACTTCTTTAAGTTTAATAATTAGACCTGTTATGACATATTTGTGACAGGTTATGATTTCTTGGTTAATGTCAAGTTGTCATAACAAACACATTTCTGTCTTGGTTAATGTCAAGTTGTCATAACAAAGACATTTTAAACAATGTCAACTTTGCATTAAAAGTGTCATAATTTACCGAATGACACTTAATGACAACAGTCATAAACATTCATAAAGACTCCTTCATGTTCATGACAGGTGTTATGTCATGTTTATGACAATGTCATGTCAGTCTTATGCACACCCCTTAAAATAAATCATAATTTTTGCTAACATAAACTTTAATTAACGAATAAAAAAAAACGTTGAATTTGTGTTTCTTCCTCCATTGTGACAACTTGCCCCAACCTGATCGATCATTATTAAAACCTTCTACTCCCGTGTGACCACTAGCCCCGGTCTCTCTATAGAGACACGAGGCATATTGTTCAGTGTAACTCACAGTAACACCTTCTGCCTCACAGTAGATCTGTAGAGGACTCATGCCCTCGGCAAAATGAATGCTTTGGAAGTTTATGGCTGGAGATCTTCTCTCTCTTTCCTGGAGGATAAAAAGGAGCATCACTGTTATTCTTACACATAATCTGTGCTTCTGTTCCTGGGGCTGCAGAAATATCTGAACTCAGAATCCTTACTCATCTGTTTAATTACCATGGTAAGTTTAATTTGGAAATAGAAAAGTCAAGGAAAGGAAGTTTTTGTAATACAGTCTCTTAAATGTGTGTCTGAAATTCACACGACAGTAGACAGATCTTCCGTCAGACTCACCTCAAGCTCAAGAATTCTGAACTCCAAGAGTTCGTTTTGGTCTTTCGCATCCTGAATTTCATTTTTCAGTCGCGTGTCCTCCATCTCCATATTTTTAATCTGGAAACCAAAAACATAATATTGGTTTAAAAAAAAAGCAGAATAACTGGGGGATAACAAATGAGCTGCATTCAGAGCCTGTAAGCGGCTTCGGGAAATTAATTAACGCCACTGTTGAACTACTAAAGAGGGTCATTTTGGGGTCATTCCTATAATTTGGTGGCGGTTTGGCTTTGAAATCTGAACAAAGCAGCAGTTTTTTGTCTTTACACCAAGTTTTCTAAAGTCACACAGGTCAAACTTTAAAAACTTAAAGGGATAGTCCAACCTCATGTCATTCCAAAACTATATTTGGAGTGTTTGGTATGGTAATGGATATGACAATGTTGATATGTTGGCAACACTTTATAATAACTGTTAAGCATGAGTAAACAGTTAATTCATCATTTATACAGCAAGCAGTTTATAAACACAGCTATAAATGCAGAATTTTCACATTTGGGTGAACTGTCCTTTTAACCCTCAAACCGTATTTACTTTATTTATTTACTTAATCCTGTAATTGTGGACAAAAGTGGGCACAGAGGACTCAGGTGTGATCCTAATTTTTATTTATTATAAATGTTATATCACTGTCTTCGATAATGTTTTATCTATCCATTTATGGGTTTTTTTTTATTTTGGGGCTATTTTTGAATTTATTTACTTCAAAAAGTACCATATTTTCTATGTAAATCATTTCTATGTAAATGAATTACTATGTAGTTTTATTTTTTTAACTACATTAAAATATCATTTCGATAAGTTCTTAGAGCTAAAACTAAAGATGAAGTGACTTTGCGGTCACCTGGCGTCTTATTTTGGCTTATTTTAGAATGCTCTAAATTACAGTTTTTCCCATTCATTTCTATGGGTGCCCATTTTTGAGTTTTTTTTTTTCACCCACTTAACATTGTAAAATTGAGTAAAAAAAAAAAAAATGTGTGTGTTCAAGAGGCAAACTTAGGAAAAGTAGCCAAGTCTTGTACCGCTCAGAGCAAGGGAAGTATTTTTTTAAAATAAATCAAAACTATTTTGCCCACATTTGTCCAGAATACGGTTTTAGGGTTAAATGGCGTTATTAATAGAAACATTTTAAACAAATGACTGAGATTTACTTCAATTGAAAACATGCTCTGCTTGTGATGTTCATCTTCCATTGGTCTGACAAACAGAAACTGCTCCCACCTTTTCTACAAGCTCTTGGTTGCGTTGGTACAAAGCTTGTTTCTCTTCAATCCACTTCATGTCCTGAAAAATGCACATAATTTGAATGCAAATAATTTAAATAAACTGATGCTAGCAGATCGTATCGTGGAAAATCCTCTCAAACTCTCTCCCAGAATTATTCTCCATCAGTGGCATCTCTGACCCCAGAGCAATTTCAGCCGCGTGCGTAACGCTCACAGCCCACACTGATGTACGACCAGCACTGCTTTCTAATCAGCTTTCACATTCTCTACGTTTAGGGAATAATTTTAGGTTGCCATCATGTGTGTGTGCGTGTTACACTTTGACTAAGACTATAAATGGCCCTCAGAAAAATTAAGCATGGAGTTGAAATGGCTCCGCAAAACATATTTTTTCATGTCTGATTATAGAAACACATTTCCTTAGGGTTGTGTATTATATTCTTTGATGTTCCCACACTCAACCAAACGGGAACATCTCCAAACTAAGTGTGCACATGTGAAAAAAAAGTGTGGACCAAAGTGTGCTGCAAACATCCTGAAAAGTGAAGGCAAAAAAATGGATCGCCCCCTGGTGGCTGGTTCACGAACCCCACCCTCTACATGTTATCTAATGGGATGCAAAGCCAAATCACACTTCAAATAATTTTTTATGTCAATGTCATCGGCAAAGACCGTTTCTGCGATATTTTGACTTCCTTTTTCTACAGTGGAAGGAAGTGGAGATGTGTCGTCCATCTTTTTTTACAGTCTATGAGAGGAACTGTACAAATACAACTGTGCTAAATGACATGTTGCATTTGAAAGACAATTCTAACATGGATTGGTTGGCAGCGCTGGTGTTTTACCTGTCCCTGGTGACTCAGAACACACTCCAGATCTGCTATTCTGGTCTGGTACCGCAACATTTCGGCCTGAAGCTGCTCTCGAGTCTAAAACAGATAACAAAGAATAGAGACACTGATGGGAAGGTAAAATCGATCTGCAGTAGCTCAGGATGAGCATCATCTCCGTCTTTGAATAGAATTGATCATTGTCATAAATAGTTTTTTGCATATTTGTAAGAAGAAAAAGCAACCCATTTTACTTTGGGATATTTCTGATTGAAAATAATTTATGATGTGACAAATTTTTTTAGAGGCATTTAATTTAGTTGAAAACATTGGTAACACTTTACTTGAAGCATTCATAATCATGACATGACATTCCTTTATGTTATCAATATGAAGGAAGTTTTATGCATGTTTGTGACAACTGTCATTAAGTGTCTTTCACTCAGTTATGATATTTTGAATGCAAATATGACATTGTTTAAGATGTCTTTGTTATGACACCTTGACATAAACCAATACATCATAACCTGTCAGTGTCTTTGACAACTTGACATTACTTAGACAACACAACCCGTCATAAACATGACATACCAGATTAATCAAACTTAAGAAAGCACCTAGCTTTATTGGTTAACATTACATTAAACTGTCAGGTGAATGGTTTTGACATTGGCTGTCATGAAGCCATTATAACTTTTTAATGACAAATTGAATTAGTATCACTGTAGTTGAGGTCACGAAAAATATTCATGACACAGTTATAATGCCTCATGACAATGTCAAAGTGAGTTTAACTTAATTTTAAGTCAAGTTGTCATGACAAAGACACTGACAGGTTATGATGGTGTGGTTTATGTCAAGGTGTCATAAAGACATCTTAAACAATGTCATATTTGCATTCAAAATGTCATTACTGATCGAAATACACTTAATGACAGTTGTCATAAACATGCATAAACCTTACTTCATATTCAAGACATATGTCATGTCATGATTATGAAGGTGTCATGTTAGTCTTATGCACACCCCTTCAAGTAAAGTGTTACCAAAACATTTTTAATTAGAAACCTGGTGACTTACCATCACCCATGGTCAAAATAGCTTCTAAAGCTTGACACTTGATCAGATCAGGCTTGGTTAAGACACGGTGTATCACCGACAAAAAATCCTATTCATATGATGAACTAATCAGCCATCAGCTGAGAGCTGAGATGCTGTTGTTGTTGTTAAGAGAATGAATATATAAATATTTGAAATGATTTACCTTGAGCTCTTTCTCTGCATCAAATGTTCCTCCCACCTGCTCCTGCAAGAGAGCGTAAGCGCGCTGAAGAGCCTGATACTCCATCGTCAGCTGACGGAAACGCAGCTCCGTCTCCTCCTTTACCATTCCCTATAGACACAGGGAGAGGACACGTTCACAGCCAGAGTCTACAGACTCACTCACACAAACACACACACACCTCTTCGAGGTCATCGTCTGGAGTGCAGGGCGTTCGGTCCGTGTGGTAGGAAATGGAGGAGCCGTCCGAGTCTATAGAGCCTTCCTCATCATAGCCAAAAAACGTCTCCACCACCGGCTACAGAGACAGAGGATTTCTGTTTAACAAACCTTTTTGACTCAAAGTTTAAATACACAGATGCACACACAAACACACACACACACACACACATACACATCTGTAATGTTGCGTATTATTATAATTTAAAAGAGTGAAATCAAACATCACCAGCCGTAATTAGTGCAGTGGTGCTAAATTAATAAGATGACATCATTGCATAAAAAGTAAATAATTTAGGCTGTATTATTATAATCAATGCATAATTAAATGATAATCAACAAAATATAAAATTGTAATGTGTTATGTAAACATTATATGCATAAATTATTCTTGTAAAAATGAATGCATAATTAAAAGTGCATCACTTCAAGAATTGCTCAAATGTAAACAAATAAAAAATAAAATATCATTTTGAGAGAAAAAATTATACACAAACCATGCATAACCAAGAATTAATGTAAAGTAAGTGTGATGCAACTTTAGTCTTTATAATGATGGTATACAAGAATAAGATTGGATAATGTATTAGACATTTTCGATGACTGGAAATTGATTTTTATTCATGGAAAAGTATAAAAGTATAAAAGCCCCTAAATTTTTTTTTGCCTGATTTTCATATATATATATATATATATATATATATATATATATATATATATATAATATATATATATATATATATATATATATATATTTTTATTTTTTATTTTTATTTTTTTCAAGCATGTTGGACAGTGACGTGCATGCGTACCCTTCTGAAGGGCTTCTTCCTGCGCAGGCTGTCCTGTCTTCTGTATCTCAGCAGCATGTCTCTCTCCTGAGAAACAAGATTCAATTAAGATTAAATGAGAGAACAAAACACATTAACTCACATCAGATAGCCTATAGTATCTGTGTCTTTAAAGGTGCATTAAATAACAGTTTCACTACACTTCCAGTTTTATCCATAAAATTCTAATTTTATCCGTAAATACTACATTTTAAGTAATTTTAGTTGCTACTTCATTCACACTTTGAAAAAATAATAATAATAATATGAAAAAAACTACTGCTGATATTTTAATCAAGGTTTAGTTAGGTAACATATTCATTAGCAAAACATATTTTAGCTTTTCACAGTGTGAATATATCCCAGAGGCAAAATGACTCACTATCACACTCTTCACATATCCAGCGGTTTCCAGCGCCTGGAAAAAATTAAAATAGGCCAATCAGAAAACAATAAGACACCGTTTGTAATATTTATTTTTCAAAATAGACCCTAAACATTTTAATTCTTAATCTAATTGAGGCTTTTCGTGTTGAAAGTTAGTACGTCCCTGTGAGAAGAAATGCTGATACCCTGGACAGATCGTCGATTATGTTCTGTTGTTCCAGCACTTGTAGTCTCAGAAACTCAATCTCTCTCTCGTCTTGACTCAGATCCAGATCGTTCAGAGAACTGGGCCGTCGTATCGTCCCAGCCTTCTCTCGCTGCAAAAATAAAAACTCATTCCTCACATCAAGAGACCGGATGTGTGCACAGAGACCGCTGACAGATAATTACTCATGTCATAATGATTAGATCATTTAGACATGAGTAATAATAAGGTTGTGTGCTTGCTGGATGCTGAACAGCTCGACCGATAAATGTGTTTACATGAAAACAAGGCCATATTAAAGAGGCATCAGGAATCACAGCACATGTTTTATGCAGTTGGTGTGATCTTCACCTGATAAAACAACACATTTATGGGTTATGCAGTTGAATAGGCAAGATGAATGTTTCTTTGTCTATGAAAAAAAAAATTATAGTCGAAGCTGGAAATATAGCCGATTATGTCTAATGACAGTGGAGCAGTTGTGGGATTTATAAATTGACCACAGCCTTCCCATCACCATCAGGGAAAGTGTATACTTTCTAAGATAACTAGATTTCCAGCAGGAATAATTTTGATTTGTTCATTTGCAGAAACTAAATAGAGAAGAGAAGTCTGTCAGTTAGAAATTAGTACTTTAATTCAGCAAGGATGAATTAAACTATAATCAAAAGTCCCAGTAAAGATTTAGAATGTTACAAAATTTGCATTTCAAATTATTTTCAGCATTGATGATAATATTAACTGTTAATCAGCAAATCAGCATATTAATGATTTCTGAAGGATCATGTGACACTGAAGACAAAAGAGTATTGATGCTGAAAATTCAGCTTTGAACTATAGGAATAAATTATATAGTGAAAAATATTAAAAAGGAGAAAACATTTTTAAATAGTAATAAACTGTTTTTACTTATTTTTGAGCATAAGACCGTTCTTTTAAAAACAATAAAAACTTGAAAAGGTAGAGTATATTATCAATTATCTTTTGTTTTCTCCTTTTTTTATCAACATCAATATTTGTAAGCACTACAATTGGTCACCATTTGATTTCTCACCATGTAATATTTAAATTTTATATAATAATAATAATAATAATAAACATTTAATCAATTCTGTAAAAATAAATGTATGCTCACAGTTGTTTTCTGCTTCATTACCATTTCAATGTTCTCCTGAGTGACGAAATGCAGTTTGTTCTCCATGCGTCTCAATACATGAGCCAGTTCCTCATTTTTGTGGCTGAGACGTTTGTTCTTGTCCAGTAACGGCTTATACTGGCTCTCAGCTTCACGGAGACGCTTTAACTGGGAGCACAGACATAAACGCATGGTTACAAAAATGTTGGGGTGGCAAAAGCATGCAGTAACCCTATAATATTTGGACATCATTCTGTATGCACAGATACTGATTTCAGAAAATACAATTAAAGGGATAGTTCACTTTGAAGTGAAGTTTTGGTATGATGATTAGCCTATACTGGCAGTAAATCACAATGCAAATACAACCTGTATAAACGTATACTCGGCTGTCTAAAGTTGGTAAATTAGTTTAAGACATGAAATCTAGACTACTGGAGAAGTCGACTGGACTATTGCGTTCTACTTGAACATCATGTCATGTTTGAGAATTGAACTGAGTGGTAAATTGAGTCCCAACCCTTCCTGAAGGTTTCCGCTGCCATGTTTAAATCACTGTCTCTGTATCGACCTTTAAGCCTGTCTGAGCTGAGAGGAGGAAACACTGAAGTCATCCATCACGCCTCAGATACTTACCACCATTACTGAGAACATTTACACCATCACATAACACTTAGAAAGGCAAAGACCATCTTTAATGCTGCATAGTAAACATCATACAGAAGACATACACATCTACTGTATGCACAGACACACTTCACTTCTGCACAATGCAGCTTTTTAAGGTCTATGTTAGAATTATAATTATTTTTTAGGAAGGCTGATTTATTTTCTGGACAAAGTCTGGAAACATATATATATATATATATATATATATTTAACACATTAACACACAAGCACAGACTCACCAGTTCATTGCGTTCCTCTGACAGCAGTGCGTTACGGTCCTCAAGTTTGCGGATGATAGCACTCAGTTCTGCAATTTTCAGTTGGAAACGCCGAGCATCCTTCTCATCCAAGTGCTGTATCTGGAAAACAAACCAACTGCAGGTAACTGGAAAAAAACAATGTTTTTCAATGTTGAAATACTTTCCATCTGTCTGTATACGAGTCAAAATCTGCTTATTTGTAATAATGGTGAAGAATATTAACCTTTTTTTGTTATAAGAGACAACAAAAACTACTTTGTGCATCAAAACTCCTTTACAACTTAAAAAAAACAACAACTTGATTTTCAAGTCACCAAATTTGTCATCTACCTGAATGTAACATTTTAAAAATCATGTCAGTCTCTGAGTAACATGTCATTTAATTACACCACGGAATAAACTTCATTCCATAAAATAAGTATAATGAACTGCGCAAAAAGGATTTCGAACACCCAAAAATCAAATATTGTTCACGTTATCAAGTCCGTCAAAAACACTTTGTTATTAACTTTGATAAATTATCGACATGACACAATCACTTCACTGAATACTTGCCGGCTAAGAAATACATCATTATATCCATATGTTTTTAAATCAAGACATCAATGTCTATCAAAAATAACATGCACAATGTAGGGAAGTATTTAAGAGAAGCAGATGTCCAGCGAGCGCATGGAGGAAAACACACACAACCGGATGTTTTCTACGTCATCGTTGATGAGGCCCGAGCGGCTTCAACATGTCTGTCAGAGACTATAACACACGTAATACAGAACGCACGCGAGTAAGTGAAATACGCAAGTTAAAGAGAACTGCAACTCCAATTGAAAAACTTAAATCGTTCAACATGTGTTTTGAATGACATTTTTATGTGACACTTATACAATTACACTATTTGTTACATTCATATACCCCTTAGCACATTTTTTAACTATATAATCCACATTTTTGTCAATTCTGTTTGGTGCTGTAGTAAGAAAATATCCCATTATGTTGGTAACCGTAGAAACAGAAGGAGGAGGAAACTGAGCCAGAGAACACTGGACCACGTCTGACAAAGACCTGAAAGGTCACCCATCAAATCCATCTTTTCTCCTGCAGAGAAAATATCAAACCGACAGCCAGAGAGACGGATGTTCTGCTGCTGGGAAACAAGATAAAAACGCAATACACCAGGTGTGAATATACAAAAGTGTGTGACGTCGCAGATTGTGTTCATCCATGAGTTTCCGACCAGCCCTGAGAAGGTGATAGGCTATGTGGGAAAGATCACACATCCATCCACTGCTGACAGAGTGAAAATCCCCTTCTCACAGCTACATCTATTGTAAGATGTGCATGATTATATATTTGACTGAACAATGGACAACCCGGGAAGAGTTTAAACTTGTTGGAAAAGAGTCATCATTTTTGATACACCAGTTTGTTGGTGTCAGAGAAATGGCACACAGATGCTTTAAAGTTAACATCATGACACACCACACCGCTGAAAGATTGTGAAATCAAGAATAATACCAAATATATATATATATATATATATATATATATATATATATTGATAAAAAGATAAAAAAGCATTGGATAAAGCAAATCACTTTGGATATAACATCTGCAAATTAATTTAAATGCACTATAAAAAGTGTTAGTTCCTTTGTTAGATTGCAGAGAAAGTATAAAAATCAATGGAAAACTAAATTGGCCCTTATTCAAGTCGCAGCGGGAGACACTCCAAATAAAGTTGTTGTAAATATTTTTTAGATCATGTGTGCAAGGAAAGAAGGTAAACCTCAAACCTAATAAGCACAAAGCCAGATTCAAGACACATGCTTTTGTTAACGTTTTTTTTTTAATTTTTTTTATGGATACCGGTAATATTAAATTAAATCAAGACTTAAAGGAGTAGTTCACTTTTAAACCATGTCATTCTTTCTTCAGTCGAAAAGAAATGAATTATTCACTTTACTGGTAACCAAACGGTTCAAGGTCCAAAAGACAGTTTCAGTGCAAACTGCAAACTGTTTAAAGGGCTTTAAGCTTTATTCCAGACGATGAATAAGGGTCTTATCATGCGAAACGATCGCTCATTTAATAAATAAATAACAAAGTTTAAGTCTTATAAGCTCAAATGCTCGCCTTGCTCTGTTCTGTCTGTGTGACTCTCCTGTTCGAACTCGTTCATCAAAATGAACAAATCTTTTTCCGAGTCAATTAGCTCATTTCGTTCGTTGAATGAACCAAATGACACGAAAAAAGATTCGTTCATTTTGATAAACGAGTTCGAACAGGAGAGTTATATAGGCTCCACATATATTATGCAAACACAAACTTTTATTTTGATGCGATTAATGTAATAATAATGTTTTGTTGTTATTATTTTATTATTATTTTTTTTATGCATGTGTGTGGGTATGTGTGTGTATATGTAGGTATGTATGTATATATTTGTGTATGTGTATGCAAGTATGTATATATATATATATATATATATATATATATGAATATATGTCTATGTATATATATGTATGTATGCACGTGTATGGGTCTATATGTGTAGGTAAGAGAGATATAGATGCATCCGTATTGCCATCTGTCGATTTTGTTTGTATATTTGTTTAGGTTGGCTCACTTGTCTCCTCTTGTATTATTATCCTGTTTGTTTGTTTGTATGTTCATTTGTTTGTTTTTTTATTCTCTTATTGTTATGTTTGTTTACTTGTACTCATTTTTTTATATTGCTTCCTTAATAAAAATTAAAAAATAAATAAATAAATAATAATGTTATGTTGATGTTAAAAAAAAGAAATGCACGTTATCTCTCTTCCGATCAGTTTCTCTATGGAGAATATGAATGTGAGTGGGTTGGTTTAGTAATGGAGATGTGCTTACAGGGTTAGCCGTGCTCTCTGCTGTGTCTCCTGCAGCGGGTGAGAAAGGGCCCTCTCGTCTGGGGCTGGAGTCTCGCAGCAGGGCCAGCTGAGAGTCTACAGCCTGTTTCTGCTGCTGTAGTTTCCACGTGTGGCCCGCCTGAGCGTTGAGCTCTCTCTCCAGCCCACAGACAGCGCGCTCCTTTAGTTTAATCTCATCCATCTACAGGACAGAACACAGCACAGTCACATATGCACACGCTCACACGTCCGGCCTGAAACTGGACACGGGTGTGTGTGAGTGCACATTAAAACAAGAGAGTCAGTCAGCAGGACAGGGAACGGAACACACACGCACAGCATTCGTCATGGAAACCCGTACAGTGATGAGGCACGCCTCTGAATGTTCAGAGATTTTATTAATTTGACTGACACCATTGGATGAGAACTGAACTGCACTGGATGACGACATCATCACTGTTTACTTCATAGCGGAATAGAACTCGTTCCATTATTGATAAACTTTACACTGTTATCGAACTGAACTAACTCAACCCTGAACTGACTTACAGCTGATCAATGACACTATTTATTTTAGAGATGCTTAACAGCAGATTTGAATTCTGTTTGCGTCTTTAAATCACTATTTTACGATTTATCACTGTAAGGCTGCTTTGAAACAATCTATATTTTTTAAATATCCATGTATCTATCTATCTATCTATCTATCTATCTATCTATCTATCTATCTATCTATCTATCTATCTATCTATCTATCTATCTATCTATCTATCTATCTATCTATCTATCTATCTATCTATCTATATTCATCCATATATCCATCCATCCAAATATCCATTCATCCATATATCCATCCATATACAGTATCCATCCATCCATCCATCTTATTTCTCAAAATCCATAAAAAAACCTTAGACCTCATCAGCTCAAAATAATCATTACACCTCTCTAATTATGCACCGAATCAAACACTGCATAAGATTTATACATCCCAGATGTACCGTTTATAAAAAAAAAACTGCATGGAAATGTAAATTAGCTGATTATCTTTCACAGATAAACAGTAAAAAGTGTGAATTTTTTACCAGTAAATATCTCTCAGGTTTATTTTTGAAAGTCAACTTCTGTACAGAAACAAGTGTAAAATTCTTGGTTAATAAAAGATCTACAGCATTGAATATTCACAGAAGGATCATGTGACTGAAGACAACTTAAGCTCCTGAAAATTCAGCTTTGCCATGACAGGAATAAATGACATTTTACAATATGTTAAAATAGAAAAGTTATTTAAAATTGTAAAAATATTTCACAATTTTACTGTATATTTTATAAAAATAAATGCAGCCTTGGTGAGCAGAAGAAGCTTCTTAACCATTTTTAAGACATTCTTTTTAGCATATTTTCAGCTAAATGCAATCAGTAAAGCAATGATGAAGCAACAGCAAAAATATATATTTTTTACATTGGTGACAACTTCTCCGTGTGACAACTAGCTCCGGTCTAGCCTTTACATTCCTATACAAATCTCTGTAGAAACACTGTGTGTGCTATTCTTCAACCTACTGAAGAGGAGAAATTATTAGTGAATGAAAGTATATCTCTATTTTTTTATATCTCCCTTTCTATCTTCTTGGTGCGAGAATGACTGTTTGTCAGGCACGCCCAGCGTAGACGTTGCCAGTGATCAGCGCATCTCGTAGGAAATCTCAGTGTGTGTCTGTTTATATGCATTATATAATGGTGCGGTGGGATATATTACGTCATCCCTGCAGCTAGAGGAAGTCACTTATTCAGCATAAATACACGTTATAAGACACATTAGCATTCTAAATTTTAAGCTAAGCTTCATGAATACATTGATTATGATGTATGCCATTACACACGCCTCACTGATTCATTGGTAATTCATGTGCATGATAAATTAATTTAATGGTAGAATATCAGCCATGGACATTTAGTATCCGGGCTCCAGGCCAGACCGCAGGACTCATGCCCGCGAGGGATGCCGGAGCGCTGATTAACCCAGAGGTGAACACCGTGAGCCCTGCTGCTCCGTGGAAATGTCCTAATTTTTCAATTTCCTTTATTTAAACAGCGTTCTTGCAGGAGCGTGCTTTGAATGTCAAGCCAACCAACTTTTTGCTCAGCATGGATATGCATTCAAATATTACACATCACGCTGGTCACTATTCTACGTGCATTGCAATAATTGATTCTCATTGGTCAGCTGATTCTGATTGACAGCATAGAGTGCAACAGTGGAGATTTTCCCAATGGAGAAAATGAATGGAGATTTTACTTCCGGAAACAGTTGCACTCAGAAAAAAAGGTCCAAAAGCTGTCACTGGGGCTGTACCTTTTCAAAAGGTACAGTTTTGTACCTAAAGGGTGCATATTGGTACCTTAATGGTACATTTTAGCACCTAAAAGGTAAATAATAGCACCTAAAATGTACATATTAACACCTAAATGTCCATATTAGCACCGAAACTGTACACATTAGCACCTAAAATGTCCATATTAGCACCTAAAATGGAAAAAGTTTACCTTTTGAAAAGGTACAGCCCCAGCAACAGCTTTTGTACCTTTTTCTGAGAGTGTATAGCTGCTGGTTTGGCATACTGGTGCTGATGTCATCACTGTAGCAAACCAATCAGGAAATGCCTTGTGTGATGCATCATTCCGCTATTCCATTCTTTTAATCCCGGCTCATTATTCAAACTTTCTAACATCAGGTATTCCCTTTTTTTATTCCCTTTTTTGATCCATATTTGTTGCTATGAGGAGGTAAAACAAAAAGGGCATTGCTACAGGTGTTCTAGTGCATTATAATTATTTTTATTAATTCATGAGTTATAATTCGCTAATGAATACACCTTTATATATGTTTTTAATGATCAGATCATACTTAACAAATCACAATTAACTGCCATTCATTTGTGTTGTGTCTAGTAAACCTAAAAACCTGAAGTAGCTCACAATTTCTGGCAATAAAATTAAGCCTTTCCACAAACAATACACCAGACTGAGCCAAACTCCCTGAAATATCCGAGGCACGGCTATATGTAATCCACCTTCCCTCGTGAGCGTCTGAGCTTGTGTTTAATTGACATCTCTACGCCTTAGAAGACCGAGTCTTGCTTTCATGGATCAGACAGCGTCGTCTCCTCTGAAACTAATCCTGTTACACCCCTTATCCACGGATTCAACATTATTTATCCAGACCCGTACACACTTAATGAACTCACAGTCTGTCTGCATGCAGAGGTTTAACATATTAGAACTATAAAGAGCACCTTATTCCCAAGTTTCTACATCAGTTATCAGTAAACAATTATTGATATCACTTATTAAATGCCATTTTCTACTTAATATTTATACATAATAACTTAATAACTTAATATTAATATTACAACTTAATATGAATTATGGTTTCCAATCCATCTGATCACACAAGTGACGCATTTTCACAAATCAAATTCATAAACAACATGCACCCTTGTATAAAATAAGAATAGAGAACCAAGGTGACTGGAACTGATTACAACATTTTATAGATATTCAATGACAAGACAATTTTTACCTTTTTAAAATCAATTTATGAGTGTGAGTGATGTTTGCTTATGCAAAATTCACTGCCATGATGCTAAAGTTTTGTGTTGACAGTATTGCAATGTGGCTGCAAATGTGTTCAGAATGTTTTATCATGTTGCTATGAGGGGTTACTAGTAGCTACTTACTGTCAAAAGTCAAGAGATAGGGTATAGAATATATAATAAGACAAATAAAATAACATACATACATTATGCATGCATATACTGTATTCTTGCATACATAAATGCATGCATAGCATAGAAACATGCATACATACATAAACTTAAAACTACTCCATGTCCAACACTCCCCTGTGAATTACATCCGCTGGCCTCCCAACAATTTCAGTATTCACGGTGTTCTTCACTTCTCACACCACTTGTCTTAGACTCAGACTGTGCACGAACAATGCATATAAATGCACTTACAAGGCCTTCCACGTTTGTGTAATATGAGAAAAATGTCTTGATTGATGTTTCACATCAGCCCAGACCACAATAAATCCCTTTATTTAATTTAACCGGGATCCAAATGTCTCTTTCACCTAAAATCACAAGTGGCACAGTGTCTCTCCCTCTCATCAGCTCATTTCTACAGCGGTTTTAACTGGTTTGGCATCCTATCAACTGGTGTTATTGTGTGATTCAAAATATATTGTGTGATTCATCTTACAACCATTTCATTATTTAAAATCGACTGACTCCTGGCTCATTTTTTTCTGACATCAGGTTCTCTTTTTCATCCCTGTATTGTTGTGAGGTTGCTAGGGCACTCTGGGCAGTTGCTAGGTGGATTGCGGGTCCGTAAAATAAACAGTGCTGGTCTCAGCAAGAATCACTAATGATAGGCTGGCTTTGTTTTAGTGACCTGTCCCACAAAGGAGAGTCGTGGATTGTATCAGCAAACATGCGAACACACACACACACACACACACACGGTTCACCTTGGCATGCCCTGCCACCCTGCTTGCTAAACGCTATTACATTCCCAACCGGCCTTCTGATAAAATAAATAATCCAAAGATCAATATCAGTCAACACATAACAACGAAACAGGCCCCTAATCGCATTCGGACCTCCTGCATTCACAACCCACCAGATACACATCAGTAACGCTTATTCAATACGAGTTAATTGAGCAATGAGTTACATAATGGATTAAGATAACGGACAGGCAGACATGAATGTTCATGGGGTGAGCATTATCACCAAAACTATATACTAAATACTGTGTATGTATACTGTATGTAATATTCATAACAAAAAAAGCTTCACATTATGTAACACTTGATGTAGAAATAAGTGAATAAATTACTTAATGCTTTGTTGCTCTCACATGAATAACTGCCATGCAGATCTACTGTGACAATGCATAGTGCTAAAAATAAATGCTTTTCACAAGAGAGTGAAGCTTCCTGTATCTTTTTCATCACTCATGAACATTGAGAGACCTCACTCCAGCCTGTTTTAAGTCCTAAAGCAATATATTGCCGAATGCTCAGCCACACGAGAGCGATCGATGCCAGCAGGACTGCAGTGATATTCTCATACTCCAGGAAAAAACGGATGGCAAAAAGCCCAGAACGAGAGAGAAGGGAAGAAAGCAGCATCACAGACACACACTGCCGTTTTGAGATACACACACACACATTTGGCTAAAAATAAAATGTGAACCTACTGATATAGAACCTTGAAGCTTTAGTAGAGGATCTGGAGCGAAACCTTCACTAAGGCCCGCCTTTTAAAACATTACTGACAGATACTACATTAGTATCTGTTGCAAACTGATTCGCAGAGTTTGCTGTAATAAAATTAAATGACTTCATAAGACAACAATTCATTTTAGATAAAACGTGTCAATGTCAGTATTCATTCCACCCCACATCCAAACAATTTTATGAGCACATTTCACTTAAAATCATGCTTTGCATTTTAACTCTCCAGTCAGGCTATGTAACGGTTTGTAAAGCTTGTCTATGTGAGCAACAGTGACCAAAGGGGGCGGGGCTTAGCAAAGAATTTAAATGGAACTGTACGGTATTTTACCAAATTTTAATTCTCACAGAAGTGTGTTGTAATCTGTGGAAGCTTGTTTCTGCCACAGAATAAAAATAAAAAAGATAATTGTGACTTTTTCATCTCACAATTCAGACTTTGTCCAATTGCAAGATGTAAACTTGATCAGAAAGTACGAGAAAGGAAGTTTATATCCCGCAATTCTGACTTTACAACTTGCAATTCTGACATTTTTTTTTTTTTTTTTTTCAATTCTGCCTTTATAAATCGCAATTGTTAGGAAAAAAAGTCCGAATTGTGAGAAAAAGGTCGCAAATTATCTTTTAAACTTTTATTCCGTGGCAAAAAAAAGCTGACATAGTAATCAATATGTGAATTATTGCTAAATAAACAAATGCATAATTCCTGGATAATTTCTTGCTTTAAATTAAATGACTAAATAATAAGATTGATTCCAGTTCCTAACGCACAGAAAAGTTCCCATGGAAACACATATGCGCTTTTCCCATGTAAACCCCTGCCAGTTAACAAAAGATTTTCATTCAGCACATAAATTGCATGGACAGTCCCCGTGGAGGAAGTGTTCTGCTCAACCTGAACGCTCAGAGCTTTAAATCCACAGGAACTTTAAGAGCTAGTATTCACTCAAAGGTATGTTTTCAGACATTTACTGACAGATTAACACATTGATTACTAGTGCATTGAATCAGTTTTACGCACCAGCCTGCGGATCTCTCTTTCACACTCTCTGTTGATGCGGTTGATTTCCTCCTGGTGGAGATGGTAGACGCTGCGGATCTCGGCGGCTTTGATTTTGTCCGCTTGCACGGCCATGCTTAATGCCTCCTCCATTTGCCTTTTCACCCCCTTCAGCTCAGAGATCTCCTGCTGCATTCGCATGCGCTCCACTTCGAAACTCCTCCTGGTCTCCTCGCGGGCCTCCGTCATCAGAGCAGACTTCACCTGCAGCGCCAGAGAAACCACATGGGAGTTATATTCCATATGAACTATTTTTTTTCACACTCTGTTATCAGTTCTTTGAAGGCAGGGTTTTTTGTGATGCTGGTTGAAAGTCTCTTCACATCCTGATGATAAGTGGTGTGAATGTATTTTTATGTATATCGTCAGAAGGCTTAGAACCATTAAATGTTTGTCCAATCATTGCATTCGGTCAGATACGTTTCATGCTATAGACAGTCACTGAGGACCTTTTACAGTTCCTCATGACCCAAAACAACCAGCTTATGCTCCATTAACATCATAACTACTTTAATTCGCAAGATATATAAAACCCCTGACGCTACACTCGGGGAGGTTCGTGACTTGAATTTCTGCATTTCAATGGCAAGACTATCAACGCCGAAATGAATCTGCAGCAGTCAGGTGGTACAGGTCAGAAGTTGTTTATGTTTGTTAATGTTATCTTTAATATCCCCTGCTGTATTTTCAATATTATATGCTATTATTTGAGCATAAACATACCGTTTGTTAAAAAAAAAAAAAAAAAAAAAACATATTGTCATCCTTGCAGCAAGCTTACAAGAGCGATATAATATCATTAAATGCGAAAGGGGGACCTAAAATATTTTCTTGGGAAAAAGGGGGTCTCAGACAAAAAAAGGTTGGGAACCACTGCTCTAGCATAAATTTTTATAGTATTGTGATCATTTAGTATAAATTTGACACTGCAATCAAATGAATATGCAAAATGCACTGTACCTTTTCGGTGGATCCATCTCGGAGTGCACCGACGAGCGCCTGGAGCCTCTGAATCTCTCCGTCTTTGATCTTAATGACCCGTACCAGTTCAGACTCGTGCTGACGTAGGAGCGTTTCCCGAACGGCGTGCAGATCCCGAAGTTTCTCTTCGTGAAGTTTGGCTTTTAACTCGGTCACAACCACCGTGGTTTTGTGCTGCTCATGACGGACCTCCTGAGACTTCTCCCTTTCCAGCTTACTGACCTGAGAAAGAGATGTTACCTCAGATTTAACAAACTGAAGGGATCAAACAAAGCAAGTATTTAATGGGCAATAAATCGGATGGTGGCATCATATATGTGCATAAAAATATGTAAAATACAAAAAATTTAAAGAAAAAATATATGCATACACAAATAAATAAATAAATAAATAAATGAGATAGATTAGTAAATAATTAATGCTATTTAAAGCTGAAGGGATGTTTTCATTAATTAAGTGTAGTGTAACGTATAATGAATATTAAGGTTGTTTATGCAAAGCAACGCTGCACAGCTGTGGGCAATGTTCCATGATTCAGTGCACAATATTGAGCGTGCCCTAAAAATAAGAGAGTTAGTGTGTCAGGACACGACCCCACAACAGGGTCACATCAGGACACGTCCTCTCTGTTCTGACACAATCTGACACATGCTGCCACGGGCACAACAACACTGGTAACATAACAAACAGATACCATCTTAAAATTCAGCCACAAAACATAAAAGACAACACTGGAGGAGGAAACTAAAAACACCCCAAATGTAACCAGAATAAACCCTTTTATGAAACACATATGGAGTAACAAGAAGCTATTATGGAAAGAATTGATCCTACATCACACAATTCAATATCATATCTGCTGCAAAACAACTGTGACAAGCATGTCTTTATGTAGCCGATTTGACTTATGTTCATACAATTAATTCTAAAATGCTAAAAAAAGTAAAGGATTTCAGTTAGCAAGCAAAAAAGATAGTTGACTAGATATTTACTAGGGCTGTCAAACGATTAATCACATCCAAAATAAAAGTTTGTGTTTACATAATATATGTGGGTGCACTTTATTTATATATATATGTTTGTATATTTTCATGTATAGATTTATACATAATTTAATTATAAAATAAATAAATATTTTATATATAAATACAAAAATATTTTCTTACATGCATGTGTTTGTATTTATATATGCAAAATAATTATACACAGTGCACCCACATATATTATGTAAACACAAACTTTTATTTTGGATGCGATTAATCGTTTGACAGCCCTAATATTTACAGAAGAAAGGGATTATTAGGCATATCCAAGTTTCATAATAACAATTAATTTGCTCTTTTTATCGTTCTACACGACTATAATAGTAAATCTGACCATTTTGATCACCTTTACTCCACAAGACACATGATTTGGGGTATTATTCATGTCTTTAGCACAACTTGTGTGGTACGACGTGAATACTTCCCTAAACCAATAAGCAACAGTAGAGATGCTTGACTTGGCAAACACCACTGAATAAAAGTAGGTTAGGAACGTCTTTAACATTGATGGAAGAGTAAAAGTCTCTGTTCTGCACCCTGTAGGCCTGCAGCCTTTTATAGATCTAAGTAACTCTGATATTTGGCTGTCAGATGGAAACAGTATCTTATAATATGGCTGACACCACACCAGTCTAGACCAAAACTGGGTCAGACGGTCACTGGACAACTTCGCCTGTTTGTATAGAGTAATAAAACAGCAGAGGAGAAGTAATTTTGGGCCTACAGGGAGTTTTTTAATGCAGCGTAAGAGAACCTGTGGAGAGGTTTAGAGTCCAGCAAGAGTCAGCAGTGCTTATATCCCATTAGCCTCTGCTCAAGAACCAGCCATCCGTAACCTTACATAATATCCGGGGGTCAAGATCAGTTCAGTGTCTATTGACAGTATTTTGTGTTGATTACCACAGAAAATTATATTTTCTAAATATATATTCTGACTGACAAAGTGTGTGTTTAAATGCTTTTAGTTATTTTTTTCCAATGGTTTCTACAATGCTATCTCATGACCTCACTCTTTGTCTTTTGTTGATTTGTCTAAACTCACGTGATGGGTAGGTTTAGGAGCAGGTGGTATGTCATTCGTACGAGTTGGGCAACTCATACGATTAAGCAAAAATAAAGCTAATTTGCACGAGTGAGGTCGTACACATTGTAACGAATTAGCCACCTTAGAAAATTCGCACAAATTGCCGTGAGTAAATGAACTAAACTAAAATGAATATATTTATACCATATATATATATATATATATATTAGGGCTGTGCAAAAATGAATTGCGATTAATCGCATCCAAAATAAAAGTCTGTGTTTACATAATATATTTGTGTGTGCTGTATATAATTATGTTGTATATATAAATACACACACATGCATGTATATATTTAAGAAAATGTGTTATTCATATACAAAATGTTTATATTTATATAATATAGATTATGTATTTATAAATATATACAGAATTTAAGCGCAAATAATTCTTAAATATATACATGCATGCATAGGTATTTATATATACAAAATAATTGTATACCGCACACACAAATATATTATGTAAACACAGACTTTTATTTTGGATGCGATTAATCGCAATTAACTTTTGCACAGCCCTAATATATATATATATATATATATATATATATATATTAAACAAAATTATGTTTAATATAAAAAAATTGAATTAATATAACAAAACTATTACTGAACCCAGAACAGTCCTTTCAATAAAGTAATGTTATAGTATAAAGCGCACAGATATTGCACTCTTAATAAAAAGGGATCCACAAATGTCAGCGGTGACAGGGTTGCACGAGGTTGGAAAGTCTTTTATGCCATTCTTTGATGTTTGGAGGAAACAAGAAACAATGGTGTACAAAGCTAAAGGTGTAGAAGTGTTCCCCGGCAGACTTGATCTTGACATTTTGATCTAATCTGAAACAACGATCAGGAAATAGGATTGAAACTAGAGAAAAAAAAAAATACGGAAAAACAGACCAAGAATTAACAAAGATAATCTGTAAACTCTTCAATTCTTTCCTCAGCCCACAAAAAAAGGAGATTTTATCAAATCTAAGCAGCAAAAATGGCTTGTTTAATATTGAAATCAAAACAATGAGCTAATTAACATATGACCGCCCACATTTGCATATTAACACCTGTTCATTATTTACCATTGTCATCAGTGTAAACTACACTGTTCTCTGTGAAGGTTAACCAATCATAACTGACTTAATTTGCATTGAATCTTTTTGATACACTTTTCTGGGATTAGAACAGTGACTGATTGCATTGATCATCTGAAGCCAATTCTAAATATGATCGTCTAATTCTAAAGGTCAGGAAAACAGACATGAAGTTTGACTAAGATTATAAGTGGACTTCACACAAAAAAAGGCATAAATCACATTCATAATAACATTCCACAGCTCAAACCCACCAATCAAACCTCTCTCCTTTCTGCAGTAGCACAAACTTAGGACTATACAGTTGGAGACATGCTGTGTGAGACACCAGCACCATTTATTTCCATCATACATGACGAGTATTGTTCATTCAGGCCTAACATCAGCAGAGACGGCTCTTACTGTCAGTCTAAGGAAGCCCATCACAAAAGCTGCATTGATGCAAGCAGTCTGACAGCACATCTACGAGTCGCTCCTGACAGTCTCACACAGGGGTGTGCTGTCACTGCACTCAACAACAGAACATATTCATTTTCACGCGTGTGTGTGTGTATGCCTGAAAAGCTGCCTGCACGCTCACAGATAATCTGCTGTAACTATAAGAGACTGTTTTGTGCTTAATGTGCAGTGTGGCAATTATATAAGGGCACTTACAGCATACAGCCTCTTAAAGGGATAGCAGCGTTAACTAAAAAACTATTACAAACATTTTTTCTCAATTGAAATAAAGCTGAAAAAGATGTTTATATATATATAAACTAAATGAAAATTAAAAATGTTGCTTTGGTAAATAACTGAAACAAGTTTAAGTTACTTAAACTACTATTTAAAATTTAAAACTATTTAAAATTAAAATAAAATTATATTTCGAAATGGTAACATATATATTGTATAACTACAAAACTGACAAATGAACATTACCAAATTACTAAAACTGAAACTAAATTATAAAAAAACCCTGAAAATATAATTCAAATTCAAATATTCAAAATCTGACTAAAAACTAAATACTCTTTTAAAACTGTATACATAATGCTAAATAATCGGGATATTCACCCATAAATGAAAATTCATTGTTACTCCAAGATGTCATTCGGTCGATCACAAACAAAATTCTGAAGATTACCGGTTCATCTTTTCTATACAATAATAATGAATGAGGACAACATTTTAGTTTCATAAAAAGACAAAAAAAAAGTCCAATAAAATTACTCTATTAAGTGTGTCCTAAATATTCCAAGCTTTGAAGTTTGGAGTGAGAAAGAGACCATGTTCTAAAAAGTGTTATTAATAAAAATTAAAAAAAGAATTAGTCAATGAGTCACTGAGTTGACTCATTCTGATTCACGCATGAATCATTCATGAGGTTAACTGATTCAATAAAAATTTCGGAAAATATCTCAAAAGAATTTGTTCACAAATCTGACATGAAAAATCTTTTTGAATCTTGAGGACTTTAGTTCCCATTTATTGTAATTCCATGGAAAAGTACCAACAAAACAATATCAAACCCTCAGTTTGTGTTCTGCGGAAACAAGAAAGCGTTTGATTCAACATGAAGGAGAGTAAATAATAGCAATTTCCTTTATGGGTGAACTCTCTTTCAAATGATTTCCTCTTTCTCTCCAGGGTCTCTGTTACTCTAACATGATTCTCAGAGACATCAGTCCTTCACAAGCACGACTCAAGATTCACTTTTGGCTATCTGATAAAAAGTAGCCCGTCTCAGTTTATTTCCCTGCAGGTCTCGACATTGAAACACAGAACACTCTTGATATATCTCAATGTAATGAATCAATCAATATATCCACAATCCTGATGCCTTGAATCATTCCTGAACATTGCATTTCATGTTCCTGCAAATCAGAAAAGCAATTTTCCAGAAAACAAGGTATAGCAGTGTGTTTGACTTTCGGCACCGGCAGTAATTGGCCTGTTAGAGTGTTTCCCAGTCCTGCAGGACAAGGGGCAGAATATTAAAATATAAAATATTGCTGAAGGACGTGCACAGAAAGAAAAAAATTCCAGATCATTTCCACTTTGCTTTTAAATCAATGACTGTACTGCATCAGTAAGTACAGATTAAAGGTGCACACACACACACACACACACACACACACACACACAGAGTAACCGCTGTAAGATAACTGAACCTCATTATTGTATCCACTATACATTGTCTGATAGCGCTTATTAAAATTAGCCTGACATTTTGTTAATGGTAGCATTACTATAATGTGGCTGACGTTATGATGATGTATTACAGTAATAATGGTGTCCTTTATGACTGCTTCACTGGATTCAGATGATGAAAGGGTCAACAAGAAAGGCTATACACTAATATCCTCTGTGATATTTGAATGGACAGTATAAGGAAACGTTGTCGGTGGCGATCGGCACTTTCTGGTGTGCTTTCCTGCAGAACCTCTGTCATTTCTTTTCACCCTGAGATGTGTGTATTGATCACGGACAGCCACTGCGGTATGCGGAGACACACAATGAGCGGACCCCCGGAAAGACACATACTGTATGCGCAGGATAGGGGTGAGAAATTATACATCACATTTACATATTAATATATTTAGCCAGAATGACAGTTTTCATTTTTAGGCTTTAAATCAAATGAATGCTTAATTATTATTATGACCTTATTACAAGACTAAAGGCCCTTGCACACTGAGTGTGATTGCCACAACACCATTCAAACTGCTTGCTACGGATGCAAAAAATGAAGAAAATCAAACCCGATCCGATTTTTTTTTATGACGGACGAAAGTTTTGAGGTCGAATTTATTTTTTAACATGCAAAAATTTCGGACGCGAATTTCGGACTCAGTGTGCAAGGGCCTTTAATGTTATAAATAAAACAGGTTTTCACTCGTTCCTAAGACACACTACAGTTCGAAGGTTTGGGGTCGGTAAGAAGTGTTTTTGAAAACGATCATAACTTTCATTTTTTTTTTAAATTCTTCGATCTTTTTTGGTCGTTTTTTCCTACGCACCTATTATCTGCAGGTGTGTGATGTTTTTATGTTAATTAAATGTTTTTGAAAGAAATCTCTTGTGCTCACTAAACATTTATTTCATTAATAAAAACAGTATTAGTACTGTATAATTAGTATTATTGAGATATTATTACCATTTAAAATAAGCATTTTCTATTGTAATATATTGTAAAATGTAATATTTGTAAATGTTGCATGAATTGAACAGCTCTGCTGCTTATTTTTGACATTTTTTTGTGTGGAAAAAAAAAACACATTCTATACACACACAAGTTACACACAATAAATTCTTTGATGTATAGAAAGCACAAATGAAAAGCATTTATTTGAAATAGAAATATTTAGTGACATCATAAATTAATTTAATTAATGCATTTTTTTTTAAGGCACCATGAAGAAACGACTCTGATTCCACCCACCCATATAACACAGAACAAGAATTAAAAGGCAATTGTAGTGACAGAAATGGTTGACGTGACAACAAAAGACGACCAGCAGAGAAAATACATTTTTCAAATATGGAAGGAAATGAGGTCAGTATTAAACACATCACATGCAGCAGATGAGAAGCCATATTTTATACTGTCAAACAACATAGAAACCAAATAATACATCTGAAATGGAGTCAAAACACTTGCATGCTTTCCGCAACAAACTATACAGTAAATAAAGAGGAGAATCTAACCTTGGTTTTCTCGTGCTGCAGTTCAATTTGGATTTCCATGAGTTTGGCCCTCAGCTCCTCATTGGCTGCCTGCAGTGCTGCCATGGCGTCAGGCCGCTCCCCTTTGCCCCGCCCACCGGGGGCTTTCTTGGACATATTGGGCTGTACTCCACAGGCCACGCCCCTTTCAGGGATGACCTGAGTTTGTGAACGGTCAAGATTGGCTTCTGTTTGTTCCTCAGCTACATGTTTCCACCCACCTGCAGTTCACAAAGAAACAAGTATTTACAGAGGTCACCGGGACCTAGAACAATCACAGTATTACACTAAAAGAAAATCAGCAAGCTCATGAAAAGTTTTAAAGAAGAATGCAATTTACTTTTGGCCTACTCTTTTATGAGTGTTGTAAATTCTGACACATATATCCTCCATATTTTGAAGAATTTCGGTAACCCAACAGTTTACGATAGCCATTGACTTCCATAGCAGGAAAAGAAAAAAAAAAAATACTATGGAAGTCAATGGCTACCGTCAACTGTTGGGTTAACGAAATTATTTAAAATTACTTCGAAATAAACTTTACTAATTGGAATTTATTCTTTTTTTTAAAGTTTAACTCTTTATTAGCAAAGACGACAATTAGGGACTACCTGACTTCATATTAATCAATAAATGGTCTCAGATCACATCTTGAGTGACAGAAATTATATTAAGAAGAGCAATGAAGATTCTCTATTTTTATTTTTCTAGAGAAAGACCCAAGTAATCTCACATCTTCTCTATAGTTTCAGGAGACATCTCAATGTCTCAAACTTTACTCAAATTTGCCAATAAGTCTGAAATCGAAATTCAAAGATCTCAATGTTCACTCAAACATTTCTAATATAACTAAACTAAATATCTGTGCTCCTACCTGCATTCATTTCACTCTACACTCTTACTGTGTGTCATCAATTGAGTCGTGTCTTTCAATTTTGCCATGGCGAAACATATGAGGAAAAGTGTATCTGTCTATTGAGCTATGAAAAACCAACAGCTTTATATGAAAAAGATTCCAATTCTGGAAAGAGTAACCAGAAGTTTTTCTCTGCTTACAAGTATTGTAAATATTTAATACTTTGACAAATCCTAAATCCACATCCCCACAGAAACATTGTTCCAGCTGTATGTTTGACTGATCACTTCACTTCAGCAAAGATGAGAAAAATCTAAAAACATGCAAACTGTTTTGAACATGACTGATAATCTGAAAAGGACAAATCTCTGGATTGAAGGAAAAGCTTTAAAGGGGCTATATGTAGAATTCAGAAACCCTTGTTTTTAGCGACACCGGAGGCCATTAAGTGAACTGCAGCCATCAACTTATTGCTTGTGTACACATAAGGTACAACAGACTAAACATGATTCAATGGCCCAAAAGTCAAGGCAATGTTCTTTTTCATTGGAAATATATACCTTTGCAGTGATATATACTGTTAACGAATATCCAGACACTGTACACACTGCTGATGTTTAGATGAATCTGTAAATAGGCCATTAAAATTACACTTATAATAAATTGATTATACAGCATTATTGGGGCTAAATATACCAGTGGCGTAGGTACGTACATCAACACATAAATATATTTTAAGTTTTGATCGAAATTATAGCTAGGGATATATCAGTGTCACTGGATATTGGTAGGGACACGTCAAATTCTACGCCCCTGATATATACTATATAGATCTGTATATTTTTGACTATAGTTTGAATTAATTCCTTTTCAGAACAGAACAGAATGGCTCGTTTGGCATTATCCTGAACAAACGGATTCATTACTTGTCATGGAAAAGAGGCTGTTGGGAGTGTGAGTAAACATCATTTTCCTGGCAAAAATGTAAAAAAAAAAAAAAAAAAAAAAAAAATCCTTCATACAAAAGTCTACAGGCTTTCATAAAGACACGCAGGGTACGTCTCGTTTTTTAAGTTTCATTACAAGCTGTTCACACAATGGCAATAAAAAACGATTAATACATGGAAACTCTTACATATTCCCCCTTAATATTTAAATGCTTTCACTATTACAAAACAATAATTACATGCATATGAGCACTTAATGAATTCATTGGTTTTGAAAGCCCTCCGTTTATCACATTTTTATTGAACATGCAATCAGAGATGCACTTTGCAAGTGTGTCCATCACATCCACTGATTTCCCAGGGTGCTCTTGGCTTGCCTTGAGGAGCTTCAGGATCATTTTTTTTGCACTTTTGAACTTTATGGCTCTAGTATTATAGAGCAGTAGATAAAATGTCTAAGTTTATATTGTATAAACAGAAACGTTTTTTTGTTGTTTTCATAGAACACTATAATATTAATAAGCTTACTTGATGCTAAAACACAACAAAACTGTATTATATCTTAACTTTTTAAAATAGACCTAAATAAAGTTTTATAGATAAGCCTCCTGTGTTGTGTTCACTAACAAACCGAGTATACACACATACTTTTTTACAAAAATAAGTGCAATTCTGTACCTCATTTTCTGCTGCCGCTCTCTATATACAGTATAAGCTACATTTTCTAGTTATTTCCAAGAATACACTGAAAGCTAGTATGTACTGAAGTAGGCATTACTAACTCTACTAACATTATCTCACTTAAGAAGTGATGAAAGACACCCTTTAGCTTTGCTCAGTTACTCTGAATACATTATATGGATCATTAGGTAAGATAACTGCACTTTTCATATATACAGCAGTTTTACTGACAGGTCTGAGGAACAGCTCAAGTCCATCAGTCAGATGATCACAAGCGGTATCCTGGATACAGATCAGCCATGGTCTAGTGAGAATTCAATAACCTTTGCAAAGATCACAACAGGTTCATATATGATCACTACGAGAGCTTAATGACAGATCTTTCATTTTTTAAAAGTGAACTGTTCCTTTAAAGTTGTGGATGAGAGATTACATGTGGCATCTAATCTGAGTGAATTACAGTGACTCAGCAGACTCATGCAATATGCTCTAAAATGAATGATAAATGTGTTGTTGCTCTTATGGGATATTTAGCATGCAGGCTCCTGACCAAGGGCAAAAGTATAATCATTGATTAAGCAAGTATTCATCATCATAAATGAGCCCATATCCTCAATCAAAACATACTGTAAAAGCTTTATAAATCCATCAACAACATGCAACCTGTTTGTAGACCAACTCTTTTATTAGAGTGACATCTAATCAAAATCTTAGTCTTCTTTATTTGCAATGCAACCAATGCTTTAAAATTTTAATTGGTTAGCGCATTCATACATTTTGTTGCTTTTTGTTGTTCCAAACAGTCTCTCCCTCCACATCTAAAGTCAATGAGTTCATTTTCCCTTAGCTTGACGATTGCATGCTCCAAAAAAAGCAGCACGTCATTGGGTGCTTGCATCATAAACACAACCTATGCTGTGTTTCTCTGCCAGGCATCAGAAGAAAATAGACGCCAAGCAGAACGAGCCACTTTGCATCGCAGATGGCCCTCCGAGAACATTTCAATAAATATCCCAGACTGTGCAGACGACCGCACGCGAGGCATCTCCCCATTCTGTAGCTCACATTGACAGTCCTGACAAACATGCCAGCAGGCCGATATCAGGATCATTATCTGCTAATCACACAGGTCTGCGTGTTCGCTGCCACCCTGCTTGAATAAAAAAGGAAATCAATGCATATAGATTGAGACTGACCTTAAGTGCATGATTTGGGTTGGGGGTGTTGTTTTAGTCTGCAGGGTTTATCCAGGGAGCTGTTGGTCCTCCATCATTCCGTGCGATTCGCAGCACATGCTCTGAAACGACAAGGGAGGCATGTTGTCATGCCCTGAATTCCATGCAGAAGATGCTTGAGTCCCCAGCAGAACCGAGCTGCGCACAGCCGGATCCTCAGCAGCCGGTAGTGATGGATCACCAGGATGAGCTATTGCATGTTAGAGGAGAGACCATGAAGCAAGAGAGATTTGATTCCTTGCACTTACCATAAACACTCCCTCACCATCCCTGATGGAGAGAGAGGGTTGATGCTGGCAGGGAGGAGGGTGAAAGAGGAGTGGAGATAGACACGGAGCACACACACACACACGCGCAGGCGTGTGCACATGCATACACACTAGGATCTGGCAGTTCTGCTGCGAGATGTGAAGTCTGGCTTCTATCCTGAGAGAGAGAGAGAGAGAGAGGGGAAAATACAGCTATTGTAGCCACCCAATGGTCAATGCACTGCAACTACATCTAAGTCTAATAACATCACGTCATCATCCAGCCTATGCATTAAATAACAACCAAATGCATAACAAGCTATAAGAAGCAATGCATGGCTCTCATTTATTTAGTTAGTTCAGAATTCACATGCAGTGTGCTGACCCATCCATATGGTTGATACTAGAAACTACTAGAAATCATTGAGCATGGGTTAAATAATACTGCAGAACAACATTTTCATCCCTGGTGTTGTGCAGTGATTTATCCTCAAGCCAGATGGCGACAAAGAGCTAAAATATTAATGATCTTAAAGGTGCAGTGCTTCATTTCAATGAAATTACAAACAGAATTGCAAAAACACTGTTTGCAGACAGGTTTTCCAAATATACCTCTCATAAACGTATCAAAGTTGTAGTCAGAGGAGATCTATATCTACACACAAAAAAATGTTGGGTTGTTTCAAACCTATGATTGGGTCAAATATCAACAAATCCAGCTGTTGGAATTAAAAAATCTAAGTAAAGGGATTCTTCAAAGAGTTTCTTTCTCAATGGAGGTCAATCAAATGTTTGATTACCAACATTCTTTAAATTATTTTGGGTGAACTATCTCTTAGAAGCTTTAAACCAACGGTTGGGGTTGTCCATTTTTGACCCAAATATGGGTTGGAACAGCCAGCATTTATTAGATTGTAGGCTACCTTGAAATTTACAATATTTTGAAAGAGACATGTCTTAGCATTGCACATTGCTATCCCCTGTTAAGAGCTCTTATGGGAAGATTTCAAAAAAAGAATGCATCCAAAAATAAACTGTTAAATAAAATATAAATAATAATAATAGAGTAAAATGAAAATACTTTTTAGTTTTGTTTATATACTAAACTAAAGATATCGATACGCTGAAACTAAGCTTAAAAACTGATAAGTAGCCTAAATAAATTAGAAGAACTGGTAAATAAAAACAGAAAACCTCGTTAAAAAGTGAATACTATTGTTTTGAAGCCTGCAAATGTAGGGTACCTGAACCAGAAGAGGGTTTATACAACCTGGCAACAACTCTGAAAAGGATTTAGCCCAATCTGGCATCCCCCGTGCCAGTGTCCCAGTATTGTTGTCATTCTGTTTGCCCTATATTCCCATCCATAGGACAGCCGCATGTTGCGTCACCACCAGCTGTGTGGATTCGTGGAATAAATATCGCAATCCACTGTCACATGAAATTTATTATACTGGACGTGCAGAATATATAAAGCAGAGCTTGTCTCGTCGACAAACACCGTTTCGAGCGTGGAACCACCAATGCCTTTGGATAACTGCGTTTCTAAATCGTACCGACTCGATTAAGGATTTAGACGGACGTGAGTCCTCTTTCTGCTGTGTGTTTTGTCGGTAAAGTCTGGAACTGAAATGTCGAATGAGAAACAAAGCGTTCCCGAGGAAAACCTTCAGGGTATGTAACGTTAGCTATCAACACAGCTCAAGTTAATGTTCTTTTATGCATGTTTCTCCTTAAAACCCCATTCATATATTATGTACACAATTGTGGGGATTATCATTGGTCTAAAGCAGTAAGGTTCGAAATTAGATGACAATATTTCGTGCTATGCATCAAATTCCGGTTTCACATTAAATTAAATAACTGTCCAGTCATTATTATTATTATGCTATTTCACTGAATAATAATTATGTGTTAAGAAGCAGGAGGTTTGGGTAACTAAACAATACACAAATGACGCATGTGGTCTGCAATAATAAAAATGGAAGCGAAACAATATTCGATTCGTGCAGAATCATTTAGAGTCGGATCTTTTCACTGAACCGTTACACCGAACCGTTCAGTAATTAAACTGAACTCGACGACTCACTGAACGGAAAACCGCCTCTTTCGAACATATCTGAATCACAAAAAGCCGAATTAACAATCTGAGAACCCGAACCGTATGAATGGTACACAATGAAAATATGTTTGAATGATAAATGTCAAAGATTTCGTTGACAGTTTAATCAACTTGTTGGTTGTGACTAGTCACATCCAATTAAAACATAAAACTCAGGGATAAATTAAATAGTTTAATGTTGATTTTTTTTAATAAGTTAAAATAAACAATACTATATTATTATTATGACGGAATCACGGGATGACGTAAAGAATCACAAAACCATTTTAAACGGTTCCTTGAAACGATCTGTCTGAACGAACCGATTCACAGAAAGGAGGCAGGCCACTTGAAAGAGGTGTAAAAAAATGACCTGATACCATGAGCTATTTTTAGCTAGACCTCTGTTTGTTTTCCTTTGGCTGCTGGGTTGAGTCTCAAGTGCTGGCATGTCCTCTGCTTTCTGGATATTCTGGTCGCTGTGTCACGATCACTGATTCATGCCCAACCCAGTTTTCAATATATCCTCCTGTCAATAAAATATTTGGTTAAAACAACTTAGTTATGACATTTGATGCTTGCAAAACACTGAATTGCAAAACATAATTGAACTTGATGCACTTATATTCATAACTGGCTTGGAATACACTGATTCTTGAAAGACAATGGCATATAGGCTATTAATATATAAAAACATAAACATAAAAAAAACAGCACAACATTAGAAGTAAATACAAAAAAACAAAACAAAACAAAAAACAACATCCAAAAGAGGATAAAAAAATGGACTGTAGATAAAATCTGCATGAAATGGAAGTTTCGATTGTCATTTCTTCCGTATTGTCACATCGATTTCTTCCCTTTTGTCAACATATAGGAATGAAACAGCTTTACAAACTAGAAAAAAAAAAAAAAATGTTGGCCGAGACTTAATTTTGTACCTCTGGAATTGATTGGATTGTTTGATGGATGCCCCCGCCCATGCGCCAACACATCATCAGAGAATAAATGTTGCTGCAAGAAGGAGAAGATTTTGATTAGATTTGCATCGATACATAATTTATAATCAATACTGCAATATTCAATTTAAAAAAAATTTAAAATCATGGTGACTAAATCTGCATGCAACACTAAAAACAAAGAGCTAGAAATGATTAGTCTTTTTCCTGCAGGTTCCTGGGTGGAGCTGCATTTTAACAATGGAGGCGGCAGCAGTCCTAAAGGAGGAACGGAGGAGCAGGCTGCCAGCACCGCCCCGAGTGGAGACCTGGAGAAGATGCTTCTGGAAGCACAGCACGAGTCGGGCAGGAGCAGCTCAAGAGGAAGCCTGCCATGTGATAGGTCAGTCTGACCAGATTTTAATTTAGTGCATAAACTGCACTGAGATTAGATTACCGTAAGATTCCAAGATGTTAATTTGATAGGAGAATCATGTTATAGTAAAAATGTATATTAATAAATGATATAAATTTGGGAATCTCACCAGTCCTCCAAGATCCCAGACTCCTTTACACTTGCGCAGGGGCTCCGAGGTCCACAGCTCTGGAGAAAAAAACAGCTCACAGGTAGATATTAGCAGCTTGTCATGACTTAAAGGGGTGATTGATTATTATTTCACTTTTAGCAAAAACCCATTCAAAAATCCCATAGACTTTAGAGCGAGGTAACCGGTAGTGCTAAAATGCTAATGCTAACTCACTTTCGCGTTTTGGCCTACAAAGTGACGTCGTAACTTCGGCACTCTATTGGGGTTCGGTTTAAGTTTAGTTGCATGTAATTATGCATAATTTATAGTTATTGCTACAGTAATTACATGTACAATAAAGTGTTACTATTACCTGTTATTGGTGCAATACGATGTACATTCATCTGTAACTAATTTAAATTTCTATAATTACACTGTTGACCCTTAAACCTAACCTTAACTGTTTCCCACCTCAATAGCAACACAAGTGTTTTGCAATAAAACACAATTCCAAACAACATACATTTTTAATGCAAGTACATAGTAAATACACCTAATATAGTAGGACCATTTCTATAAAATTATTTTTTTTAAACCCAGTAGTCAAATACAATTCATGGATATTTATTGGCCAGTAGCTATGTGAACCCTGAAGGTATAGAGACACATTTTTAAAGGAGCCGCATGTAAGATTGTGGCCAAAACTGGTACTGCAATCACTTTAAAATTACTGTAGATTATTACTGTAGTCTAGATCACATCACACCAAAACACAACATCAACATCAGTTGAGGGCTGCAACTTCACTTTTTAAATGACAATATTCCTGCCTGGACTATTGTTGTCAGTGATAAGTATTTGAAATAACATGATTTCTTAATGTCTAGTGACATATCAGGGCCATTTTATGATTATTTGAAATACATTTCTTACATACAGCTCCTTTAAAAGTTGAACTTTTTATCTTGAGCGGCACATTTTTAGAATGTTGTGTCAAAGGTTACAGACCTTTAATTGTGTAGTGTGTTTACATCGAAAAACTATGGTAAAAAGGAAAACGGAATGTGAACGGCCCCTAACTCTGTTGTGGTCTGGTTTAAGTCAGAGGAAGACTATTTGGAGAGGAGAAGAGAGGTGGAGATCCTGATGAAGAAAAACGCAGACTGGATCTGGGACTGGTCGAGCCGACCGGAAAACTTGCCACCCAAGTACCTAAACTTTTAGAAAACATACAAATTAATAATGTTAATACGCCAACGTAAAAGCAGTAGAGTAAGGTCAAACTAAGGTTAAATTTTGCCTTTGTAGGGAGTTTCTGCTGAGGCACCCGAAGCGTTCCAGCACACTCAGCATGAGGAACACCAGTGTGATGAAGAAGGGAGGAATCTTCTCAGCAGAATTCCTCAAAGTTTTCTTGCCCTCGCTTGTCCTTTCGCACATCCTTGCTGTGGGTCTCGGGTGAGTACATTTAAACAAAACCCTGAACCCTAGCATTAAAGTTACCCTAGTAATCACCTTTTAAGCTGCAGTATTGTTAATGTTAACCAAAACTATTAAAAATCGTAAGTATATGAATAAAATAATATGTATTTATTAGATAAAACGTTCACAATTAACAACGCTGCCTTCAGTGTTATTTCAGTATTATTGATATACTATTAAGGTTTTTTAATGTTTTTGAAAGATGTCTCTTAATCTCACCACTAAAGCTGTATTTAATACTGATATATTATTACAATTTAAATTAACTAGTTTCTGATGTGATATATTTTAAAATGTAATTTATTCCTTAGATGCAAAGCTGAATTTGCAGCAAACATTTCTTCAGTCTTCAATGTCACATGAAATCATTATAAGATTAAAAAAAAAATGTCTTATTATCATCAATGTTGAAAACAGTTTTAACTGCTCTAAAAAAAAAGTCTTTTTTTTTTTAATCCTGATACACTGTCATTCAAATTTATATATATTTAGCTAAGGCACATTAAATCGATAAAGTCAAGACATTTATAAAATTAAAACAAATAAATATTACAAAAAGTTTCTATTTATAATAAATTCTGTTCTTTTGAAATTTCTATTTATCAAAGAAAGTTTCCTCAAAAAATATTAAGCAGCACAACTGCTTAACATAAAAAAATAATAATAATTAAGGTACCAAAGAATGATTTCACATTAGAATGATTTCTGAAGTATCATGCGACAACACTGATAACTGGAGTAATAATGCTGAAAATACTGCTTTGCATTACAAAACCTACGGAAGCGTTAATGCATTCACTTAAATTAAATATACTCTGTTTTTCTGAATTATAACGAGTTAATTCTCAGCATTACGAGATAATTTTTCATGGAAAAAAGTTTTTGCTCTGTTTTTCTGAATTAACGTGTTAATTCTCAGAATTATTAGATATATTTTTCTTGAAAAAAAAAAAGAAGTTTTCACTTCATTTGAGATTTTTTCTGAATTTCTAATTCAGAAAAATAGAGCAAAAACTTTTTTTCCATGAAAAATTCTCTCGTAATTCTGAGATAATTAACTTGTTAATTCAGAAAAAACAGATACAATTTTTTCATAATTTAGAGAATTAACTTGTTAATTCAGAAAAAAATCGATTTTTTTTCTTCAAGTGAATGCAATACGCTTCCGTAGAAACCATTTAATTTAAATTGTAATAATATTTCACTGTATTTGATCAAATAAATGCAGCCTTGGTGAGATTAAGAGACGTCTTTAAAAACCCTTAACGTTTCCAAACTGTTGACCGTAGCAGTCACATCACACTAATTTTGCCTGTCACACAACAAAATAAAGAAGTCCTTTGACCTTACATTCAAGGGGGATCCTGACTGAGCCATATATAGGGAACTGAATATTTTAGAGAGTTGTGGATGGTTACCAATAATCAACCACAATGTTTTGCAGGATTCTAAGCCTTGTATTTATCCACAGAGACCATATTTTATAGTAACACAAAGGGCTATTTTTGAGTCCCGCGGATGGATGGGGTCTGCGTGCTGGAATGCATGCTAGTTTGCTCTACAGGGGGTTAGTATGACTTAGCAGTTTTCCACTGAAGGCTCACATCTCTGCCAATGCAAAAACAAGTCCTCTGATTTACGGAAAAATCAATCTGGAGGAGAAATTTGGAAGAGCTGGGATTCATTTTCATGATAAATGAACACTAGAATTCATGTTTTTATTATAACCCATTCCAACATAACCAATTATAACCTAATCTTACCACTAACTCAATCTGGTATTCATTTCTTCTTTTTAGGGTGTACATCGGAAGGCGTATCACTACATCTGGCACATTTTGAGGGAGCAGGAAAAGCCAAGAAACAAGACAAATCTCATATACGCACATCCACCATCTCAGCTGCTTTGTCGTGAATAAGTGCTCGTGTAGATGCAGATAGGGCAAGGTCACGTGACACATTTCCTCTCCCCGGCTGTGAGCCGCTCTGTCTCGCTCCCCCCTAGTGTATTTCACCGGCCTTTCCCATAATTCCTCTCCCAAATCGACATGTAATGCCAAGTCCATTCCAGGGCCGTCAGCGCAGGGAAGCCTACGCTAGACTTATGGGCACATGCTTGATAGAATTAGATGTTCTGCATCCTCATAATTTCGTATTTACTCGTACCAAGACTACTAAGAATATTGAGAGGATCATAAAACAAGGGATGAGAGAGAGAGAGAGAGGAAAGGACGAGTGGATCATGAGATGCTGGATCTCCAGAGATGGTACCTGAAACTTAAGACTGTGAATTGGGAGATTTAACTTTCTACCCCATTAAAAAACAGGGATCGTATCTATCGAATGCTAAATCTCAACATTTGATGATATAACAAAGTATGCGACTTGTTTTACCTTGTCAAAGCTCCATTTTGCTGTATCTTGAAGTCGTTTCTGCATGTATGATGTTCCAGACACCAAAAAAACAGACCTTTACTTTGGGAATCAGGCTGTGCACAGTATTATACAGTATATACACACACACAACAGCAACTGTCCTTAGTAAATACAAGCCAAAAGTTAAGAACCATATCAACTCTTATCTGAATGTCAATTGAAATCGCAATTAAATGTATGATATACTTCAAGCTTAACTTGAGATTTTACTAATGTTGAATTATTTTGCCTCAGTACTCACCTGAATCGCAATCACTTCACTTGTTTATCTGAATGGTCAGGGTTCCAGCCCGAAGATTGCCTTAAATAAAACTGTTAATGAATCAGGCAGGAGTATAAGGGAAATTGTGTAAATTTGTGCATGTTTTGTAGTCGTATTCACTGTACGTGTCAATTTCATAGTGGTTTTGTATCAACACAGGGAATCAACAGAAATAAATGTCTGACAATTACTTCAACACGATCTTCTGGATTCTGTGTTTGTACAGTTAAATTAAAGGGATAGTTCACCTAAAAATTGTCATTATTTACTCATTACTTAAAGGAGTAGTTCACTTTTAGAAAAAAAAACAAAAAACTTTTGCCGATAATTTACTCACCCCCATGTCATCCAAGGTTTTTTTTAAGGTTTTTGATGAAAACATTGCAGGATTTTTCTCCATATAATGGACTTTACTGGTAACCAAACGGTTCAAGGTCCAAAAGACAGTTTCAGTGCAAACTGCAAACTGTTCAAAGGGCTTTAAACGATTCCAGACAATGAATAAGGGTCTTATCAAGTGAAACGATCGCTCATTTAATAAATAAATAACAAAGTTTAAGTTTCATAGCTCAAATGGTTACCTTGCTCTGTTCTGTGATGAGCGTTCGTGACTCTCCTGTTCGAACTTGTTCATCAAAATGAAGTCAATTCATTCATTTTGTTTGTTGAATGAACCAAATGACAAAAAAAGATTTGTTTATTTTAATAAACGAGTTCAAACAGGAGAGTCACGAACGTTCATCACAGAACAGAGCAAGGCAACCATTTGAGCTTATAAAAACAAACTTCATTTTTTTTTTTTTTTAAATGACAGTGAACAGTTTGCAATGAAACTGAAACTGTTTGGTTCCCATTGAAGTCCATTATATGGAGAAAAATCTGGGAACGTTTTCATCAAAAACCGAAGAAAGAATGACAGATATCTTGGATGGCATTAGGGTAAATTATCAGCAAAAGTAAAAAAAAAAAAAAAAAAAAAGTGAACTACTCCTTTAAGAACGTTGCTGGTCCTTTTAGACTTCCTCACTGTTTATTCTTCTTCTCTATTCTATGGAAGTCAATGGGACCAGCAACTGCTTGGTTACCAACATTCTTCAAAATATCTTCCTTTTATTTTCAACTTCACAGGTCTGGAACAACTTGAGAGCGAGTGATGACACAATATGTGTAAACCAAATTCTTGATGTATCTCAATATTTCAAGAGGAGTTTATACACACATGCTAAAACTCCTAAGCATTTCAAAATAAGTGAATGCTGTTCTAGATTGGTAATTTTGCAAAATGACAACATCTCTAATGCATTATCCTCCAGCACCCTATAGTTTAAAATGGAAATTATGAATGTGCATCAATGGAGAATAAGAAAGCAACGCATCTGTGAATTAAACTGATTTGACTTAAAAGATAACCGGACACATTTCCAAGAAAACGGGACGTTACCCACCAATAGGTTCACATGAATTCGAGGGATTTTAGTTATCATTAGACACTTTTTAATAGGAATCAGTACATCATATTTACACTGAGCAGACAAAAAGGCTACCTGAAATTATTTAAATAAGTGTTGGCCAGTGTGTTGATTCAGATAAACACAATTAAAATTTTATTTAACTTTGGTCAAAAATAATCAAACAAGTGTACACTTTCACAATGTTATCATCATCATCATCATCATTTAACAAGGAACAAGGTCCGAGTACGTAACCGACCCTTAAGTTCCCATATTTCAAGAGCGTCACAATCAGCTATACAACAACTTTGCACTTGTCAACCTTTAAGTTTACGTTTGTCATTTTGACATCAGTTTTGCAGCCGCATGTCAAAATTCAGCAGCACGCAAACTGTTGTCACCGTTTTTTTTAAACCACATCCTGATGCACGATAAATCCGCTTAGGTCAAGTTCAGCGCAAAGGTTGCGCAGGAATTGAGCCAACGGAGTATCTCGACACTGGTGTGTGATCAGTTTAACTTCGATTGACTGGAGGAAAGCCAGTTTTGTCTCTAGAGGCACTCGACACATCGGTTTCAATTTGAGTGTTCTACGCCGGTCACCGACCGTACGATATCTTGTATATTAGTGTCCAAATACTAAGCCGCAAGAACCGTAGCAGCACATGAACGGACAAACGGAGTGCTAGAAGGACAAACAATCCATGTGGGAAAAATTGTGGGTAAGGTAAGATGATGTCGAGATCATCTAGTCCTCAAGGTTATCAGGCGAGGATTATTTTAGGACAGACTTAAGGCGGTAGAATCCCTATTCCCTTTACAAAAGAAAACCGAGAAAGAAAAATAACTGTAATACCAAAATCTAAAGCAAATCAGACGGCAATACTGATGCTTATGGCCAATGTCCTCATTCAAACAGTGCAACTGCAAATTCAAGTAGTACAACATGGAGATTTGCTTCCCAGCCGGCTCATTATCAGGGAATTACGTTTGGTGGTTTGACGTAGTCTTAAATCTCAAGTGAATCATAAAGTCGAGGCCAAAAACAAATCCATTTACGTTTTTTGGGGGGTTGAATTCCCCAATAACGCTGCCGATACAGGTTTCACATTTTAACCACTGGTGCTCCAGATCTACATAATGCAGATTACATGCAAATATAGAACATAAAATTCATACATACCTGCTCATAATGTAAAAACGCTTTCTCTTTGTAGTTATGTTACTTTTATTAAGTGGTTGGTTTGACACCGTCGGGTGTAATATATAGATACAGTCAGTGAGTAGATATTATGCATGAGAAAACAAGAAAAGAAAGGTATAAAAACAGAACAAAAGTAAAAACGAAAAAAGAAAACAGAAACAAGAAACTGTCCACTGACCAAATTGGAGACCTGTTCTAAGTGCTTAAAAAGGTAGAAGAGCAAGGCCTGAGAGTCGGGCCAGGGGAAGGAATGTTAACAGGCAAGAAACAAACGCTCATGAAGGCCTGAATTTCAAAGTCGAACAGCGAGTACATACGATTGACAGCGAGACGTTACTCATCCTGGTGCGGTTCCCGTACTTTTGGTCGTCAAATCATAAAAACTTAAGGCTCAGCCGAAAGACGAATACATGTACGACTTTTGCAAAAAGTTGATCTGGTCTTGATGCTGATTGGTGAAATTGGCCTTCACCTCTGCTTTTATTTTGTTTTTCTATAATTGACTTTTTCCAAAATATACAAATGTCTCTCAGCTTCCTTGACTACATGTGAAAAACAAGGGCTTCCCTTCTTTGTCAGGATGGCCACGTTTCTCGAACAGATTTAACGACTAAGTAAAGTACGAGATTTCTTGAGTGTCCGCCGACCTGCGTCGGGGGTAACGGGGAGGAGGGGATGTTTCTTTTTTTTCTTGATTTGTGTTTCTTCTTGGTTTTTAAATCACTCTTTCTTTTTTTTTTCTCCTTTTTTAATTAAGTTTGTCCTGGAATATATACAGGTTGTTGGTGGCGGCCACAGCTATGACGTTCTCTTTCGGGTGCCAGGCGGTGTGTAGGATCTTCTTGTTGAAGTCCAGGCTGTCCACGCTGATTTCGTCTTTCTTCCGTTTGCCGCCGGTGCAGACCTTGCGGGGTTTGAGCATGGCACGGGGTTTACTGTTCTCCCTCGACGCCTCCAGTGTGATGTCCCTGCGCGTGTTCCTGTCAAACATCCTAAAGAAGTTGTTGTAGGAGCCCGTCATGATGGCACTGGGGAGGAGGGAAAGAATAAAGATTAGCCACCATTTACGTATTGTAAAGTTTAGGTTACCTAAACGCAGTCTCAAAAGGCCTCTTTGAGACTTTCTGCACAACCAAATGTAAAATAATGACTTGTTTTCAATCAGTCACACCATTGGTCGAGCCTTTGTTTGCATCTTAAACACTGTTTAAGTGAAGTCAAGTCAAATATATTTATATAACGCTTTTCACAACACAGATTGTATCAAAGCTGCTTCACAGTATCAAGACAACTTAACAGTGTTTGTTTATTCATGAAAAAAAGACAATCAAGTTTGGTAGAGCTGATCAATGGTATGATTTGAATATCCCCAACTGAGCAAGCCAAAGGCAACATAAGCATTGGTTTTGCTGCAGGACATCTGATTTGTAGGCTTGAATGGTTTCATCTATTGGTTTTAACTATATTGATTCAGTTCAAAAGCCTGATCAGTGATTCTTTCAGTCCCATCAGAAAAGTACCAGTTCATCAACACCAATCAGAACCTTTTTTCTTATAGCGCTTTTCCACTACACAGTACCAGCTCAACTCGACTCGCCTTTGTTTGGTTTTCCACTGTGTAAAAGTTGTCCCTGTTCCTGCTTTCGGGTACTTTTTTTGTACCACCTCTGGCGAGGTTCTGAGCGAGCTGAGGCGATACTAAAATGTCACGTGAAAACAATGCTGACTGCTGATTGGTCAGAGAGAATAGTCATCATTACACACGCCAGATGGAGTATCCAGAACATAGACAGTAAAAGAAATGGACAGAGCAACCCCATTGATTTCAATGGAGAAGACTTGAAGCCTGATTATTGCACTTCCTGTCTATATATGTCTGTATATATATATATATATATATATATATATATATATATACATATATAAATGAAATAAATTATTAATATTTTATATTCTCTATATACTCACAGGCTGTGCTGTGGAAACTGCACATACAATGGCGCGGGGGCCTCTGAAGTGCGACCAATGAGCTAGCCCTACGTCATTAAACGTCAGAACCTGACAAGGGGGCGTGGCCTTACTTGAATACAAACACATACTTTTCCCCCCTCAACAAATATAAATACAGATACAAATAGCGGCTGCTTTGCACATCCCTAAAATATATATATATATATATATATATATATATATATATATAAAATAACGGTTGTCACATTATTTGCTTTAAAATGTAGAATTGTAGGAATACGACTTATTGAGCATGTGGGAAGCAGTGTTTGGAAAACCTCTACATTCATCCGCATGAAATAGTTTCGCACCTGTCTGAACCGTTCCAACAGCACTCAAACTTGTCGAAAATGCAGTCGTTCTCGTAGAGCGAGCACAGCTTACTACGTAGGTACTCGTGTACCTGAAACAGAGAAGCACATGGAAATCAACCAAAAACATATCACTCTCAAAATAAGACACATTTAAGCACTGTGTGAAACTTTGGGGAGGTGCCGACGCTATCTGAAGAATGTATTAATTGAAGACGTGCAACACCATGTTCTGAAAATATGCGAAACGTGACTGGACATGCCCTGGAATTCCAGTTGTCGCAATAATCAGATCTCTAGTGTACCTGGTAGGTCTCTACGGGCCGGTTCTCCATGTTCAGGTCCCAAACTTTAACGGAGAGGTAATCGCGGGTCATCATGTATCTACCGCTGTGGCTGAACTTGACGTCGGATATGGAGGAGATGATTTCTGAGAAGAACGACCGGCTGCTGGGATCTTCTGGCTCCTCAAAAACTTTGGAGAAACAAAACCACAATGTTTTTGTTGATATTTCTCTCAAATGTTACAGCTTGTTTGAGTAGAAAATGTACAATTCTGTGGTGCACAATGCACATGTACACTACCATTCAAAAGTTTGCAGTCAGTAAGATTTTATTTCTAGAAAAATTAATACTTATATTGCATTAAATGCATTATAAATATATTTACGGTTACTTTTAATCAATTTAAAGTTGCAAAATACTTCCATTTAAATTAAATGCTGTTCTTGTTTACTTCATATTCACCCAAGAAATTAGAAAAAGAAGTCAGTTTCCACAAAATATATTAAGCGGCACAACTGTTTAACAATTTCTTCAGCACACGAGTAAATTTGTGAAATTATACAGTCCCAAGAATATATCACAATATTGTGGAGTAATATTCCATATTATTACGGATATAAAGTGCATTTAACCCATCCAAACACTTCACATTTATGAATTTGCAGTGTTATGAAACGAGTGGATTTGACAGGAAGTAAATGGCCAGAGTTTGCCGTTTTGCTTTGTTGGTCTGGAATGAGGACAGAGTGTTCGATTAATTACATAACCCAGTGATTACGTAACACAAGGCCCTGCTGACACTGAACACTGGAAACACACGGCAAAAACAGACAAACCGGGAACTCTCCACAGCTTTTTGGTGAGAGTTTTTGATCTTTTTTTTTTTTTTGGAAAATTCTCACAAAAAATTCAGACTCCATCTGATAGAAAATAAAGGGATGCGAGATTAGATAAAAAAAAAAAAAAACAATCGGAAGAGACATTGGACTGACTTGAAATACTCACATTTACTATGTCTATCGCAGAGCGCGGCGGCCCTCATGTCACACAGGCGGATGGTTCCTTTACTACTGCTGTATACAAAGACGTTACACTGGTGTGGGTGACACTCGGCCGCCGTTATCACCTCTGTCAGCTCCTCCATATTGGCTGGTTTTATATCTACAATGTCTGAGGGGGGAATCATAAAGGAAACCAACAGAAAGAAGTTCACAGACACTTTAAAGCAGTTGAGACATCACCGCTGCAAGCCTTGGTCATTACTTGGGAATTTGGTTTCTAAACAAAAACGTGGTTGGAGGATGTTTTCTAATTGACATTTAAAATATATTAAGATTGGCCAATGCCTCTAATATTAAAAAAAAAAAAAAAAAAAAATATATATATATATATATATATATATATATATTTTAATATTTAATATTTTTAATATTAGTTAATATTTTTTTACATTTAATATTTTTTAAATATTTAATATTTTAATTTTAAATTTTTTATATATATATATATATTATATATATATATATATATATACTGTATATATTAATTGTTAAAAGGGTAATATTCAGGGCCTAAAACCTGACCTCAGAAAATGTACCGGCCAAATATATTTTTTCCCAGCCATGAAACGTAGATAAATCCTTAAAGTTACAACTGTTATTCAGTCAAAACCAATAAATGATTGTTATTTGTCCTTTGTTGACTGATTAACATTAAAAACACACCAGCAGGGCTATTAGGCTGCTGTCACTTTAAATGCTAATGCACGGATCCAATATGCAAATACTGTTACACGAGTTCTCAACTTTTTAAACACGTACTTCAGATGTTTGCACACAGAAAACTTCCCACACAGCACAAGTAATGAATTCAGTTCCCGTGTCTTCTTGAACTTAAATACTGAATATTTAAATTGGAAAGGCTTGTTTTTTCACGTTCATGTTCGTTGTTAGAATTCATAAAAATGTCACCGACCGGCGATTGACCGTTTCATACTCGCCAACTCCAATTTTTACATAGATTTTTAGATATTTGGCGTGTGTTCATTTTAGGCCTTGGTTATATTGTTTCAAGATCCTGTCGCAGCATTATTCAGGCTATGCAAAGAGGTTATTAATAAAAGTGCAGTAAGCGTTAAACAAATTCTTCAAAAAGAAAGATAGTTGAGAAAGAGAGATATCTGAGAAATTACCAAAGAGGAAAAGATCAGAGTATTATTGGAAGAAGGGTTACAATCATGCAAGGACCCACGTTAATATTAGAAAAACTTTCCAGCGCCGGAGATATGTTAGAGAGCAGGAAGGCATGAAAACAGGTTGCGATGTTTTTGCTCGATACGCGAGTAACATTGCTGTTTCAATGAATCAAGACGTACTATGATGATGTTGTTGAATCACAGCGGATTCATCCATACTTGCGCAAGCTGTCTAGCTAGATGTTGCCTGTGTTGCATAGTGTTTCCAGTTTTTTGTGGACTGAGAAATGAAGGGAGGGTTGGGTGTGTTTGGGTGTTGATTTCAACATTTTTTTTTTTCTTCAGAATCGCTTACTGCACCTTTAAAGGATGGGCAAGGGCAAAACCCCAAACATATCTGCATACAGGATGTTTACATAAGGTACAGCAGCATATAAAACAGTTCTAAAGGTGTAAAGTGGTCATGAAAACTTAATTGAGTACTACTGAGGCACAAATAGAAGTTTAAATAAACACCTTGATAGCAAAATAAACAAGTCACAAATCACGTAAAGGATACTAAAACTTCTATCTGTGATTTCTAAATGCCAGAGGTTTATTCTGAGGTCGTCTGCAGAAAGGTATGTTTCATAATCACTATTTACTGAAATGGAATTGATGTGATATGTATGTGCGTTTGCAAATATTCTGCGTGGGCTGGCTTCCACCATCAAGTCCATCGGCATCAGCACAGGAACCTGCGAGACAACCAATGTTACTTACGATTTTCCATAATTTTAACACATTCACATGCTCACAGTTCTCTGATGTCAATTAAAGGTCACATGACATGCAGGAAAACAAATGCAATATTACTTTTTTGTTTTATTTTAATAATTTTATGATTAATTTGAATTATCTCACAAACCAGTTTGGGTTAATGCAATAGTTAACAAAAATAATGTATACTTTTTTTTTCATTGTTAGTTAAATAACACTTTACTTGAAGGGGTGTGCATAAGACTGACATGACACCTTAATAACCATGACATACAGTATGTCTTGAATATAAAGTAGGGTTTATGCATGTTAATGACAACGGTCATTAAGTGTATTTCGCTCAAATATGACATTGTTTAAGATGTCTTTGTCATTACATCGATCTTGACAAACCATAACATCATAACCTGTGAGTGTCTTTGTCATGACAACTTGACATTAAATTAAGTTAAACTGTCATGCAACACTGACAACCGGGAACATATAACTACTCATGTTTACAGAACTTTTCGATATGCTTTTTGATATCACAGTGAATGACTTTATATATGAATTAAATATTGATTAACTAAAAACCAGTGTTTCACTGCACAGTTACTGGCTGCACCTGCAACTCAGAATGTCATGGGAATGAAGAGACAGACTAACCCGTAGTGATGTGATTCGAAACGGATCTCGCAGTCTTCCATCTTCGTCTTTAAGGTTGTATCCTTCCGCTCGTTTGTCCCTTTCACTAATCTTCCATAGTTTAATTGTTTTGTCTTTTTGATAAGAAAATTACACAAATCAGTAACAGACAAACTGCATATCTAAAACCTAGTAAGCTAAAATGGAGCCAAAAAGCAACCATATTTTCCTTTAATCAGTGCAAAATACAACATATTTTTGTCAGGATGATCACAATAATATCTAAAGGTAAAAGTAGGCAGCTCAAATAGTTTGGGAACATCTATAGAAAACATACCATTCAAAAGTTTGGGGTCTGTATGATTTTTTTCACATTCTTGAAAAAAGAAGTATATTATGCTTGCCAAGCTATATATTAGTGAGCTTGGTAAGCATAAAATATACAAATAAAATAAATAAATATATCTATTTAGGACCGAAAAATGTCCCAATCATTGCCTTTGGTCCGAATGCAATGATAGGATGTCCTACCTGCCTGTCAGCTTATGCTACATGTTGTAACCATAATTACAAGAAGATGGTAATCTGTAACCTGGAGGAGTTGACGTCCTCACACTTGGATTTCTGCGTTACTCTGCCAACACAATCAACGGCTAAATAAATCTGCAGCAGTCAGCTGGTACAAGTCAGAGCTTTGTAAGTTGTTTATGTTCATTATTATTCTAAAGTTATGTGCTTTGAGACAATTTTAAGGTAATTGAATGCCATCTCTCGTGACACTTTTCTAAATCTGCTCCGTCTGTGTGTGACCATGTGGTGTGGCTTTAGAGCGCACTGGACGAATCTAATGCTTTCAAAGATGGCTTGCTATTGAAATGGCCAACCCTACCTTTAATGCATCCTTGCAGAAATTACTTTACAATCAATAAAATCTTAATGACCCCAAACTTTCGAATGATAGCACACAAAAAAAAGATGTACTCTTCATACCATTTGTGGACAGGAGAAAGTGTGCAGCGTTCTGTTGCGGGAGCCATCGGATTTTATTGATCTTCTCCTCGATTTCTAAACTTTTCAAGTAATCAAACTCAGGCTCATGACTCTGAAAAGTGCTGTACACGTTGTATTCCCCTCTTGAGAGTGGGCGGTTTTTACTCTGTGAAGAGACACATTGAACACACTGGTTAACACATCTATTGAGTCACACATAAAAAAAAAATCTAATTAAAAAAATGGATCTTTGGGTTGCATCACCTCCTGTTCTCTCTGGAATATGACGACTCTTCCCCCTTTGTCTCCTGTGGCTAGTAACTCCCCAGAATAGTTAAATTCAACAGTTGAGATAATGTCCGCTGCATATGCAAAAGGAAGAAAGATAGATAAGACAATTATATATCTCATGCATTCAACATGCACAGCTTTAGGAAAGTAGAAAAGCTTTGACATCAAAATTCAGCCAAGTTACATGTTCTTGGACTGATCATTAATGTTGTGCCAAAGACGACGTCCTCATATTATACTATTGTTTCTAATTTTGTTCTGTAGGTCTCCAACAATAGGTTTAAATCATAAAACGCTAATAATATTCGCATAATATACATTGCAGCATCACCTCTTTTCTCACAGTGTCTAAAAGGTTCAACAAAGGTTTCAGTCTCTCTAAACCTCTCCTTTCAAGCCAACTCCGCTCTGATTGGTCAGATGTCCAGGTCTATTGTGGTCTAGCACGTGTTGGAAACAAAACGCCCTGTAATATATCTGAATTTCAGTTCCTGAGCTTTTTCAGTCCTTGTACGAACAGTAACAATGGGGTCAGTATAATCGTATCAATTCGAGTCTTTGAAAGTGGATTTACTTCGCAGAGCAGAAACAGCGTCTTTGACCAAACGATCCAAACTCTTCCGGGCTTTAGAAACAACGAGCCGAGTCAAAGTATTATACAAATTGACTGGAATTACTGACAACTCGTTTCAGGCTGCTCAGAATCGGTTCTTTGTCCATTTTTCAGCACTTTGATCTATGAAACTTTGCGGATCTTTTATATTCACAAACAGATATATGACCCACTACATATGAGGGGAACATTAAAACATTCATTATTCTCATACACGTTTAGTAACATGTTTGAACCTAAAACTCAAACTGGATTTAACACAAATCTGTTCAGTGTGAATAATTTCCTCTCTCGCTGTGAGGGAAGGGCACAGGGATAAAGGGAGGAATGATTCAGTGTTCCTGAAAAACAGAACAATTAGCTCGGCGCACACAGACCTGGCCTTCAATGTTTCACATGCCAAAAACACAGTAACAGTATGAGAGATAATCAAATGCCTCTTGTACATTTAGAACTGAAATAATTTTGGTTTCTTTACTGTAGACTTGAGGAAACTTTACACCAGGTGAGAAACACTGACAAGCAACGAATCAAAATGGAGAAATTTTGGTTTTAACTACATGTTTGGTTATATGGTGTCTGATTAAAAACATTAACAGGTTACTGGTGTCTGATAAGGTTGTGATATATGATACAGAGAGAAAAAAAGACTGTGTTTTCAGTTTACACAGAAAGAAAACGGTTCAAATGAACTTCACCACTAAGTACCACCAAAGCTATGGGAGAACAATATTTGCTCAACCCCTGAATCGATACCCAGGGCTAATTCCATTTCAAGCTAATTTTCATAAAACGGGCAAAAAGTATTTAAATATATAAAGAACAAAAACCTATATCTTTCACAAAACAGAACATTGCAAAATCCTTTTATTTTAGAAGGACATGGGTGAATAAAGTGGCTGGTGTAGCTCAAGAGGCTCCAATAAAAGTTAATAAGCACCAAAGTTTTACAAAATACTCCTTTTTGTAAAAACAATCAAAACACAACATGAGAGTGAGCAAATTATGATTTTGATTTATGAAAATCAACTAAAAAACGTAATTAAATCACAATTATAATATTGACCAAAATAATCTTGATTATGACTGCCTATATGACTATATAAATCCTGGGTTGAAGGATCAGCTAATAATAAGCAACAAACATACAAAGCCTTTGGGTCTCTGTGTGTTTGTGTCTGATTAATCAATCTCTAGTCACACCAGTGACGGAGAGAATCTGATGACTCAGACACATCAGCGGGTGAACCTCACTAAATACAGCAAGAACACGCCCGCTCATATTTCATTCCAAGATCAACAAAGATAGATATGATCATTTTTGCATAGAGAAAATAAAGGCTATTTTGGAGACCATTTTTCACATTACATAAAGCACACAATTAAGCAAATGTTTAGCTTATATTCCCATTACAATAATGTTTACGTTAATAAGCACACAAGATGTGCACAAATAGTTAAGTCAACACTTAAATTTAATAAATATTTCAAAATACATTAAATACTATTGTATATAATCTGCATATACTATATTTTAATATTAAATAAAAATAATTTTATTTTGTATTTAATAGCAAATAATATGTGCACAAAAATTCAAGCGACAATTATTTATTTATTAAATTCAACATTTGAAATAAATAATACATGTCTTTTTATACTATATCATAAAATAATTAATCATATTTTTTTAATAATTGTAATTATCGCTTTTTTAATATAACATACAATATATATAAATATATACACACACACACACATTTACGCACACATACACACAAAACTATTATAATATTATAAAACAATTTAATGATAGATATTACATAAATATAAATAAGTATTAAATACTTTGCATTTATAAATAAACAATTGTATAATAATAACAACAATGAAACAAAAAACAAGTTAATAAAAAGGTTTCAGTGCTGATACTGAATCTCAATTTGGCTAAATATATGGCTCATACTGGTTTAGAAACTTCTCTCAGTATTGTCATGTCTTTCTTAAGGTTTGTCACAAAAAAGTACAAATGCAAAACATCTTGTCATAAAACAATTTTATTTCTGAAAAATATACTGTATATACTTAAAAAAAATATGACTGCGGGGGTTGTGACCACACATTTTGTAAGATTCACTTTAGTGAGGAGAGCCGTAGTCATTAATTATCTGGATGTTTCATCCTGTGCATCTGGAAAAGACACAAGTAGAGATGCAGAGCAAACACCACTGTACTGTATCAGACGCAGAGAAAACACCATACAGATGCAGTGAAATCACCATTGTACTTTATCAGATGCAGAGGAAACACAATATCAGATCCAGAGCAAACACCACAGTAGTGTATCAGATGCAGAGCAAACACCACTGTACTCACTGTATCAGACGCAGAGGAAACACCATATCAGATCCAGAGCAAACGCCACTGTACTGTGTCAGATCCAGAGCAAACGCCATTGTACTGTGTCAGACCCAGAGCAAACACCACTGTACTGTATCAGATGCAGAGCAAACACCACTGTACTGTATCAGACGCAGAGCAAACACCATATCAGATCCAGTGAAATCACCACTGTACTTTATCAGATGCAGAGGAAGCACAATATCAGATCAAGAGCAAACACCACTGTAGTGTATCAGACGCAGAGGGAACACCATATCAGATCCAGAGCAAACTCCACTGTACTTTATCAGACCCAGAGCAAACTCCACTGTACTGTGTCAGATCCAGAGAAAACAGAACAAACACCACTGTACTGTATCAGACCCAGAGCAAACACCACTGTACTGTATAAGATGCAGAGGAAACACCATATCAGATCCAGTGAAATCACCACTGTATTTTATCAGATGCAGAGGAAACACAATATCAGATCCAGAGCAAACACCAATGTAGTGTATCAGACACAGAGGGAACACTATATCAGGTCCAGAGCAAACTCCAATGTACTTTATCAGACCCAGAGCAAACTCCACTGTACTGTATCAGACCCAGAGCAAACACCACTGTACTGTATCAGACCCAGAGCAAACACCACTGTGCTGTATCAGATGCAGAGGAAACACCATATAAGATCCAGTGAAATCACCACTGTACTGTATCAGGACCAGTGAAATCACCACTGTACTGTATCAGACCCAGAGCAAACACCACTGTACTGTATCAGACCCAGAGGGAACACCATATCAGATCCAGAGCAAACTCCACTGTACTTTATCAGACCCAGAGCAAACTCCACTGTACTGTGTCAGATCCAGAGAAAACACCACAGTACTGTGTCAGACCCAGAACAAACACCACTGTACTGTATCAGACCCAGAGCAAACACCACTGTACTGTATCAGATGCAGAGGAAACACCATATCGGATCCAGAGCAAACACCACTGTACTGTGTCAGATCCAGAGAAATCACCACTGTACTGTATCAGGACCAGTGAAATTACCACTGTACTGTATCAGACCCAGAGCAAACACCACTGTACCGTATCAGACGCAGAGGAAACGCCATATCAGATCCAGAGCAAACACCACTGCACTGTGTCAGATCCAGAGAAAACACCACTGCATTGTGTCAGATGCAGAGCAAACACCACTGCACTGTGTCAGATCCAGAGCAAACACCACTGTATTGTGTCAGATGCAGAGGAAACATCATATCAGATCCAGAGCAAACACCACTGTACTGTGTCAGATCCAGAGAAATCACCACTGTACTGTATCAGGACCAGTGAAATCACCACTGTACTGTATCAGACCCAGAGCAAACACCACTGTACTGTATCAGACGCAGAGGAAACACCATATCAGATCCAGAGCAAACACCACTGTACTGTGTCAGATCCAGAGAAAACACCACTGCGTTGTATCAGACGCAGAGCAAACACCACTGTACAAGACCCAAAGCAAACACCACTGACTGCACTGTATCAGATGCAGAGGAAACACCATATCAGATCCAGAGCAAACACCACTGTACTGTATCAGACCCAGAGCAAACACCACTGTACTGCATCAGATGCAGAGGAAACACCATATCAGATCCAGAGCAATTACCACTGTACTGTGTCAGATGCAGAGGATACACAATATCAGACGCAGAGCAAACACCACTGTACTGTATCAGACCCAGAGCAAACACCACTGTACTGTATCAGACGCAAAGGAAACACCACTGCACTGTATCAGACCCAGAGGAAAAAACATATTAGATCCAGTGAAATCACCACTGTACTTTATCAGATGCAGAGGATACACAATATCAGATGCAGAGCAAACACCACTGTACTGTATCATTCCCAGAGCAAACAACACTGTACTGTATCACAACACAAACAGCCGCAGCAGGAAAGCGTAGGCAGGAACATGACGGGTGGTGACCACCACTCGTAAAAAACATTCGAAAGATTCCTCCTTAAAGGTGCTAACATCCACTTCGGACATCCTACAGCAGCATTACATCAGCACCTCCCGAAACCAGATCAAATCACAGCATCATACAGCCACCCAAACATCACGGTCCGTTAGCGCTAGGAAAAGCAGACGAAGCCTGACTTCGTAAAGCTCAGAAACAAGCGGAGCGCACACGAAGATAAACGCACACATACCCATCCTGAAAGGTAGGGAGAAGCCATTATAGCACAGTACCAGACTGTGGCTGTCAGCACACAGAAGACAGAGGAAGATTTAAGAGCCTGGGGAAGCTGCGGTGTGGACGCAGGGAGGGCGAGCGACGGAGTTCTGTGCGGCCATGTTAGACAGGTAAGATCATGAGGGGAATCAACTCCCCTCCAATGTGTCATCCCAAATGAATAATGGCCTCATAAACATGAGCATATAACTTTAAGTGAGTTTGCAGCACAATCTTTACCACAAATTACTCACTTCCTGTTTAAAAAGTCATTCAGGGCTAGAGAAAAAGCACAAGTGAAGCTGGACAAGATGGAAAATTCACAATATGCTCACTATGATTTAAAAAAAAAAAAAAGATATAAATTTACATAACATCCAAGAAATTTCACAAAAACATTGCAGTTCATTACTGGAAAACAAAAACAAATGTGTGCATAGGATTATAATTTTATATATATATATATATATATATATATATATATATATATATAAACTTGTGTGGGAAAAATACTTAAGTATTTTTTTTTATCTACTTGACAACAATGGCTGTTTTAAGTTATATTTTAGTATACTTTAATGGCCTGTTTATTGCAATATATCAGGCATATCACTTTGAGCAAAGACAACGTCTTATTAATCCTTAAGTGATGAGTCAAACAAACCAGTATGAAACAAACAATATGAACCATATTTTGCACATTTAGTCCAGTAAAACATGTAACAAGTCAATAACACTATAAGAACATCTTATGACTAATCCTCAGGTTCTTGCTCTAAAATCAAAAGCAACAAAAAAAAAAAAAAAAAAAAAAGAGAATTGAAATGAAACCGGAAGTCTTCACACTTAGGAATTACTTGGAAAACACAATGGCTGTGAGCCAGCGACTATTTCATAGCCGTTTAGTGAGAAAGCGTGAGTGTGAGAAAGGTCCATATTTATTTATATCTTTAGATCTGGTAAGCACACAGTCTGCAAGTCTACTAATAGAAACAATATAGGCAATAATGTAATTGTATTTAATTTTTGAATCTAAATTAGCATGCATCCTTAATATCACTACGGCCCAAAAATTCCCAAATGCGCAGAATTCAAAGAAAAGGAACGTTGCCAATAGGAGCGATCACACCTCACAGTCCAGCAAGCGATAGAGTGATCTCTAAATAACCTTCTCTTCCACATAAGGGGCCAGTCTGCTCGGATGATATTACACAAGTCAACATGTGTCCGTTTCCTAGAAATCCGTTTATTTTTCACAGAAGGCAAAGCGGAGACCTGGAAGAGGCAAAAACAGTAAACCAACCGCCACCATACAAACAACACGCTCAACTAAAGGCAAGTTTTATACCAAAAACGTTAACTATAAAGATAATTATTTTAGCACACACGCCAGCGGACGATATCATTCTGTTTATTCTATGTGCGTGCTTGTCTGTCACTTTAAATGCTCAAGCTCATTAGCCTACAGCTACATGGATTCTGATTGGCTGTTCTATGTTTTTATTGTTTATCAGCTGTAAATCGTTCTGAGGTGATTCCAACTGTAGAGCGAACAGCTATTTAATGTTTTCAGAACTATATCTTCATCGTTATCTTTATAGTTATTGTCCTTGGTGTAAATGGGCCTGAAATCACTAAAAACTTTGACTTTAAAATTATTCTTCATTAAAGGATCAGCTAGCCCAAAAATGAACATTCGGTCATTAATTACTCACTCTTCATTTCATTCCAACCCTGTAAGACTTTTGTTCATCTTTGGAACTCAAATGAAGATATTTTGAATGAAATGAAAGTCTATTCACCCCAAACTCTGATGCTTCAAAACGTTCATTCAAAAAAACCCATATAAGGCTAATATGTGTTTTAAATAACTGTTTTAAGTCTTCTGAAGAGACATGACTACTTTAATAAGATTAATAGATATAATTTGGGCTTTTATTCACAAATTGATCAGAGAACATACATAGAGCATTTACATTTGGTGCTTGCTTGATGCGTGAGATCCAATGAAGTTTGTTCTCGCGTGTCAAGCAAGAACGGTTGAGCTTCTGTTTGTATTTATTGACCAATGTTTATGTGTGTGAATATGCCTATATTCAATCTGTTCACCATGTAAAACAATTGTTTTTCTTGGATTAAAGACTTTGATTAAACCTCTCTATTTACGTATATGGAATTTATTATTTACGATCTCTTTATGAACGTTAAAACCATGAATACTTCCAATGAATGGAGAAAAGTCTCTCAGATTTCTTTGAAAACAGCATTTTGCGACCATTTTTCCTGCCGGTGCAACCAAATATTTATTTAGGTCACACTGGCGCGACCGACCACAACAGTGCCCAGCAGCGAATGCAAACAAAATGAAAGCGGAACGAAAATACGCTACTCATTTATGCTTCGCGGACCGTTTATTAGTTCGGACCAATATTAGACAGCGCAGCGCCCTAAACTTTGCAGTCCCGGGCCAATCCTGTCACTAGGAGAGAGATCCAGACTCTGGAGATCCAGTAAAGAAATCCATTGAATTCGCCTCAGGATTAATAACATCATCACTGTGAGATCGACTGAGAAACATCCCGATTCGGCGCAGAGTTCTCCATTATAAACCATAGATATCAGATCAAACAGAGCTGACATGGAAACACTTATAGAAGGCTTTCAGTCCACAAATCAGCAACATTCACCATGGGTTTAGGCTATAGTAACTCTAACCATAACTAACAAGTACTACACATCTTTTCCCAGCACTTCAAAACTAAAATATCATATACAGATGTTATTTTTAATGTGAGGACCACATTTTTGGTTCATCCTTCAAATATTGTCCAAAAACTTTTAAGATGTAGGAAAACTCTTATTTAAACACTTACACTTTACCAGTGTCAGTGGGATGCTTATTGGCAATTTTCACTCCCTAATATCAATTTCATTTCACTCATTTTGCTTAGTTTTTAATATATATTAAGACATTAAGAATGATAAAAATTTAAGTTCATTTCATCTACACCCTAAATTAAGCTTAGTGGTGTATTGTCAGCCTAAGTGCTACCACATAATTTTATAGAAATCAGTGTCTCTGCCCTCAAATGTTAGTCTGGAGTCCTGTGACCTTAAAAATAAAACTGCACACTGTAATATCTGTACGCTAAGTCTATTTATTATTAAAGTACTTGTCAGTAGTATAGTTATTTTGAGAGAAATCTGAATAATTGAACAATTTGAATAATGCAAGCTGATTTAAGGTGTGCACTTAAACTTTCTGCTTGCGCTCCTAAAAGGTTCAGTCAGGGATACAGCGCTCCTAGTAAAAAAAAGTTAGTCTGGAGCACTTGGAAAATATCTTCATTTGTGTTTTGAAGTTGAATGAAAGACTTGTAGGTTTAGAATGACATGAGACGGAGTCAGCAATGACACTTTTTTTTTTTTTTAAGAAACTCTCTGAACTGAATAAAACTGTCAAATAAAAGGCAACATTTAAGTCTTATAAAAAGCAACAAGCAACACACAAACCTGACAGATTTAGGTAAAATATCTGATGCAGATAATAATAAAAATGCAATAAATAAAAGCAAATAAAAATGGCAAAAAAAAAAATCGAAGCACCACAATGAACATCAATTTGCTTTCTCAGATTCAGAAGCACAACTGTATTCCCAAGCCTCACTCACTGATCTCTGGATGGAACACACACTAAGACACGACACATGGATAACGTGAGCTGGTCGGACCAGTTGGACGTGCTTTCCGCCGTTTCAAAGGCAGGATGTGCTTCCCTACTGGAGCCCCCAGAATGCAGCACACATGCTCACTGACACTCATCTAGCAATCTATAATAATGTCATGTCATATTAATACATATCTTTAATTTGTTACTACTGTACTATGCTGCTGACTGCCAAAACTTGCCTTCATGAGATAAAAAAACTAACAAAATAGTATGAGGAACACGGTGTTCTTTCTCATGCAGACATATTTTCTACTAAACCTGACATATTGTTCTCTTTAAATATAGCCAATTTCATCCGCTACTCGTCATTGCTAGTCAGAGTTAAGGCAAGACAATACAGGAAAACACATTGTTATTTTTCTTCTCGAGATTGTAGGCTATTTTGTTTCCATAACAGCTTTCAGACGTTTATTTTATTAAACTTTATCTTTTTGCTTAAATCTCAAATGCAAAACGTATTTCAATACGATTAAGAAATGTTGACTTCAGTAGCACTTACAGTAAAAGAAATTGCAGAGGTTTTTACAGAGGGGTTTGTTCTTATCATGTGCCTGATTTATAGGACATTTTATTTCTTTAAACATGGTGAAAATGCATCATCTGATTTATGGAGTGAGAAAATCAGCTGAGTAAAAACCTCTACGTCAACAAAAAAATTGAACCTGGCTTTATCCAATGTTCAGATTTCCAAATTAGATAATGGCTAATTTGCATATTCACACATAATATTTCAGAAAACTTGTATGAAATGTACAGAATCAACTGGGGAGGTATGGTGACTAATTTTTTCCTGTGGTATCTTGCATTAAGTAGTATATGACGGGGATTTGATTGGACAACAATTTAAACACGCCTTTGAGTGCAACTTGAGTCATCAGTAGGTTTTCCTCTAATTAGGGTTTAACTTAATTTCTACTTAAATCAATGTTGCATGTCCATGCATTTGTGCGTATGCAAATATACACACATCTACTTGTCATTGTGTTTGTTGGTAATGTCCAGCAAACTGTGCATTACACCTGACACCTATGAGCTGGTGGTTTTACCCAAAGCGACTTACAAATGAGGAACATCACAAGCAATCTGTCATTCAAAACCAAACAGTATAATTTACAGTACTGCAATGCAACGTTAGACGCACAAAGATCACCTGTCTATCCATCTACTATTTGAAAAAGGTTGAGAACACCTTTTTTTTGGACAGTTATGTCAATCTATGGGATGAACGTGTGTATTTCCATGGATTTACAACACTCCATCTCTTCCTATCATATCTCGCCATGCATGATTTCCATATACAACACACCTAATCTCGCATGCATACTCACCCAAGGGTGTTTAAAACCAATGCAAACCATTATTTACCTTCTGCAACATCTTCATCTGTGGATCCTTTGACCTGGGAGAAGCACCACTGGAAATCATTGCCTCCACCAACCCCTGCAACAACAACACAACAGCATTTAAATGCATGCACAGATCAACCTATCAGAAACATTTAATCACTCTGCACTCAAACCCCTGCCCCGCACGAGCATGCATACTGAGATAAAGCAGTGGACGTGGGTTTGATGTAGTCTCAGTAAAGGGGCTGGTTTCATATTTAGGCCGCACTGCTGCTGCTCGCGCCCCCGCCTACCAACACACACAACCCTCAGCGCGGCGCGTTTACCTGCCATCATCTCCGGTGCCTGTGCCTCGAGCCTTCAGCGCGGCTTATCCTCGAGCTCAGCCGGGCGGACGGTATGAACGAGCGCGGAATGAGAGCGGGTTCAGCGAGAGCGGGATCAGCCCGTGATTTGCTTTCGCTTCAAGATGGCGCACACTCCCGTCGACATGAAACACAGTGACGTCATTTAATCAAGCGCGCCGTGCGCCTAGCACGTCCTCGCTGCGCTGAGGTTTGCGCAGACACTGAAAGACTCACGCAAATATACCAAACGCCCTTGCTTGTTTGTTTATTGGGTGGACAACGTGAATGTGTAATACATAATCACAGACTTTCAGCCTCAGTCAGTAGTGAACAAAATAATATTTTATTGCTTGGTTATTAGTCAAGTTATGCGTAATGTGTGAAATAGGATTTAGCTGTGTGTTAGGATGTCATACAATGCTAAGAGAAGTTAGACATTTTATAAAGAGGTGTTTACATTCCACCACAACAGTAAATAATTTGGCATGTGGTAGAAATTACATTTGTTCATGAAGGTTAAAAAAGGAAGACAAGGGAAAGGCACTTTGAACATCAGAAAAACAACCCTGATAGCACACCCACATCACAGAGACGTCTATTTGATGTGTGTGTGTGTGTGTGTGTTTTCATCTAAGACGTATTTTTTAGAGTGTTTGCTCATCTGCAATACTTCTATAGGACGTTTCCGGTCAGATGTCAAATAGATGTTTAGAATACGTCTTTTAGATGTAATGATTTAGAATGTTTGTTAAATTGACATCTTAAAGATGTCTACCAGATGTTAGTAAACAGTAGATGCTTTCCAGATAAAGTGCTCTTTAACAGACATCTTGCAGACGTACGTGTGCCATCTAAAATGTATGAAAAATGTGTTCAAACAAACTGAGCTGAGTCATCAATGGCATGTTAATGGTATGATTACCAGATAGCACAAGTCTATTTGATGTGATTTTTACATCTCGAAGACGTATTTTTAAGAGTGTTTGTTCATCTGACGTTTCCTGTCAGATGTCAAGTAGACGTTTAGAACAAACATCTTCTAGATGTCTATTTGACATCTGACAGGAAACGTCCTATAGACGTATTGCAGATGAGCAAACACTCTTAAAAATACGTCTTCCAGATGTAAAAATCACATCAAATAGACTTGTGCTATCTGGTAATCGTACCTTTAACATGCCATTGACGACTCCAACTCAGTTTGAACTTTCATACTTTTTCTATCTGGGTTGTGGCACGCATATTTTTGAATAGTTTGAGATCTACAAAATGACAATATAATATGTGTGTGTGTGTGTGTGTGTGTTTAATCATTTTTACTGTGATTTTACCTTTCTGGTCATTTTGAAATCTCACTTGCACCAGTTACTGCTATATTCTGTATTGTTGCACAGGCTACTTAACAGGAAAACAAATATTGCACACAAAAAAAATGAGGGCCTACTTCAAATTGTCAAAACAATCTGTGTGGTATTTTATTGTTTTTGAGAGATTATTCCATGTTTAATGTATTAAAATCCATTTCAATTTCTAAATATATCCTCAATAAATAGGCCTACTCGTCTTTTTGAATCTTATGGTGTTGTGTTATTCTCTGATGAAGGTGTTGACAATATAGATCATTGCAGTGTTGTGGCTATTCATAAGTTTGCCACATGGAGGAGCCACTATACAGTATCTGTGTTAGTGTTTGAAAACACTGGATTTAGGATGTCAAATTGTTAGAGCAGTCTATCCATCGTTCATAATTTTTGCGTGTTAACACATTTGTGACTTTACTTTTGTCATCATGCGATTAATACGTTATAATAGTCAACAAACAACTGTAAAGCCAGTTAAGCATTCATTATTGCCTAATGTAGTTTGTTTGAGGAAATCACATTGGGTGTTTCATAGAAGAGCATAAATAAAGCATACAGAATAATATCAAAATGAATAATTCATCTGTTTTCTGGACCCATGTGGATCTGGCAGATGTCTTTAAATCAATGTTTTACAGAGAGCAGCGCAGAACAAAATTAGAGTGTATATCAACAGAGACATCCTGCAAACGGGAGTCATTACATGAGCCACACTGCTAATGAGAAAGAGAAGAAGTGAGCAGTGATCTGAAGAACATATGAGTGTTTCTCCACCAGCTAATAAATGCATATTAATTCATTGATGATTTATTAATTAGCTGGCCACCAGAAATCTGCTCTGGTATTCCTGTGTGTAATTCAGAAGATTAGTTTTTGTTTATATTTACATTAACTTACAAAGCTGAGGGATTATCATGAATATTCATTTGTAAAAATAGTTTTGCTGAATTATTCTTCCATCCATTTCAGAAACACTGTGAATATGGATTATTGCATATTTATACATGTATTATTTTAGGACCTTTATTGGTCACATTATGAACATGCTGATTTGTTTCAGGCCTGACCAGATCCTTCGATGTTGATTGCCACCAAAACTAATCACAAATTTCACTTAATAATTCAGGTGATTGTGCATTAGTCATATAGAGGGGTTGATTGCAGCATCATTTAGAAGGCCAAGATTTCTTACTATAACACATAATGCGTTAATGACCAGCAGATGGCAGCCTTTAAATATAAATGACCTCTTTTTCTTTTTAATGGACAGAATTGAAATGCAGCAGCACTGTTCATCAGGTCCAGTACTGAGTAAACGGTAATGATATCCCTCTGCTGTATAGGCATCAACAGTCATTTAAGATGTTTTTCAGCCGCTTGGATCGGTGTCGAACACATGCTGACTCTGAGTGTGTGCAGATAAGAAGAGACAGAGCATTTGTTCAGTGGTTATGTATCATAGCTTATTGTTCAAATCATCTATGCTGCATACGGTGCATATCAGTAGAAATCTGCATGGTAAAAATGACACAAAACTGACATTTATTTCTGATGAATACTGTACAATAAGGTCTCATTTGTTAGTTAACTAACATTAGAACTACATTTTTTACTGAATTTACTGTTGTATATTGTTAGTTGTTTGTTCATGTTTCACAGTACATTAACTTTTGATTTGAATAATGTATTATTAAATGTTGAAATTAACATTAATGGGCTTTATGCACAGCTGCGCTACTTCCCGAACTTCAGCCAGCTCCTTGTTTCCTGTCTGCCATTATTGGGCAAAATTGATTAATGCAGGTGTGTCTGAATATTGTTGCCGTGACTACTGAGGTCAAGCACACCTGAATTAATCAATGTGTCCAATAATGGCAGACAGGAAACAAGGAGCTGGCTGAAGTTCGGGAAGTAGTGAAGCTGTGCATAAAGCCTGAATGCTATCAAAGTATTGTTTATTATTAGTTCATGTTGACTAATATTCATTAATGTTAACTAATGGAACCTTATTGTGAAGTATTACTAAAAAAAAAGTGTAGTACTTTGGGATCACTTTCAAATATTCCTTTTTTCTTCCATGTTTTAAGGATTTTTTAAAAAAAAAAATATTTTTTTTTTTAGGAAGGATGCATTAAATTGATTAAAAGATACAATAAAGACTAATTGTATACAATAAAGACTAACAATAAAGATTTTAATTTGTTTATATTTACATTGTTTTAAATTTTAAAATAAAAACTAATTCATTTGAGCACAACATTTGATAATAATACTGTACATGCTTCTGGAGCATCAAAATAATCATATTAGAAATGATTTCTGAATGATCATGTTACACTGAAGACTGGAGTATATAATGATGCTGAAAATTCAGCTTTGATCACAGAATTTAAAATAACTTTTCAAAATTATTTACATATTAAAATATTAAAAAATAAATTAAATAAAAGAAATTGATTTAGATTTTTTTTCTGATCAAATAAACACAGCCTTGGTGAGAATAAAAGACTGCTTTCAAAAGCTTTAAAAATAAAATCGCACCAAATCCAAACATTTACTGTAAATGGTAATATTCACATTAATCATTTCACATATTGGTCTATGCAGTTCATATAGGCCTAATACTTGATTTTAAGCTCATGTTTCATCAATATCAGATCTATGTTGGACAGTATATGCCCTATAGGCACAGACATGGGAAATGTAATCATCAGATGAGAGATGAAGGGAGAGTTTCTGCCTTTAATATACAGTAACACACACTGTGAAAATAAAAGCCTTTGCCAGCGATGTGGGGAGCAACACAAGCTTTTAAGTGTAATAAACCAAATTAAATTAGCTTGGAAATCACACAGAATATACCGGCTACTTCCAGGCCTTCATCTCACTCACCTTAATTATAAAGCCTTTATTAGTTCACCACACACTATATGTAAATTATAGGCTACCACTTACTACATGAGAGCAATTTCTCGTCATTCTGAACACATTAGCTGGGACGAGCATGTTTCTTTCAAGCGCTCTTTCAAGTCTAGTTACAGCTGTCATCAGATCAGTGTCCTTTGAAACTGATTTCTGTTATTTATTTTATTCATAAGTTTAGATGCTCAATCACAAGCTTTTATTCTGTAAGTAGCACAAAAAAGAAGATGAAAAAGATGAATTGAATCATTTGCAAACCATGAGGCTTTGCTGACGTGTTTCTTTGTACGTACTGAAATAACTTAACTAACAGTTAATGTGATTGGCGTCCAGTGTTTGGCAACACTTTACTTGAAGGGGTGTGCATAAGACTGACACCTTCATAATCATGGCATGACATGGTTTATGCATGTTTATGACAACTGTCATTAAGTGTCTTTCGCTCAATAATGACATTTTGAATGAAAATATGACTGTTTAAGATGTCTTTGTCATGACAACTTCACATAAAATGAAATTAAACTGTCATGTGTTTGGCTTTGACCATGGCTGTCATGAGGCATTATAACTGTCATGAATATTTTTCGTGACCTCAACTAGTGGTACTAATTGAATTTGTCATTAAATGTTAATGGCTTCATGACAGCCAATGACAAAACCAATCACATGACAGTTTAATGTAATGTTAACCAATAAAGGTGGTTTCTTAAATTTGAGTTAATCTGATACACTAAAAAAAAAAAGATATGTTAGCTTTAATGGACTTTATGTTATCAGGTTCCACGTAACTGAGTTACGTTAAACAAACATAATTTGTTCATGGATGTTAAAGGGATACTCCACTTTTTTTTGGAAATAGGCTCATTTTAACACTCCCCCAGAGTTAAACAGTTGAGTTTTACCGTTTTCGAATGTATTCAGCCGATTTTCTGATATTTAGAAGAATATCAGTAACCAGACAGTTTCTGGTCTCATTGACTTCCATATATATTTTTTCCTACTATGGAAGTCAATGAGACCAGAAACTGTCTGGTTACTGATATTCTTCTAAATCTAAGAAAAATCGGCTGAATGGATTTGAAAACTTTTTAACTCTGGGGGAGTGTTAAAATGAGCATATTTCCCAAAAAAAGTGGAGTATCCCTTTAAAGTCATTTTAAGCGAACCAGTAATTCTGCCTGTTCAGGTGTCTTCAATAATGATCTTCAATAATGTCCTCAATTATTCATTTAATTATCTCATTAACTTTAACACTGCTTCAGCGTTCAGCGCTTAAAAGTACTTAATTCCATAATATTACAAAAATAGTAGAAAATTCCATAAGTTACACGAACAAATTATGTTCGTTTAACGTAACCCAGATACAGTATGTGGAACCTGTTGACATCAAAAAGTTAATTATAGCCAACATATCATTTTTTTGACAACATATCAAGACACTGACAGATTATGATGTATTGGTTTATGTCAAGGTGTCATAACAAAGACATTTCAAACAATGTCATATTTGCATTAAAAATGTCATTACTGAGCGAATGACACTTAATGACAGTTGTCACAAACATGCATGAAACTTCCTTCATATTCCTAATATACAGGAATGTTATGTCATGATTATGAAGGTGTCATGTTAGTCGTATGCACACCCCAGGGTTTAATATGGAAGTGAATATTGTCTGGTTAACATTCTTCAAGTATCATCTTTTTAGTTCACTTGCAGTTTGAACATCATAAGGGTCAGTAAATGATACAATGTGAACTAACCCGTTTAGATCTGTTCAAAAAGGGGGATGAAAACTCAAAAGTATCATCACAGTGTTTTGTCCATCAGAAGAAGACAAGCATCACTCACGTGTACAACATGCTGCAATGATAAGTGTTGCTCCTCCATTTTCTTCTCTCTCAAGTGACCGTCCCTTCTTTTATCTTCTACCCCTTTACTCTGATTTCATTAGTTCCATTGATATTCAGCCCTACTTTTCCAAGTTCATAAAAAATTAATAGCACTTTTTTTTCCCTCTGAACTATTTCTACGCAGATCAAACTGAGTCATGGGAGTAATGAGAACAGGCCTTTAAACTTTACAATCTCAGCTGAATAAACAATTGAAAAGCAGATGCTCTGGATAAGAACCCGAGCTATATTCTGCAGGACATCAGAAAGAATCAAACCACATCAGCTTTATCCAGTCAATGCATGTAATTATGCCTAAGTGTTGTTCTGTGCTGTGTGAGTTTCTGTGACTGCTTAAATAGGGAGCAACCCTGCGCTGGCCTACGATAGGAGCACCACACGCCGTCTCTGGAAAGCATGCAGCTCTCTATGTTTTGGAACAATGCTTTTGTATTATGTTTGGTGGAGACATCTCACTAGTGTTCAGGAAGAGATTGATGTTTGTGATTACATTGTTTTGTTTTGATGTTATGGCTCTTTACGCGGCAGGGGAGGGAGAGAGGGAGAGAGAGAGGATTGGTCACAGCAAGAACAACAATAACAGGCACGTGACATCACCTTCAAATGAAAGATTTGAACATTATTGAGCTGGGATGATCAGACACATGTAGATGTCATAACAGTGATTAGTGAGGACATACAGCATACTTGATTCAAGAAGTGTTACTGGCTTGAAAATATTTTTCTGACGAGTGCTTAAGGGTTTATTTACTTATTATTTTTTTTTTACCTCCTTAGCTCCAAATTCTCTGTGAGAATTGTTTTACCTTGGATTTCGTGTCTGTCTTGTGGCTAGTAAGGGCTTGTGTCCCAGTGCAACACACACCTTAAGGTGTGTTTTATGTGCATGTTTTATCTTGCAGATTTTACATAGCATAATAGGATATCGAACAATTCCTCTACCTCCAAAAAATATTCTTTAAAATCTATTGTTAATCATTTATATAAATATTTAGATTTAGAATAATAAAAGTAATAATAATAATACAAAGTAATAATAATTATTATTATTATAAAGGTATATTTTATATAATTTAAACCTGCATGAATAATAATTTAAATAGCATAATCTAATCATTATTAATTAAAGTTTAATGTATATAAAATATATAGATTTGGAATAATTATTATTACTGTTAGTAAATAACAATAGCTTGTAATTAAAATAATAAAAATGACAATAATAATAATTATAATTTTTTTAAACCTATAATTCATAAATATTAAACTTAATTAATAATACAATTAATTTCAATATAATAATTATTATAATTTCAATATAATAATTAGTCTAATAATAATTATTCTATCATCCATCCATCCATCCATCCATCCATCCATCCATCCATCCATCCATCCATCCATCCATCCATCCATCATCTATGCATCATCTGCGTATCATCATCTGCGTATCTATCCGCGTATCTATCCACCTATCTACCTATCTACCTATCTATCTATCTATCTATCTATCTATCTATCTATCTATCTATCTATCTGCATATTTATTTGCGTATCTATCCGCGTATCTATCCACCTATCTATCTATCTATCTATCTATCTATCTATCTATCTATCTATCTATCTATCTATCTATCTATCTATCTATCTATCTATCTATCTATCTATCTATCTATCTATCTATCTATCTATCTATCTATCTATCTATCTATCTATCTGCATATCTATTTGCGTATCTATCCGCGTATCTATCCGCGTATCTATCCACCTATCTATCTATCTATCTATCTATCTATCTATCTATCTATCTATCTATCTATCTATCTATCTATCTATCTATCTATCTATCTATCTATCTATCTATCTATCTATCTATCTATCTATCTATCTATCTATCTATCTATCTATCTATCTATCTGCGTATCCATCCGTGTATCTATCCACCTACCTATCTATCTATCTACCTATCTATCTATCTATCTATCTATCTATCTATCTATCTATCTATCTATCTATCTATCTATCTATCTATCTATCTATCTATCTATCTATCTATCTATCTATCTATCTATCTATCTATCTGCGTATCTATCTGCGTATCTATCCGCGTATCTATCCGCCTACCTATCTACCTATCTACCTATCTACCTATCTATCTATCTATCTATCTATCTATCTATCTATCTATCTATCTATCTATCTATCTATCTATCTATCTATCTATCTATCTATCTATCATGTATCAGCTTACAATTACACGAAAATTACATTCATTCATTCCATTCAATTAAATGAAATCAATCCAATGAATAAAAAAGTGAAAGATCAAAGCAGTTTGTAAGATCATAGCTGTTCTCTATCATGTAAACAAAAGTGTTCTGTCACAATAGACTGCACAAGAAATTACTGCTGACAAAAAGCCTTGGAATAGTGTTGTTGAATTATTTAAGGCATAACAAATGCCGAAGCTCGGCGCTCATCCCCCCAGTGCCCTTTCCAGGGCTATAAACCAGCCGACTCAACACAAACCACTGGAGCTCTTTCCGTATGCACCGTCGCTTGGGATGTAAATTGAACAACAACTGATTGCTGACCTCCCAAAACAGTTCATTAGGAACTTGTTTGAGTTTTGCAGACAGTTTAGGTTGAGCACATTTAATCAGCTTAATTGTTTGTATTTCCAGCCAAGCGTGTCGGAAATAAACGGAAAAATCAAAGCTGATAGGTCGGACTGACCTCCCATCTGCCTTACTGAAGCTGTTATTATCCTCCAAACACTGCAAACTTCTGCACTGATTCACAGAGCTGTGTCTTTAACAAGAGCTGTAACATATTTGGCCACAAGGTTCGTGCCTATGCGTTTCCCTATAAGAAAATCTTTGAACTATACATTATTGCAAGGCTGCCATGATCATACAGTAATTACAAGGGACTCCTCCCTCACACGTTTATAACTTTCTGTCTTTTTGAACTACTTTAATGGATCAAGACATTTTAAAACAACAAGAGGTTGGGTAAATAGTTTTTGGGTGAGCTATTTTGAGAAACTCCTTCTTGACATTTACAGATAACGCATTCAAAAACCATAAAAATACAATTTAAGTGCTATATTGAGGACAACATTTCTGATTTTCTTTTCTCAATGGATGGTTATGGTGGACTGAAAACTTTATCTGAACATGATTAGCACACCGTTGAACACTGTCCACTGCAATTTCCTTTATTGTGAGAGTTTCATTAGCAAAGGTTTCATTCAATACCTGAAGCCAAAGAACATATTATGACTTTAGTAGACCTGAGGCTGTTGGATACATTTTAGACACCTGGGAATTCAACAGTTTCATGAACTAAAAAGTCTATATTCTAATTGACCCCCTCAGTGAGTTTTATTTTTTATTTTTTTAAATTATCATATTTGGAATTGAATGTGTTTTGTCATTTAAACACCGTTATAATGATCATGTTAGTTGATATACACTCTGTTAGTTAGAAAAAAAAGACTGTCAGTGCTAATCAATAATATTGTTGAATATAACATATCTAAAATATTAAATAGTATATTATAATACACATGTTACAAGAAAAACCCCATGCCTCTTTAACAAGCACAACCCCATGCCTCTTTACTGGATTCTTTATTAATAGACTCATTTCAACATTTTTGTGAAGCTATCAAGTTTTGACTTGTGGAAAATATTCTGACACAGCAGTTTATTACTCTTTGATATTGCTATTCATTTTCAGAAGAAATGAACCATGAGAGATCTATTTGGATCGTAGCGCTTTCCTGACTTCCCTTCATTTAGCGTTATCATTTGTTCTCTGGGGCTTGTTGATTAAACATATTAATGCCAGACGATAAGAAAAATGCTTGCAGGAAAACAGTGAAAACACACAGCTGGCGTGAAGCTAAAAACTGTAGTAATAACGAGGCTTACATCCGCTTACAATAACGCTGCTGTGCTGCCGACAAACTTTAACCCCTGCAATTAATTGTTGGTTCCTATGCCGTATTTGGATCGCACTGGGTGCCTGAGCCCATATCTGGAGCCTGCAGACCCCAGTGTGAGAGCAGAGAGTGATTTTATCAGCGGGCTTACTCAGTCAGGAATCCACAAGCTCAGCTTTCGCCCAGTAATACCGTGCGACAGAGTGATTTAACGCAGTAAGGCTGTTGTCACTGGCCCCTAAATGAAAGCTGACAGGATCATGGGGTCTTCCTTTGCATCCACAAACTGCCTGAAAGAGGAAATCAAACACCCAAAGTGATAGAAAAGCTAACAACATATACTCGCCATGAGGTTGCCTAGTTGAATCGGTCTACTCTTGAATTACCCGACTGGCGTCAATGCAATGCTAACAGCATGTCTGATTGGTAGTTAAACCCCAAGAGTGTTTTCACAGCCTGGCTGATGTATTTCCAAGGTGATTGGTTTGTGTGTGTTTTTTTTTTTTTTTTGGGGGGGGGGGGGGGTTGTTTTACTCAATCAAAAATGGTTAATATATCAATTTGTTACGGCAATGTTTTAGTCGCTTGAAATGTCAGACTCTTAACACTAATCTAATAAACGGCTTATAATTAATCATCTCAGTAGTTAATTAATTTAAAGTTCTCTGTGATTCAGAGGCGGAGAAGGAAACCTCAGCCTACGAAAGAAAGATAACACTTTATAACAGTAAACTCATCCTGGTGGAGTTTACACTCTTAAAAATAAGGGTTATTTATTGGCATCAATGGTTCCATGACGAACCTTTAACATCCATGGAATCATTGCATTGAACAAATGGTTCTTTTATTGCGGAAATAGATTTTTTAAAGGTTTTAATCACTAAAAGAAAATGTTTCTTTTAAGAACTGTTCACTGAAAGGTTCTTTAGAGAACTAAAAATTGGTTCTTTATGACAAAAACCTTTGGAACCCTTATATTTAAGAGTGCAGGCTTTTCTAATATCTAGCTTAAAGTCAACGCATTGTAAATTGGAATTGTGATTTGTTTCTGAAGGACATTGAATATTACATTTGATTTTTTACAATATTTGATTGGATTATGAATAGTCAACCTGATCTCTGTACGAGAAAATGTATGTTCGTATGAATTTGTACGATGTGAATCATATCATCGATTATTAGAAAAAGTAAGCATGAAGGTCCATGAATTCATGAGCAGATTGATGTATGAATACGAATTGGCCACCAATTCGCCAAACCAGTTATGAATTGCCATGATATTGTGATGGAATAGTGGATGTTCAGAATGGTGAGTAAGTTTACAGTGGATTAAGCTATGAAATGCATTTTAAGAAAGTAAGTATTTTGATCTCATTTTGAATAGAGTTTAATGTAAAGATAAAACTTTAAAGAATGACAAAAAATCCTCAAGCACATAAAGCTTTAGTTTGCATGTTCATATTCTACATCCCTTAATCACTGTAAACAAAACAAAAAAAAAAAAAACAATTTTTTACGGTAAAATACCGGCAGCTGTGATTGCCAGAACTTTACCATCAAAATTATGGTAGCAACGTTATCGGTTTCACAGACTTAACTTAAAATTTACAGTAAAAAATCATATTTCATTATCTGAAGTGATGTTCATTTACCAACATACTGAAGTATTAATATCTGTTTTGTAAAATTGTAACACTGTAAACCACCATTCACAGCAGTGAAGAGAGTCATGATCAAACTAAGCTCAGCACAAGCAGTTTTCCACAAGAAAGTTAATACTATATAAGCTGCAGTCTCATTCACACTTAAACGATAATGTTTAGAAAAAACTGATAAATAAAACGATAGAATAGAAAAAAAACTAAGAAAACTATGAAGAAAGAGTTATTTAGACAAAAACACATCAAATGTGAAGCGTCACGCAGGGAATTGTGGGAATGTCGATTTACGGGTTTTCACTGTAAATTATACGAGTTGTTCTTTTTCACTTCCAAAAACAGGAAATCTAACATTTTTTTACAGTAAAATTACATTAAATATCTATCACAGTTATTTACTGTATATAGTAAGGAAACTTTGTTAAACAATTAACAGTTTTGCACTGTACAACCTGGTCTCATCCCAAGACGTCATATAACTGACGTTTTGGGACGTCTTTTGACCATACGTCAATATTCGCCTTTTTAGGGCCCCCTTAATCGTCGGTAGATGAGGTTGTGGGATCCTAACTCTACCCCAGACCTAAACCTAACCCGTCACGTAACTGACGTTAAAGGTAAAGCGTCAGTTGTATGACGGCCCGGGATCGCCATCTACCGACGTTTAATGGTCAAAAGACGTCCCAAGACGTCAGTTATATGACTTTTTGGGATGAGACTGTGTTACACTGTAGCAAATTTACTGTTAAAATCACGATAATTTTTAACAACTACCATATTACATCTATTAATAAGCAGTAGTTAGAAGTTTACTGAAGTAAAAGTAATAGTTAACAGTTAGTTAATAGTGAGAAATGGACCCTAAACTATAACAAAAAGGTACAAAACTTAATTATTATTAAACTTCAGCTTTCAAAACTTCACTTTGTACCTGTACATCAACCCAACATATCCCAGAGCAACATTGCTATTTGGAGAAGATTAGCAAGTCATTTCCCAGTGAGATGCAGCCTGTGGCATGCCGTGCTTGATCCGTTTTTTTGTGTTGAGTTTAGTATGCATCTCCTGTTGTGACAGAGCGAGCTTCAATATGGTCTCAGAGCAGAGGCACCAAGGGCCAAGAGCTCGTTGGCACCAGACAATCATCTCTCTAAACTCAACAGACTGTTTCTCGGCCAGTGCTGTTTAATTGGCGCATTGTCGACCCTGATGAGTGCAAAGGTTCTGCTAACAGAAACCGCACGTTTATTAAACTTTCCGCAGGTTTGAGAAAGACAGCGACCAATTTTACACCCACCTGCCTCACCTTTATTTACAAGTCGGTGTGTGCTCCATCATGCTCAGTGAACTGTATAGCCGTAGAGCTCTAATGATTCCCAGCGTCTATTAAATCAATGGAGATTCACTCCTGGGAGTGATACTGGAAAGAGAATAGCAAATGGTGCTCACATACTGTGAGTCTATTAAAACCCAGTGACAGGACACAATGAATAAGAATTATGGCTAGCATTTATGAGCAATTCTGGCCTTTTTTCATGTACCAGAGATGCTTGCAAATGAACAGGGCCATTGCTATTGCTATTTCCTGTGAAACGAGACATTAAAACGTGAAAAATGTGACCTTTACATTATCTTTGCATGCTCAAAGCAATGTTTCTGTTAGTTTTCTTATACTCAAGTTTTACCTTGGCTGTGTTCAAAATCATTCCCTACAGTAGACCACTATATAGTCCACTTGAAAGAGTGAATGAAAACGAGTGAGTGATAGTTTGTGCAGTTTAAGTAGCTGCAGCAGCTCCAGTATGAAAAGATCTTCAAGTCTTTCATGGTAACTAGCTTGTATAAAACTTTTACACAATTTAATAATCAATTAAAAATGAATATATGCCTGTATGATATTACGCTGTACCCACATTGGACCAGCGGTTTGGAAAATGGATGGAAGGATCAGTCAGCAGCGGGCGCCATTTTCTGTTCAGACATGGGAATTGATTTAACTCGACCCTAACAGTGCATTACGGGTATTATCTAGCCGTTGAGCGTACATCTCAACGGTTGTACACTCGTTATTGCGGTGCATTATGGGATTGAATAAGAGCACTCCATGTCCATTATGGTTTCAAACACCACCACAAATGGTTATTCCCTCATATAGTGTCCTATTTAAATGGATAGTTCACTTTGAAATTAATTTTTGGTATGTTTTAGCTTACCTCAAGGGCATCCAAGATGTTGTCTTTGTTTCTGCAGTAGTTTCAATTTTGATATTTTTAGGTCAAACCGTTCTTGTCTGTCAGTATGTAATGCAGGTCTATGGTCACCACCTCAAAGAGCATGCACAGAGAAGTCCAAATTAAACATGATTTAAGTACACATTGATGGCCTGAGACACGAAACGAGCGGTTTGTGTATAAGAAAACGAACAGTTTTTATATCGTTTTTACCTCTTGTAAGCACAGCAACATGCACTTTATACTGGCATCAGCAACAGTTGGTTGTGGTTGCCAAACACTGAAGCAACTTGGCACTTTACTCTGAATGCATGTCCTGTAGCAGTCTTCCAAAACAGAGTGACTTTGCCTGATAGCTTAACAGGTGAAAGATAAAAAACAACATAGTAAATTATAGGCTTAGCAGGTGAGAGATGAGAAAAACATGGTAAATTATAGGCAGCATGTTTTGAGACACTGTGATATAATGCAGTGTCGTAGAGGCAGGACAAAAATATTTGGTGTCATGATTCAATTTTAAATTCATGCCCATAGTTTTCTCTGGCTGAGAAAAACACTTGGTGTGACATTTTTTACAAAAGTAATATAAAATATAAAACATTTTTTCTTTGGACAGCCAATATTTCTCTTCTGCTGTCTAAAGTTACAATGCCTATTCTAACTCTCTAGCTGTTGGTTTGGAGTTTTCATGAATAATAACAAATGCTTAAGAGAATGCAAATGAGATCACAGGCAAAAAGTTAGGAAAAATAGTATGACTGAAAGCAATAAAAAGATCTTTAACATTAAAGGGATAGTTCACCCAAAAATTAATTCCGAATTAATTCCAAATCAAGACTTTGGTTTATCTTTGGATCACAAATGAAGATTATTTGCTGATGAAACCATGCGGAAGTCACATAAATTGAAATATATAAGTAGTAAATACATTTCCATGTATTTAAATCTACTAATTCTAAATAGAAGAAAATAAACATTTTACTTGCATTTAAATACATTTTGAAACACACACACACACACACACACACACACACACACACACACACACACACATATATATATATATATACAGTATATATATATTCAAATATTTGATTTTGGCCCCTTTTTAATATTTTTCACATATTAAGCATCTGTAAATATATTTTTTATTGCAAATTTTTAATTTATTTATTTTCTTAATATGTCAATATGTTTAGATACCATCTATGTAAATTCATTAATGTTCAATATATGTGCATATATTAATTTATTTATTAATGTTAATATATTAGTTATCTGTATATTTAAATATATTAATTTATAATATATGTTAATATATTAGTTATTTGTAGATTAATTTATAATACATGTACATATATTATTTATCTGTATATGTAAATATATTAGATATCCGTATATGTAAATATTAGTTACTAAATCAATGATGATACTTTAATGTATGCTTTTATTTGAGATACATTCAGTCTTTTATTGGAACAGGTTTGACACATGTTTCTTAAACCAAAAGATGGCTGGATTTGTAGTCGCCTGATGGGAGAGTAAAAAACGAATACAAAAATATGTTAAAATCGCTCCTGGTCATAGTATGAGGTGTGACAAGAAAAGGAGTCCCAAATGGTTTGCCTCTATCAGTCAGTTCTTTTACTAATGACTGTCCCGAGGGGGAGAGGTCTCAAACGGCGGTGTCCTACATTCAGATACGAACAAGGGCGAAATCAATACCCCTTACCAGAGATAATATCTCTCAGAAACAAGACTTGATTTAAAATTGGAATAAATTCTTTGACATTACATCAAAGGACCTAAAAATGTCTCTGTAAAAGATTACGTTTCATAAAATAAATAATCATCCTCGTTTTAAAAAACGATTAAGATTGATTATTAAGAACCCATCTTAGCATGTACGGCCTCTTATTTTAAACTCCTTTATGGGCACTCAGTGTTGCTAAGCACAAAATTAATTGGTTTTCATTGACTCAAGTCATTTATATAAACATTTAATTAAACAAATCTTTAGGGTACGGAGATAGCCAGGGGAATTAAGCCTGAATGCTCCGTGCCAGTACAAAAATTCATTATAAATGAAGCATCGAGAGTAAAGAACTACTAATTGCATCGTAAAACTGGGCAGTGGTGATATGCTGCTAATTGCAATAGATTTGTCATAAAGAGAACCAGCATAATAAAGCTCTTGGTTCCGATAAGCGCATGCTGGTATGAACGTTATCGCCCCAAAGCTTTTAAGACCTTTCACAATCATATAAATAATACATAGCCAACAGTTTTTCATTTACCAACTTACTGTGAGCAAAAACGATACAGAATGTTTTTAATAAATATTCATTATATTAAATCGGTATGAATATTTCGCATAATAATCATTATTACTATTATATTTATTATTATTATCAGTTAGTGGGATTGCTAGTGCCATGCTCTAATGTGAATACGAATATTGATTAAAAATATCACTCAGCTATACCTTGCAATAGCACCGACACAGTAATGAAAAAAAAAAAAAAAAAAAAAAGATTCACAATTTCTTTTGTGTTCAAAGAAAAACAGGCCCCACTTTATATTAAGTGGCTTTAAGTACCATGTACTTACATTGAAATTAATAATTTGATACAATGGAATTATTGTGTACATACATGTTTTTACATTGTACTTATATTTTACAAATACCAGCATGTAATTACAGATGTAATTAATTTATGTAATTACATCTGTAATTACACAGCTGACCCATCCCTTACACTTAAACCCACCCTTAAGCCTACCCATACCACCACACCTGTCCCTAACCTTACCCGTATCACACCTCATAGCAGCAAAAGTGATTTACAATACAACATGAGCACAATAAGTACATTGTACTTATTTTTAAATGTAAGTACATAGTACTTAAAGCCACTTAATATAAAGTGGGACCAAAAAAAAATGAATACAGTGGTGTTTCTGGGCCCCAATAGCACAGTAAAGTATGACAGACCACAAATAGCAGTTTCCAGATATCCCCATATGTTTGAGCTCTCCCAGATCTTAGTGTCGCTCATTTAGAGGCTTATTTTGTCAGGCAAGTTGCTTGCTTTTCTAACAAGATTTGATATCGCTGACATGGTTGTTTACTTTTTCTTTGCACAATTGCAACGCAGGACTGAATTATCCGCAAGAAGCTCTCACATCACCAGACATGAACCTGTAAATACACCCTAATGGGTTTGTTTGAACTACTATGGAAGCACCGAAAACTCCACCAATCTGATATCCTCAAACTCAGAGGTCGAGGTTTGATTCTCAAGCAGCTTTCGGGACCCCTGGCCATTAGTGTTGTTTACCTTAATGCCACCAGACACATGTCTGACATCAACTTCATTCTTTTCACGTCTACAGGCATAAATGGGCTTTCAAACCTGCCCAATTATCATGTCCTGCACGTGGTGTCAAGGGATACAACATTTTTCCTCCACATTGCATCAGCTCACGAATAGCTGCTAGATTCCACAACAGGCCCTAATTAATTATGTGATGAACTCTATGTTTTGAATACAGTGTGCAAAACTTTAATCATGTGAGTTTCAATAGACCTTATTCAGAGCAGAAAGCAAGCCTGTAAAGGATAGAATTTAACTTTGTTTTCAATGGCATCCTATTTAAAGCTTCTAAATCACTGAAATTTAACAGTAAAACCATAAAGAGATGCATGTGTGTCTCCCTCACATCCTCGTTTTCATTCCCAACGCTATCTCACGACCAATTCGTACAAATTCGAACGAGTAATTAAAAAGTGGCTAATTTTACGGTAACACTTTACAATAAGGTTCATTAGTTAACATTAGTTAACTAGATTATTTAACATGTACAATATGTGAACAATACTTGTTCAGCATTTATTAATCTTAGTTAATATTAATTCCAACATTTACTAATACGTTATTAAAATCAAAGGTTGTATTAGTTAACATTAGTTAATGGACTGTGAACTAACATGAACGCACAATGAACAGCTGTATTGTAACTAATGCATTGCTCATCGTTAGTTCATGTTAGTTAATGTTAGTTAATGCATTTACTAATGTCAACTAATGAACCTTATTGTAAAGTGTTACCAATTTTACTAATTCATACGACCTCACTCGTACGATTTGTCTAAACCCATGTGATGGGTAGGTTTAGGGGCGGGGTCAGGGGTAGGTCATTCGTACAAATTCAAAAAAATTGGCCAATTCGTAAAATATGTACGATTTAGCAAAAATCGTACGAGTGAGGTCGTACGTTACGAATTAGCCACCCAGTAAAATTTGTACCAATAGCCGTGAGATCGGGTTGTCAATCCAGGTAAAAAACAAAGATGGCGCTGTTGTGAAGAAGGTCTATGATCATGTTTTTTTCCAAAATATATTGTAAAATATTAAATGTTAAAAAAATATATGACAACATGTTTTTACATTGCTCATCAAAATGAGTTTAAAATCAACTTTTAAAAATAAGCTATACAATATTCAACTTGTTAAGTCAGTTTAATGTAACTAAAGTTGAAATGAAGTTGATTGTACTTAAAAATGTAAGCCAATTATTTACAGTGAAGATCGAAAGTGTTGTTAGTTAAATAGTTGATACAGTGCCGAAGTTATGACGTCACTTTGTAGGACAACTCGGAAGCTAGCGGCGCATGGGTTCCCTCGGTCGAAAAGCAATGCATTTTCCCCATAGACTTTTGGAAAATCGCAAAAAAAATAAGATCTGTGTTCAACAAAGAGTTGTGACCCGTACACGTTTTGTCTATGAAGATATTCTTTATCTTTAAAGTTATAATCTTAAAGTTAATTCAAAATGTATACATTATGAAGCCTATATAAAGTTTTAAAAAACACAAGCAGACACATTAAAGTTAAAAAACCACAAACAGGTTATAACTGTGTGTTTTATGTCATAAATCAAAACGTGAAAATATTTGGAGGCTTTGTTCACCACAGACATTATTTCAGGCGATTTAGCAAAAATGCATTCAAAAATCCCATAGACTTTAGAGCGAGGGAACCTTAGTGCTAAAATGCTAACTCGCTTCCGCATTTTGGCCTACAGAGTGATGTCATAACATCGGCACTCTATTACCTTAACTGAATAGCTTCGGAGTTAGTGCAATGCTTATATGACTATATTTGGGTTGAATGTTGGGCGTCTCACTTAAAAATCAGTCCGTTTCATTCCCAGGTAACATTTACTGAAGCACTTTAGAGTCAACATCCGACCTTGCCAATGTCCTTTATTAGAGGAAGAAAAGGTTGATTATATTTCTATGAAACCGATTACAAGATTATTTCTAGCATTATTATCCATATATGTCAGGAGGACACTTTATATAGCAAATAGATTATTGCATTATTATTATAATGAAACATTACCATCTCAAATGTCTTGACATAGAACTTCAGTTATCAATATTTTTTAAGAGTTTGCAGATAATGTGACCGTGGAGGGATATCGGATTATGACTGCGACTTCAACAAATGTAGTTGCGCATTTTTTTTTTTTTTACATTTTATAAAGAGAAAATCTAACACTGCACCTTCAAAACTTTCTGAAACTTACTGAAACTATATAGCAATCCTTATATGGTACAGCTTACAGTATGATAGACAGCATTAGCAAACAAAAACAAAAAAAAAAAGAAAAAAAGACATTTTTCATCCCAAGCTTCTGTTTCTCTAAAGATAAGAGCAAAGCTGACAGATCATTGAAACACAGAAAGCTTTGAAAACAAACCAGGGTATTGAACATCGTTTTTCACTGGAAAACCATTGTGCTTTAAAGGTTTATGTCATAATGACAAATACATAGAGACACAAATTCCCTTTTAAATGTGTGGCTGCTTTTGTAAACAAATTGGAATGCAGTCCTGCTGTTTCTTGCTCTTTTTTTTACTTAAAGAAATCTGCCAGAAGAGCAAGTTGGGAAACTGAGACAAGGCAAGAACTTCTTGACATATCTGGCTCCAAGGCTCTATCTAGACCAGCCATTTCAAATGCTTCGGTATCAGGGTTGTCTTTGCTCAGATATGTTTTTCTGTAGAAAAGTTTGGGGTTTTACAGTGTTCCCACAAACCAAATTGGTGGAGCTTTTGAAAGTATGCTGGGTATGAGAGCTGAGCTGACCATCCTAAAAGACATTTGTTAAGAGAATCTCATGCAGAAGTGTTACATCAGGATAACTTACAGTTGTTCCTGAAAACTCAAAATGCTCATCCAACAATAAAGGATTGGCTGGTGAGACCATGGGATTCGACTCACTTTCTGTCAGGGAAAACAAAAAGCAAGTTTAAGGGATCTCTTACAAAAAATAAAATACTTTTTATTAAGTTTTTTATTAAGTATACTTAAGTAAAGTTCAAGTATATCTAAGTAAGTATCAATGAACTAGTATACGTATGCCAATATGTGGGGCTAAATTGGCCCACATTTTAATGTATAACAGTATTAGTGTAACACTTTGAGAACACAACTAGTTTATAACTAAGGTTTAATTTGTGCTGCAACTAAACTACACGACACGTGACAACATACAGGTACACTGATAGTTTACTAATCAAATACTTGGACACAATGGGCACCAGTATCTTTAACAAAAATAAAAAAAAGTAAACAGAAAGAAGTGAAAGTTTCTATTTGAAAGAGATTAAATTATGATTTTACAGTACCAATAATTGTAGTAATTTTGGTTGATACTATAAGAGTAACACAGAGTTAAGTTATTTTATAAATAGTTTTCTTTTTACCCATTTTAATGATATTGTTCATATTCAGCTTTGTTTTCCAACGCATAAAAATGACATACAAGACAAATCTTACAAGAAAAATCGTTTTGTTTTCTCCACACAAATACATGACTATTCACATTTCTAGAGGGTAAACACGATAAAAACAAACAAAACACAAACTTTAGCATATCGTGTTATACTTATCATATTCAATGGGTCACATTTTTGCGATGGTCTTCCAGAATAGTGGCACAGCTACATTTCTGTAAGGTTGAACACCAAGCTTTAGTGTTTTATGTCGAAAGGGGCCGATCAGCGCAGTCTTCCTTTGCACCGCATTGAGTCACAGCAGCAGAGCATAACCTTCTCCTCCACACTGCCCACCTCGTAGTTATAATCCCACGTCAACTCCGTTCCTGCCTTGATGTGCCGGCTAAAGAGAGAAGGAAAAACAGGATACAAACACATTAAGATTCCTGTCTACAAGGCAAATAGCTAAGGGGCTCTTCACACGGAGTGTGTTTAACCATTCCACTGCTTTACTTTCTCATAGTTTATGGACGTGTTGTTCACGAGTTTTGCGTATTGCATTTGCGTAACGTCTCAAGAATGCATTTTTCAACTGTGCAACATTTTTAGAAAACATTTTGGAAAGTGACGACGCTCTAAAAACGCATGTCTAGACCTTCCGTTTTTCTGTTCCACTGGCCTGCGTCTCGTGACTTTAACTGCACTCTGTATCAGGGCTTAAAGGGATACTCCACTTTTTTTTTGGAAATAGGCTCATTTTAACACTCCCCCAGAGTTAAACAGTTGAGTTTTACCGTTTTCAAATCCATTCAGCCGATTTTTCGTATATTTAGAAGAATATCAGTAACCAGACAGTTTCTGGTCTCATTGACTTCCATAGTATATTTTTTTTCCAACTATGGAAGTCAATGAGACCAGAAACTGTCTGGTTACTGATATTCTTCTAAATATACGAAAAATCGGCTGAATGGATTTGAAAACGGTAAAACCCAACTGTTTAACTCTGGGGGAGTGTTAAAATGAGCATATTTCCAAAAAAAGTGGAGTATCCCTTTTAAGCTACACTGTGTAACTCCTTTTAGTTTATTCTTAGCTAAAAACACTTAGTTCTTTCAAAATATATGTGCTCATTAATGTATATTTACTTCATTCAAGTAATAAAGTATTCTTGTGAGTGTATAATATGCCATTGAAAATACTGTACATACAGGTAAGGGGTTCTAATGTCGGTCGCCATGTTGCCTCTCCATCTTGAAAGTACATTAGCCAAAGAGGGACATACCCGTTAATTCAAGCTTCGCCTTTCGCGTTTACGTTTGAGTTAACACTCATGGACGAGGTCGAACTGGAAGCCATGTTAATCTTGGACTACATTGGCCACCGTTGGAGTTAAAACGAAATCGGAACTGAGAGGAACAGAAACTTAAATTCACTGGATGGTCATATACCTTTTCACCACTAGATGGGGGTAAAAATCACACAGAGTAGCTTTAAAAAACATAAAAAAAAAACCAATTCATCACAGAATGAACGCATGAAACGTTTCGGTTTTCACTTTAAAACCTTAATTTCTTTTCGACTGAAGAAAGAAAGACATGGACATCTTGGATGACATGGGGGTGAGTAAATTATCAGCAAAAGTTTTTTGAAAAGTTAACTACTCCTTTATCTAATCATAAAGTCAATCAGGATACATAACACAGCTTACAGTTAGTTAGTTACCCTTTAATAGAGTGATGAGGGTACGGCGGCAGAATCCGGAAGGAAAATCGAAGGAACCAGCGGCCAATTAGACTTCAGGGTTCTGACCTCAAACCTACACCACTCTATTCAACTACTTTAAATGCGTCGATTGTCGCTCAGTTTATAGTTCATAGTTTAAGAGCGGAATGACTCTCCTGTTCATAGATGCACAAAGGGATGATTGCTTTTGACCTTGACAGTATAATCTACAGTATGTTTGTTAGCATTTCATAAGAGTTGCGTATAATAAGTTTTTATGCCATTGTCCGCTCTTCTATAGCACGGACCGCAGATATTCAGGTTCTTTTTTTCTCAAGAGGTGTGTGACTGTCCCCAAAGGAAAACAGAAATGACCTTCCTTTCCTTTTCATATGGAAATGTTTTACAGCTACCATCATGAGGGCTTAATGGAGCTTGACTATTTGATCTAGAGCTTAGCTCAACACAGTCGCTCACACCGGCACTGAACAATCACCACCATTTTCATTTCTCTCAAATATCTCCTGTTTAGAATTCGGTGTGGCCAGAATGCCTTTTCATGCTGGAAAGGAACATCAAACTACTTTGCACATATTAACTATTAGTGATCTGAACAAACTCAGCGCATAACATTTGTACTAAAGACATGAATAACACCTCAAAAATAACTTGTATAATGACTTTTCGCATATATTATAGGTGAAAATAAAATTCCAACACAGTAAAGCAACAATCAGTAAAAAATATCTCTTCCACGTACAGTACATTTCAGTGTTTGACCTATAGCTGTGACCATGACAATAATTCGCTTAGTTTCTGTTTGTGTTGTCACACTGAGTGTGTTTTCAGTGTGGACAGATCGTATCAGTCTAAATTAAATGATCGCACCCTAGCAACCACCCAGAACACCCTAGCAATAAGCAAAAACCTTAGCAAATGCCCTGGCAAAAACGCTGGCATCATGGCAGCAAGTTTTGTTTGTGCACAAAATTAGCATACTATTACAATGCAGAACATTTATAGATCCAGTTTAGATTTATGTCCAGCTAAATGAAATGATAATATCAGTAAGATGTCATATAGCCTCATTTAAAAACGTCAGGACTGGAGGGGAATTTGATTACAGGACCATAAAGCTGTAATTTATGGGATAATAATATAGCACTTTGGATCTCTGTCCTTGGTCTTCAATGCATCTTCCGCTTATGCTGTCACCTGGAGCGACTGTGACAAGAAAAAGCAAAACAAATGATTACAATTTTGATCACAAACTACCGCACTTCTTGTTTGATCTGTCCTACGGTCAGTTTGGGATGTAAATGTTCTCATTGTGTTGCTTGTCAAGGAACTATTAGATTAGCACACAGTTCCTATCAGTTCTCAAGCACTAATGATTTTACAACAAATAGCTCCATAAAATATCTTCAAATCTGTGTATATGCTATGGCAAATTATGCATATGGCTACAGTTCCCCCATATATAATGGGGTTGTTCAGCAAGCCAAGTTTATTCATCAAGCACATTTCCACACACATAGGCATGCTAAAAAATAAGACACATAAAGGTAATGTTTTAAATCCTGTGATCATAAGGTCATTAAAAATGCACTAATTACTACCTAATTACATTTGTTGATGTAATTTAATTTAGTCAGATTCATTAATTAAATTAAATTATATTCTGACTTGAATGCAACCAATTAATTTAGCTTTGGGGTTATGAAGCAGAACATTTTTTACAATGTGAATGAAAACTGAAAAAGAAAAGGTAAATAAAAAGGATTTAAAATGAAAATACATTGAAATAAAGTGCACACTGATCCTCGAGTCACACAGTGTGTCTCAGTGTTCAAAGTATGCAGAATTTCCCTTAAGCAAGCATCATTTGTGTCAGTGTGAGATTTACAGGGTGGCAGGAATATTCCTTCCATAGAAATTTGCAAAAATCATACATTTCCACTTCAGGAAATCACACAAAATCTGCACACAAGTAGTGTGACTGAAAATGAAGAGATGCGAAATAAGCCCTATCCACTTTTGCATATTTTTTTTTTCTTTCTAGTACCGTATATCATTTTCTTCTCAGTGTTTTAAGCCAAGACATGAAACCCAAAATGTGCAATGCCCAATTTGTGGCTATGTTTTTAATATGGAGAGGTCTTTTTTTCAATTTAAATTCTGAAAACATGAATCAGCCAATGAAAGAGTTAATTTCTGGCACTGACAATAATGCCAAAAAAATGCCAAATATTGGATAATTAATCAGTGTTATCAATTTATAACACGTTTATAAATTTCTTCGTTGCCTTCGCAACAGTGCACAGTAATTAACAAAAATAAAAGAGACGCATCCCTCTGGACCTCGTCACACTTGGCTCCTTCTTGGTCAAAAGTGACAGCCTTAAAATTTAACTTCAATGTAATACATTTTTGTTCATATTTCACATTAAAATAGATTGGAGGCCTTTTATATATATATATATATATAATTTTTTTTTTTAATTTTTAATAAAAAAAAATAAGGAATGGATACTGAAAATTCTTCATTGTTGTGCACTTTTCTCTGCACAGTGGCTGATCTGTAGGTTGTACCACCGAAATATTCTCGGAGTTTGCATATTTTTTTTCATATTTCCCATTCATTTTGGTCATTTTTGACCATGAAGGAGCTATGTGTGACTTTACTTTTTACCCTTTAACATCTGAATCATGTCCATGATTCATTTTTTGTGTGTTTACAGCCAATGCGACAAAAGTCACCAATTGTTGTTATCTCATTCTGATGAAGCAAACATAAATAATTAAAATAAAGAAATAAATAAATTAATATATATATATATATATATATATATATATATATATATATTCTGTACGTTCTGCCAGAAGAGGCACAGAGGGTTAAAAAAAAAAAAACCTTAACTACCAAATAGTAGAACTTTTCTGATAGAGTTCATGCCTTTACAACAAAAGCAAGTCACTGGTTGTTCAGGTCACTGACTGACACACACACAAAAACCCAGCAAAGTACTGAAATGAGTCCAGTCTGTTCCAGTCTATAGTGAATGAAAAACTGGAGAGATGGCCTAAATACAGGAGAGAACAGAGAGAATTCCCCCCTTATAAGCTCATAATCTTCAGAGAAAGTTCCAGAAAAGTCCTCTGCCACTCTTCACTTTTCTCACCATACAGTAGCCAAGGCAGAACCCAGGGTACCAGCGCTGCGGTGCGGAGATATGTTTGTTTGCTGAAATACATTAACATCTTCACAATCGCTTCTCGTCATTGTCTTCAACGCTTTCACTGTCACACATATCCGTCTCTCTCCCTCTTTCCTCTGATTCAATTCACTCCTGTCAAAAACAGCGGGTGTCTGGAATTAGCACATCGCACTGAGGTTGTAGGCCAGGATTACTTTTCCCTGGGCGCAGTCACACATCTGCGCTTTTCTCAAAGCGGGAAACATGATCCAAATGCTTCTGTCAGGGCCGTTGTTACTGGGGCCGTCAATTGATTCAAAATTTTAACCCAATAATTCAACATTTTTTTTAATCGTCTGACAAAGGCAGTATGAAGATCAATCAGTGGCAGGTCTTATATTTAGGCCGTGTGTCCACCAAAGCGTTTTTCCATGCGCCTGGCGTATGTTTTCAATTGTTTTCAATGAGAGCGCCGCGTTTATTAAACGCCATGAGCGTAAAGAGGCGCTGATCGTTTTTTAAACGCTGAAGTGCTGAGCGCCCGCCGTTTTTTACTGGACGCCGAGACTTTGGATAAAACGCAACGCTCATCACTGTCACTTCTTACCCACCCGTCCAATCACAGTGGAGGAGGGGCGGGACTAAACCACACTGACCAACTGTCACAACATTCTTTCTATACACGACATCAACCAGCAGAGATAACCAAACAACATGGATGAAAATACATTTTTAGTATGAAACAAATTATCTGCGAAATCAGTTACAAGTAAACTGTGCTGCAGATATTCTCTATCATAGCAACTAAACGTCTAAACGGAAAAAAGCACTGCGCTGCCAAAACGCTCTCGAGCGCCCAAAGCACAGCGTCTTCAGCAGAGCGTCTAGCATTTGGTGGACACACGGCCTAATGTAAAGTTAAGTTTTCCAAATCCACTGGCAAATAGTTGTAATAGAAATAGTTGTGTGTCACTTTAAGTATAAACCACACTAAACGCTATTAGATTTGCGCTTACAAAAACAAAAAAACAACCGCAATTTGCCAAAGGGGAAGAAATAAACAAACAATTTAAGATATGTTCTTGTGTTAGTGTCTCATGAGCATGATTAATTATTTCATCACATTATATTCCTTCTAATTAAATAAACACATTTAGCTGACAGCTAGTGCCGTTGCAGAGGCCTGTGTGAGTTTGCCTGATAAACCGCATAAAAACAGTTTCCTCTTAGAGCAGATGATTGTTTATTGGTTACCGTGGCCTCAGCTGGAGAAGAGGAGGCTCTGTAAATTTGCTCATTCTTTTTGCTTTCCTCCATTATCCAGGTGTCTCAATATTTTCTCCTCCTCCTCTGTGGATATTGTTCCCTTTGTGCAACACACATCTACCCATCCTCTGCAACCAACTGATAGCGAACCATCTTCATGAGATGAATGCCATTCCGTTCCCTTCATGAAGACCAGATGACCTTGGAAAAGTAAATAAACTACTGAAGAATAAGAAAAAAGATGACAACTCGAGGTGCCACGGGTCAGTCCTGTTACATAAGAAACACCTTCTTTACGTTAATTCATTAAATCTTGTGTTTCAGCTCAGTCTGCTCCGACGGCAATGCAGCTAATCACCATAATGATATTTCAAACACTCAATCCCTGTGGCCCTCCACCTGCGGCTCAAGACCTGGAACAACTTTGCTAATTAAAATGCTGCCTGAAGTCAAGCCAACACACTCCACCCTACTTTAGTTCAGAGAGTGCTTCAAGTATGGTCATTAGCATCTTTTAGCTCGCCTTGATCCATGGCATCCTGGATCTGAATGCCTGGTCAACCGAGTAAGCTTATATGAGACAAGTCACGAACCATTAGAGTGCATTAGCATTCAGCTACAGTAATTAGATCAAACTCCCAGGGTTTTCCACCTCCCTTTTTGGAATCTGAGAAGGTCTCATGGTCATTTATTCAAACGCCAATAATAGAACATGATAAAAATCATAGCTGCAGAAGAAAAGGACCTTTTTAACGAATAATGGCGGACTCTGAAACTTTTTTAACTCAGAAATTTCTGGTAAATTTCAAAGAAATGACAAGTAACACATTTAATTAAACCTATAAATGTATTGTAAAACAGTCCAATGCAGCCCATTCTCACCCCCAAGGCGTCACTTAACTGACGCCATGGGAAGCATTTGGACATGCTTCAATATCTGACGCTTTAGGCGCCATGATAGATGACGTTGATGACGATGACGATGACGCCCTAGGATCGCGTGTACCCTACCCCCACCCCACACCTAAACCCAGTGGCGTAACTTTGTTTTAAAAAGTGGGTGGGACATGTGTATAAATAAATGAATCACGTGACACGTGAATAAAAACATAAATCCGACTTTAAAACATGTCCAGTGGAATAGCCTATACAGAAAGTCCTGTAAAATTAAACGAATAAATTGACCTAATAATATGAATAAAAATTATAAAAACCAAAATATCCATAAAAGTTTTAAAAGTAAATTAACTATTAAGCCAGAATTTTGATAACTGATTTTTTGCAGAACACACACGATTAAAATTTAAATTGGCTTATATCCATTGTACACACAAACTGCTGTACAATTAAACGAATAAATGGGCCTAATAATATAAATAAAGATAAAAAAAATAAGTGTATAAACAAAAATGTAAAAAAATAAAATAAAATAAAGGCCTACATAAACATTTTAAAAGTAAATAAAAAAATTAAATTAACTATTAGGCCAACATTTTGATAACTAAACGTTTGCACAGCGCTCACAAATAAAATAAAATGATGCTTATATCAATTGTACAAAAAAATGCTGTAAAATCAAACGAATCAATGGGCCTAATTATATATAAATTAAACTTAAAAAAGAATGAAAGAAAGAAAGAAAGAAAGAAAGAAAGAAAAAAGAAAGAAAGAAAGAAAGAAAGAAAGAAAGAAAGAAGAAAGAAAGAAAGAAAGAAAGAAAGAAAATGAATTGCTTTCCTTATCTACAGTTCTTTTGAGTTCACCTTCAAGAACACAAGTTTGGACAATGTCTGAGGCTTCAGACTCATGCGGTGGTTGCGGAGAAAACCGTCTCTGCCCTTGCAGACCCGCTTGGGATGCTGAACACAATGCGAGCTTCTTTAGCCAGGCGGGGGAAAGAAATGGAGTCAGACTCGTGGTGTGAGCCAACGCGAGCGAAATTGGAGCGGGAAATAGGGCGACGCTCATTCCTTTTAAAAAAATGCCCCTTTGCGCTCTGTCCAAGATCCGCCCGCTCGCGCTCCACTCCGCTCACATGCTCTGCACCGGAACGAACAAATAGTCTCCGAAACGGATTGAAGCGCGCATGTGAAGATGTGAAGACTGTGTGTGAGCCACGAGATACACTGTAACCGCGCTACCGATCGCAAGCGGCAAAGAGTACTTTGATCACTTGATTTAAAAAACAACGTATTTCAGGGCTAGATCGCTTCTTTTATTTTACAAACGAACTAAATTAATGGTCTGTCAGTTGGAGATGTTTTATTTATTTCTACTGTTAGATCCGTGCCGCGAGAGCTTTTAAAAGTGGTGGGGACAATATCGACCCTGGCAAAAAGTGGTGGGGACATGTCCCACCCGTCCCACCCGCAAATTACGCCCCTGCCTAAACCTAACCGCGTCCTCTAATAGACGCTTTCCTTTAGCGTCAGTTAGATGACGCCGTAGGATCGCGTCATGTTAGTGACGCTAAAGGGCGCCTAAAACGTCAAATATTGAAGCATGGTCAAAGGTGACGCCTTGGGGTGAGAATGTGTTGTCCAATGAGCTGTTTAAAAAATAAATAAATAATTACAGTGCATTGTGAAAGTTGTAAATAAAGATTATCGGACTTTGTTTTATTATAAAATACTGTTTCAGCCTCTCTACTTAAAAATGTCACCTTTTATTTAATGTGCTAACTGTTCCCTTGTAATTAATTCGCCTTTGGCTAAGCCACACCCTAGAATGTAGATTGACCAATCACAGCGTAGCCAAGAACAAGCTCCCACAGACATTTCCGACATTTTTTCACAGCGCTCCTGACTTGACTTTATTGACTTTAACACAGGCGTCTCATATTTTTGGTCTCGGCAGGCTATTATGGTTAAATACCATAAAATATGGTTAAACTTTGTTCCTGGGGCATTTGTAACAGGTTGGAGGGGGGTGTGTTTTTTCCCTTCCCAAAAACTGAAGTGTTGTCTAGCACACACTGTCCGATTCGAGACCGAGACCAAAGACAGTTGAGTCCGAGTGGAGACCGAAGAGAGTCGAGTCCGATTCGAGGCCGAGACCAAAGAGAGTCGAGTCCGATTCGAGACCGAGACCAAAGACAGTCGAGTCCAAGTGGAGACCGAAGAGAGTCGAGTCCGAGTCGAGACCGAGACCAAAGAGAGTCGAGTCCGATTCGAGACCGAGACCGAAGAGAGTCGAGTCCGATTCGAGACCGAGACCAAAGACAGTCGAGTCCAAGTGGAGACCGAAGAGAGTCGAGTCCGATTCGAGGCCGAGACCAAAGAGAGTCGAGTCCAATTCGAGACCGAGACCGAAGAGAGTCGAGTCCGATTCGACCGAGACCAAAGACAGTCGAGTCTGAGTGGAGACCGAAGAGAGTCGAGGCCGAGACCAAAGACAGTCGAGTCCGATTCGAGACAGAGACCAAAGAGAGTCGAGTCCGATTCAAGACCGAGACCAAAGAGAGTCGAGTCCGAGTGGAGACCGAGACCGAAGAGAGTCGAGTCCGATTCAAGACCGAGGAGAGTCGAGTCCGAGTCAAGACCTAGACCGAAGAGAGTCGAGTTCGAGACGAGACCTAGACCAAAGAGAGTCGAGTCCAAGACGAGACCGAGACCATAGAGGGTTGAGTCCGAGTCAAGACCGAGACCAAAGAGAGTCGAGTCTGAGTCGAGACCGAGACCAAAGAGAGTCGAGTCCGATTCGAAACCGAGACCAAAGACAGTCGAGTCCGATTCGAGACCGAGACCAAAGAGAGTCAAGTCCGATTCGAGGCCTAGACCAAAAAGAGTCGAGTCCGAGTCGAGACTGGGACCAAAGACAGTCGAGTCTGATTCGAGAGACCAAAGAAAGTCGAGTCCGAGACCACATGTATGTCATGAATATAGCCTTCAAAGGTACATTGCAGCCCCCTTTGTATACTTCTATTGAACACTTTATTTGCTACTTTATAAAAGTTTGATAAAATTTCAGCAGGAAGAGCTGTCACAGCATAAGCCATGTTGTTGATCACAAACCAGAGCTCAGATGCAGTTTGTCAATAACTATGGGGAGCAAGGCTTAGCCAAAGGTGAACTGCGCCGCAGGCTGTAAGTGACCTTCAAGTGAACATCATTTTATTTTTGGCCCAAAAGGAAATACGTTTATTTTATTATTTGTTCTTATTTATAATCATACCAAGCATTACATCACATTACATCACGAAAGCATTAAAAAAAATCATCAAAAAAGAACTAAACCAAAACATTGACATCTATCTGCACCATGTTATTTAGCATGCTCCCCTTCACACTTCTTCACAGAAATGTTTCAAAATGCATCTAGAAGTGGGCAACCCTCAACCCTCCTGACTGTTTGAATGCATTTCCCACTGAGCCATCTCTACCTTGACTTTACAGTGTCTTTCTGCTTTTGTAAAGAATTCCAGGCCTAAGAGCCAGTGGGATATCAGCCAGTTCATTCCCTTTCAACCAGAAGAAAGAAACAGCTGTTCCCCTGCATGTGATGCCAATGCATCATATTTCAGGGTCAGGTGGAAGAATGGATGGATGGATGAAGGATGAGTGAATGAAAATAAGGAGGTAGCAGGTAGATGCTATGATTTCTGGTCTCTAATTTCCCTTGGTATCTGAAGTCTTAATTTCTCACACTCTGGCATAGAGCCCAACTGATTTCAACACATAATTATCAGGTGCTGTAAAAAAATCATATCTACACATTGGTGAACAAGTGATGGGTGGCGTCTAGCAAACTTTGCATTTTTCAGTAGCATGATGGAAACTCAGCTGCTTTCCAGACTTTCCAGCTTGTCCATTTTTGTTGAAAGAATCCAATAATTTTGCATAAGGACAAAGACGTTTATAATTTTATTTAAATTGTTGTCTGAGGGCAACTTTTGATGTTCGCTTGGTTTTTACATTAAAAAAACGTCGAAATGAATAAGTTATAAGCTATTTTATACCCTAGTTTTGAGCCTAGCTCAAAAACGCTAGTTTTTTACAGTAAGTGCGTCTCGCACTGAAAACTTGGAAGTAAACACCCACTGCTGTGAGTGGATAACAGTTTTGCATATTATAATGAGTTTCAACTCAGCGACTGTCTTCTTCCACAACCAGGCACTGCACAATATTTCGTGAACGACATGTTTATTTCTCGGTAGTTCGATCTGGTTTGTCATCACTATGTTATTTAGCTATGCGTGTAATGCGGGAATCTGTGGGCGGGGCTAAAATGGCCGTGTTGAAGTAGGTGTTGATCTTCTTCTGCGGGGGTGGTGTTTTATCCTCCTTGAAGTCATAGTTCCCCACTTTGAAAAACAAGTCATTTGCTGGGCCTGGTGTCAATAAAAGCTTTTATTGGACTAACAAGGACGTTTTCAGTTCTGAAACTTAAAGGATATTCTTATAAAATGATGACCTCTTAGATGCAAAAGCTTAAGGAAAATTTGATTTTTCAGTTCATCACCTTTTTGACAAGACTGGACAAAGAACACTGAAAAGGAACTATTATACTGGTGATAACACAGCTGAATGAACCAATATATATTAGTAACCAAGGCGACAAACGAGTGGCGGGAACCTCTGATGATCTCTGAACATTGTTGGATGTATAAAAAGTTCTGGTGAAGTCAGTGGGTCATGGTCTAATGTTGAGCACTACCTCAACAATAGACTATGACTCATTCTTCTAAGTTTAATTGTTGTTTTTCTCTTTCCAGATGTCTCTTCTTTCTCTCTTTATGTCCATTTCACCACCTCTTTACTTCCCATCTCTGTTGTTTTTCGGTAATCCATTTATGTGGTCTGATACAAGAAGTGCATCACTAATGGATAGCTACATGTACAGGTCAAGATTCTCAGTAAAACTCTGTAATTATGCTTTTTCTCACAATACAAAGTTAACAATAGACATTGTTAGTGCTGCGAAAACTACTTTTTCTTGCAAAGCGGCTACAAGGATTTTGCCGCTGAAAATATGTTTTTTAATCATGATTTCACTCTTGAATTGAAGATTAGCACTTGAAAGGGCTAATGCTCATGACCTAGATCCATATTACACCATATTTCAAAACATATCTTCTAGACTTGACACCTTATTTCAGTATTGTCATACACTTTCTTAACAACATTCGAACTACTTTGTGTTACAAGACATTTCAGTTTGAAATGAAAACTGACTCCCCTTTATCATACACCTGAAAAATATTCCTAAACACAAAATCAAATAATACATCAATGATGCAATAAAAATATAGAGACCTTGTATGTCAGCCTTGCTTAATGTAGAGTGGTTTTGTTTATTTTCTGTCTGCCCATGCATGCTGTGACCTTTCATATGTCGCACTGTCACCAAATAAGCTCAGACTCTTGCAGTGATATAAAATACATCAGCTGTGCTAGAGGTTCATATTAACCCTGGAGAAAAAAAAATAGGTAAGCATGCTTGCAGTCAGACTAATTATCATTTATCAGTATACAGGTGAAACTCGAAAAATTAGAATATCGTGCTAAAGTTCACTTATTTCAGTAATTCAACTTAAGTTGAAACTGATATATTATATAAACTCATTAAATGCAAAGTGAGATATTTCAAGCCTTTATTTGTTATAATTTTGATAATTATGGCTTACAGATTATGAACACCCCAAATTCAAAATTATGTGAAAAGGTTTTCATAAGTGTGTTAATGATTAGTTAATTTGAAGTGTGCTATTTTGAAACGTATAATTTACAATTAGTACAATTTAGTACAATTTAAAATGTACTAAGTATATTTTAGTTGCAATTAAATTGTAAAGCATAACTTTGTGTATAATTTGGACCAACTATACTTAGTGATATTAAAGTGAGCTTTGTGTTACAAGTACATAAAAAAAAAAAAACATTATTAAGTATCTTCAAAACATACAAGCAATATACCACACTTTTAAAAAAAAAAAATATTGTTAGAAAATATACTAAAGTACAATTATTTTAAAGTGTGTTAAAAGTTGTATTGTGAAAATGGGTAAAAGCATGATGCTAATATACATTTTTGTTAGTATATTCGCAAAGTCCTATTAAAAAAAGGAATATATTTCAAATACAACAAAGTATATATATATATTTTTTTTACCCGGGAATGCCAAACAACTTGCATCAGCGTAGCATATAACACCTGTACTTATCTTCACACTTAACACCTTAGACATAATAAAGACATTAATGTATGCAAGCAATGCATATGATTTAAAAACACACATTAATTAATATGATCAGGTTCCGATAAAGGCAAATATGTAAAAAAATAAAGAACTTTTAGTTAAACTTTCATGAAACACAGTATCTTAAAAAAGTTACACCAGGATATTTGTGCATCATAGTGGTACTGTGCGGGCCTTCTTTGTTCCATATCATTGCTCATCCGTAAGATAACATTCATATTTGACAGCGCCATATCCACTACACAGAGCAAACAGAGCATAAACCTCTATCTCAAGAGCAGGCGGTAGAGCAGTCGCTGGAATTAGGCCCGCTACACTGCAGATTTATCCTGTTGTCAAGATCAATTCAAGGTATTCCGACTGTTTCATCGAATTAGTGCTGCTTTGTTCTTCTGCAGGTGGAACAACAAAGTCAGTAGCCACAGAACAATAATGGGAACTGATGGATTTTTGTTTGGATGAGTTTTATACTGTTTTCCTTTTTTGATTTGCTAGGATACACAAACTGATTCTCAGATTTAAAGTTACAGCCTATTTATCAATCAGTCTTACATCAGTATCCAATATTACGCTACATACACTGCAACATCATTTCATAAAAAAATAATCATTGACAGGATTGTCATAATGTTTCTTTAAATTTCACAAAGCTTAGATTAAAAATCATGCTAATGCATCTTCATCAATATAGTGATTATGACTTTTACATAATTATTTGTCAATTTGTCAATACAATTTAAATTAATTGTGACCTATACAATAAAAAATCATTTACAGTTGCAATTTACACATGCAATATTAAAAAAAAATACATTATTATATGCATAATTTTAGTAATTAATCATTTAAACTTGAGTTCAATTTAAAGTAACTGCCCAATCTTTACCTTTGGTGCAATAAATGGTTTAAAGTAGAAAGTAAATTTTCTTTTTCTTGTCTATAAGACTAAGGGCTCTAAATGTATTTAGATTTACATATAATCTGTGGAAGGCATAGGACCATAAAATGTACGTTCCAATCATTGAATTTTGGTCCGAATGCAATGATAGGATGTCCTACCATCATCATATGAACATGTATTTTCATACCTCTGCGAAATTGCTTACACACACATCACTTGCCATTGCACATTTCATGTTATGCAGAGATAGACAGGCGTCAGTCACAGAGCACCACAACCAAAACAACAGCCGCCTTTTACAGTTCCTCATGAACCAAAACAACCAGCGTCACACCATAACTAATGTAAATTGGAAGATATGGAAACCCGCGATGGAGCGGTTCGTGACTCAAATGTGTTTCAATGGCAACACTATCAACGCTGAAATGAATCTGCAGCAGTCAGGTAGTACAGGTCAGAGCTCTTTAAGTGGTTTATGTTCATTATTATTGTAATGTTATGTGCTTTGAGACATGAGGTAGTTTAACCGTCTCTCATCTCGTGACGCTGTGCACATTCATGTGTTTTGAAGGAGGCGTGGTCATAGAGAGCGCTCTGAAGGGAGGGTGGGATCTCATGCTTTCAAAACTAACTCCAAAAATTGCTAACAAAAGCGTTTTAAAGCCTTCCTGAATCAAATCTATGTTTAGTGCTGTCAAATAAAAAGAATGACCCATTCTGAATGTAAAAAAAAATGGTTTTGAACAAAGTCCCAGTCGACCCCTAATTTCAGATAACACACATCTGTAGGATTATAATACTGCATGTTTCGGCTTTTAGACACCACAAGACAAAACATTTCCCAGACACAACATTCAACCATGTGACAGGTTGTTAAGAGGCTGACAAAGGGGAGAACATACTGTAAAGTGTAAACTGAAGATTCAGTAATGCAAGAACTCAGTAACTCAGTCCCGAGAACCACAAAACCGTTTTATTTCAAAGCAGAAAACACCTTGAATATGATTCATTTAAAAAGCTTGTAAAAGAGTCAGTATTTTTAAAGTTCTGTTCGGTGCCGCCGAAATTGCACACTTCACTTTTAAAGGACTGCTATGGGCTGTCTTGATACATGATACTTATTCTGACTGCAACTATCTTCATAAATACTGGAATAGTACTGTTGTTTGCAGCCTGTCAAATTGCACAAAGCCACTTAGTGTGGTCCTCCCTACCAAACAATGTGGCACTGAAAATCCTCACTGACTGGCACTGTGAAGGCCTGCGGCCAGAGCTACTGGCCAAGTGATGGATGACTCTATCAGGACCCAAATTTACTCGCAGGCAGATGCCTGGGTCCAGAAAAGGGCCAATTAGGTGAAAAACTGAATATCGCTCTATATAATTGTAATGACGCCTTCCTGGGGAGGTGTTCCGGGCACGTCCCACTGGGCGGAGGCCCCGGGGAAGACCTAGGACACGCTGGAGAGACTATGTCTCCCGGCTGGCCTGGGAACGCCTCGGTATCCCCCCAGAAGAGCTGGAGGAAGTGTCTAGGGAGAGGGAAGTCTGGGCATCTCTGCTTAGACTGCTGCCCCCGCGACCCGGCCCCGGATGAGCGGAAGAAGATGTATGTATGTATGTATGTATAATTGTAATGAAATCAAGCACTGGAGGCAAGCTGGTGAGGACCCAAACACAAACTTTACTATCAATACATAAACAAACATAAAACAAGGGCAAGGCATGAGGCAAGAACTATGGCAGAAAACAGTCAACACCAGAACCACCAAGAAACAGGGCAAACCAGAGGGCTTAATAATGACTGATTACAAGACAAGGAATGCCTATGAACAATGATCAGACAATTAACAAATGACAAACAATGAAAGACAAGAACAAGGAACCAGACACAGCCACTGGGATCACGTTAGTAATTGCATAGAAATGCCTTGGCAACCATCTTAAATACCCTAGCAACATGTTAAAACCACTGTGAAGACAATGGCAACCAAACGAAACCCTAGCATCATGGTCTCAACTTATTTTGCATGGACAAACAGCCCTATTCTCTTCAGAAATTGTAAATATCTATCTGAAATAAACCAATGCACAATGTACAAGGTGATCTTCATCAATAATAACATAATTTGAAATAAATAACAAATGACTGTACAATATAAAAGATGTTAGCATTGATTAGCCTGGGGAGGATTGGTGGAGTTCGCCTGATAAGACCATGTCAATCGTACATTATCATTCGTGTGGATGTATTGATACTGGGTTAAGTAATTATTTATCTGCCGCTGCGTTTCTCTTCTCTTTATATCTTGTCTTTCACTGTTCATTTTGTGTTTCACTCTCACTCACTCTTGACTGCCAGCACACATTTGAAACTAATCAGTAAGGCCAGCAGTGTATTGGATTTCCAATAAAATACACACAATGGAAGCTCAGAAGTGTTACGTGTTATTGAACAGCATTGGGGGAAGGTAATATTTTAAATGTAGCATTGCATTATGAATTATACAAATAAGCAAGTGAAAAAATGACATTTTCCAAATTGACTAGTCAGTAATCTGAGCCGTTAGCTAGGTAGTCAATCATCCTGTTTAACTAGGGCTGATTTATGGTGTGTTTGAATCGTTCTTCAAAATAACTTCCTTTGTGTTAAGCGGAAGAAAGAAACTCATACAGGTTTGCAACAACTTGAGGGTGAGTACATGATGACCGAATTTTCATTTTTGGGTGGAGTATCCCTTGAATTATAATGATTTTATGCTAATTTCCATGAACCTTTTCACACACAAATATTACAAAACCTACAACGAATGTAACAACGCTTGTCGCCCTGAGTTGCTTCCATTGGCATTGACTTGCCCCACTGAGAAAGAATGGGAAGGAACTGTGAGGAGAGACTCTCCATCCCTGATCAGTACAACTCCACCTGTGGGCTGCCTTGTATATATCTATAAATGAATTATGCATAGAATATTCGACTTTCATGGCCCTTTGGTATCTCTGAGATTTGTTGCCTGAAGATAGCACAATACACTTCAGGGCAAATGTTCAGAGCTCAAACACACCCCAGGTGTAGCCATTACAGATCTGGCCAGCAGAAACTGACTCTACGTGAAGACAATACAATACATCATGTTTGTGATTTATATTGGCAAGCTTTGAATCTAATAAAGCAAAGACAGATGCTTCCATTAAGGGAAGCACAGATGTTTAGAAAATAGAATAAATAGGATGAACGTACTCATTCAATCCACATCTTTCCAAAAAAAAACCCCCCAAAAAACAAAGAAGCTCTTTGAGACGGCATGTACTGTATCTGAAGACCATCAAAATGAGATCAAAAGTAGTCATTAAATCGCTCAGAAGCTCACACACACGCCGGCAGCAACGCACAGGCGTTATTTATGCATTCACATACTAAATGCATAATTAATAGTAATTAGAGAAGCCAATGATGTTCGCAGCAGGAGACCAATAGCTATGGCCTAGCCATAAATGTCAAGAGAAAGAAAAAGAAAAAAAATGGGCTACTTTTTTTGTCTTAGAAAAGGCAATTGATCCACTGGTCTATGAAAACAAATCCCAAAGGTTAATTAGTTCCTCCAAACAAGCTTTGTCTTACTTTTCAAATTACAGAATTAATGACGGTAAGCAGAACAGTATGTTAATTATGCAAATTTAAAGGCTCTGTGTGTGATTTAAACTTATTAGTGGCGCTAAGGCAAACATCACTATTACTATTGCTCATGTAGGGGTTTACAGTAAACAAACCTTTAACTAAAGGTTTCTGCCATGATTCAGCCATTTCTTTTTTGGAAGTTTACTTTTTCTTTTTTCTTCAACCAAATCAAGCAAGTAAAACAGGCGCTACAGCGGTGGCTGTTACTTGCTATTTAAACTACCGGGTTTGATGTTTCACAAATACAATGGCACTGGTAATGATGATTGTGTCTGACTCTGACCAATCAGTGATCTGCAGTGTGTTCACATCACATTTTAGTATCGGTACGGTACACTAGGAACCTCAACAGAGGTGGTACCATTTAAAGTGAGCCGAAGCGAGCCATACTGTACCATACCATGCAGTGAAAAAGTGCCAAAGCGTGCCGTACCGAACCGAACCGCGCCGTACTGTACCATGCAGTGGAAAAGTGCCAAAGCGTGCCGTACCGAACCGCGCCGTACCGTACCATGCAGTGGAAAAGCGCCAAAGCGCGCCATACAGAACCGTGCCGTACCGTACCATGTAGTGGAAAAGCGCCAAAGTGTGCCATACTGAACCGTGCTGTACCGTACCATGTAGTGGAAAAGTGCCAAAGCGAGTTGTACCGAACCATGCCATACCGTACCATGCAGTGCAAAAGCGAAAAGCGCGCCGTACCGAACCATGCCGTACTGTACCATGCAGTGGAAAAGTGGCAAAGTGTGCCGTACCGAACTGTGCCGTACCATACCGTACTGTACTATGCAGTGGAAAAGCGCCAAAGTGTGCCATACTGAACTGTGCCATACCGTACCATGCAGTGCAAAAGCGAAAAGCGTGCCGTACCGAACCGTGCCGTACTGTACCATGCAGTGGAAAAGTGCCAAAGCATGCGGTACCGAACCGTGCCGTACCGTACCATGCAGTGGAAAAGTGCCAAAGCGTGCCGTACCGTACCATGCAGTGGAAAAGCACCAAAGTGTGCCTACCAAACCGTGCTGTACCGTACCATGCAGTGGAAAAGTGCCAAAGCGAGTTGTACCGAACCGTGCCATACCGTACCATGCAGTGGAAAAGTGCCAAAGCGTGCCGTACCGAACCGCGCCGTACCGTACCATGCAGTGGAAAAGTGCCAAAGCGTGCCGTACCGAACCGTGCCGTACCGTACCATGCAGTGGAAAAGCGCCAAAAGCGCGCCATACAGAACCGTGCCGTACCGTACCATGTAGTGGAAAAGCGCCAAAGTGTGCCATACATAACCGTGCTGTAACCGTACCATGCAGTGGAAAAGTGCCAAAGCGAGTTGTACCGAACCATGCCATACCGTACCATGCAGTGCAAAAGCGAAAAGCGCGCCGTACCGAACCATGCCGTACTGTACCATGCAGTGGAAAAGTGGCAAAGTGTGCCGTACCGAACTGTGCCGTACCATACCGTACTGTACTATGCAGTGGAAAAGCGCCAAAGTGTGCCATACTGAACTGTGCCATTCCGTACCATGCAGTGCAAAAGCGAAAAGCGTGCCGTACCGAACCGTGCCGTACTGTACCATGCAGTGGAAAAGTGCCAAAGCATGCGGTACCGAACCGTGCCGTACCGTACCATGCAGTGGAAAAGTGCCAAAGCGTGCCGTACCGTACCATGCAGTGGAAAAGCACCAAAGTGTGCCATACTGAACCGTGCTGTACCGTACCATGCAGTGGAAAAGTGCCAAAGCGAGTTGTACCGAACCATGCCATACCGTACCATGCAGTGCAAAAGTGAAAAGCGCGCCGTACCGAACCATGCCGTACTGTACCATGCAGTGGAAAAGTGGCAAAGTGTGCCGTACCATACCGTACTGTACTATGCAGTGGAAAAGCGCCAAAGTGTGCCATACTGAACCGTGCCATACCGTACCATGCAGTGCAAAATCGAAATGCGTGCCGTACGGAACCGTGCCATACTGTACCATGCAGTGGAAAAGTGCCAAAGCATGCGGTACCGAACCGTGCCATACCGTACCATGCAGTGGAAAAGTGCCAAAGCGTGCCGTACCGTACCATGCAGTGGAAAAGCACCAAAGTGTGCCGTGCGGAACCGTGCCGTACTGTACCATGCAGTGGAAAAGCGGCAAAGCGAGTTGTACCGAACCGTGCCATACCGTACCATGCAGTGGAAAAGTGCCAAAGCGTGCCGTACCGAACCGTGCCATACCGTACCATGCAGTGGAAAAGCGCGTTGTACCGAACAGTGCCATACCGTACCATGCAGTGGAAAAGTGCCAAAGCGTGCCGTACTGTACCATGCAGTGGAAAAGCACCAAAGTGTGCCGTACCGAACCGTGCTGTACCGTACCATGCAGTGGAAAAGCAGCAAAGCGAGTTGTACCGAACCGTGCCATACCGTACCATGCAGTGGAAAAGTGCGAAAGCGTGCCGTACCGAACCGTGCCATACCGTACCATGCAGTGGAAAAGCGCCAAAGCGAGTTGTACCGAACAGTGCCATACCGTACCATGCAGTGGAAAAGTGCCAAAGCGTGCCGTACTGTACCATGCAGTGGAAAAGCACCACATATAGTGAGTGATCAGAATAGACTTGAGGGTGGACTCTTTTGAATGAAGTAGGGGCCTAGTTTTGGGAAACCCAGCCCAGAACACCTTAGCAACTACATAGCCGCAACCTGGAAAATCTTTGTGAAATGTATATTCAAAGGAACATCAGTTCCCAACTATACAACCACAAATTTAAAAGTGCAATATCTGGCAGACTTTTTCCAACCAGAGAGAATTATTATCCGAATTTTCAGTCTTGCTCTCCATCTTTACCTGTTAAAATACAGTATGATTTAAAGGTGATTTTATGCATGCTTCCACTAAAGGGTATTTTTAAGTTTTTACAATGGTGATCATTCTTCTGTCATGAATATTTGATCGGGTTTACGGTCAGGCCAACAACGATATGGTTTCATTTCATTGCGTTTTTTTTTCCCCGGATACCAATGCTCCAGAAAACTGATTATCTCTCTATATCAGGACACAGACACCAGTTTTATGCTCATAACTTTTTGATGATGCTTCTTTATGCAGCGGATCCTCCACAAATACTGTTGAGATTTATTCATCTCTGAGAGTTTCCAGAGAAGCTGAGATCAGTCTGAACATATGCAGTATTGGCTCTGTTCACACAGGACCACCGTCATCTAACCAGTCCTTGAAATGTATGGGGACAAGCATTTAAAATAGTCTTACGTAATGCATACCACTGATTTATGATTTATACATTTAGGTCTTGACAACAGTCTCAGTTTCTGCAAGCAAACTAGATATCTACTAGCAAAACAGTATTTTCTGCTTATGATGTTTAGGCAATGTCTCTAAAATTATCAATAATTCTGTCTATACACAGATTTATGGTATTTTTGTACAACCGTTCACTGTGCATCATTAAAATGATTATAATGGATTTCAGATAAACCTGCCTCTGAATGGGAAGGAAAAAAAAACTATTTTGAATCACTTTATTCAGAGTTTCCTTCTGTATTAAAGCAATAATTTTACTTCAATAATGTGGTGTTTTTCCAAATGAAACAGGATGTTCATTGTGAAATTACTCATTAAACTGACAACCAATAAACTGATTAAAAAGAAAATTATTTATAAGCTAGACTTATCTTACTGAATATAGGAAATGGCTGGTGTAAACATCTAATTTATCAGATTTAATATCTCACAGTATTTTCATAAACTGATTCGTGTGCCAGCAGGACTAATTTCAGGAATCATCTGACACTTTCTAGCTCTAAAGAGACTTCACAGAAAGAGATTGGAGCCTTCTGCTTCTCAACCGGACACTTCTGGGTGAATGCTGCTTAATTGTAATCAATGAGTTTAAACAGGGTTAGCAGCTCTGGGAATTGAAATCCGCTGCTTAAGGTATGAAAGGAAAGAGAGGAAGATAAAGATAGGCAGGCCAATTTGCAGCCTTTCCTTGTTAAAACACTGAATTGTATGTAAAATATAACCCCCCTCATGCATAAGGCCGCATTTTTATTCAGAAGTCAGAAGCCCTGATGCTGCTTTTAGCATTGGGAAAAAGTCTGCTGTTAGAGTGCATATGAAGTATGCCATTTGGGACAGGGCCTGATTAACATGAACATATACTTTTTATTGCATGCTTCGGTGTTGCATTAAATCTGCTTAGTATGACGTTATTAACGCTCAGCTGTGATGATCGAGATCCTATGCCAATTAAAGGAGAATAACCCTGTGAGATCCGACGCGGGACAGTGCTCAGAGGAAGGGCAGCTCATTAATTCTAGCTGAGTGTTCACTGCTAATTTCCATAGATTAGTTAGTGATATGTGGATGCAAGGTTTGAAACGCTGCAGCCGTCGAGTGTGTTTTCAGTGCACCTTTATTCTGCTTTTCCACTTTCTCGCTGCTTCTCTTTCCATTGCTCACCAACTCTCTCGCTCCCCAACAGCCTGTTTATACATTTCTCTCACACATGCCTGTCAGATCAACCCATCCATCCACATCTCTACACTCACAGCATTCCATGAGAATGCACATTAATAGGTGACAGGCAAAGTTACCCCTCGTGACATGCGTCACATCTGTTTCTACCCCCTCCCGGTGACTAGTCACTTTCTGTTGAAGAATCCATTGGAGGGTGTGTTTTTCAGGGCACAATATATATTTTTGGCCATCTATTTTGCATTAATCATTTTCCAGTGAATATTTCACCAAACTTTCGATGAGGTTTCTTTCTTTTGTAAAACACTAAATTAGATGTTTAGCATTATTTTTAGGAACACCTGTTCAATTTCTCATTAATGCAATTATCTAATTAACCAATCACATGGCAGTTGCTTCAATGCATTTAGGGGTGTGGTCCTGGTCAGGATAATCTCCTGAACTCCAAACTGAATGTCAGAATCGGAAAGAAAGGTGATTTAAGCAATTTTGAGCGTGGCAATTAGATGAGTATTTCACAATCTGCTCAGTTATTAAGATTTTCGCACACAACCATTTCTAGGGTTTACAAAGCATGTAGTGAAAAGGGAAAAACATCCAGTATGCGGCAGTCCTGGTGGCGAAAATGCCTTGTTGATGCTCGAGGTCAGAGGAGAATGGGCCGACTGATTCAAGCTGATAGAAGAGCAACTTTGACTGAAATAACCACTCGTTACAACCGAGGTATGCAGCAAAGCATTTGTGAAGCCACAACACACACAACCTTGAGGCGGATGGGCTACAACAGCAGAAGTCCCCACCGGGTACCACTCATCTCCACTACAAATAGGAAAAAGAGGCGACAATTTTCAAGACCTCACCAAAATTGAAGACTGATCTGATGAGTCTCGATTTCAGATGGTAGAGTCAGAATTTGGCGTAAACAGAATGAGAACATGGATCCATCATGCCTTGTTCCCACTGTGCAGCTGGTGGTGGTGGTGTAATGGTGTGGGGGATGTTTTCTTGGCACACTTTAGGCCCCTTAGTGCCAATTGGGCATTGTTTAAATGCCACGACCTACCTGAGCATTGTTTCTGATCATGTCCATGCCTTTATGGCCACAATGTATCCATCCTCTGATGGCTACTTCCAGCAGGATAATGCACCATGTCCCAAAGCTCAAATCATTTCAAATTGGTTTCTTGAACACGACAATGAGTTCATTGTACTAAAATGGCCCCCACAGTCACCAGATCTCAACCCAATAGAGTATATTTGGGAGCTTCGTGCCCTGGATGTGCATCCCACAAATCTCCATCAACTGCCAGATGCTATCTTATCAATATGGGCCAATATTTCTAAAGAATGCTTTCAGCACCTTGTTGAATCAATGCCATGTAGAATTAAAGCAGTTCTGAAGGCGAAAGAGGGTCAAACACGGTATTAGTATGGCGTTTCTAATAATCCTTTTGGTGAGTGTAGTACTGCAGATGTTAATAGACTTATCTGCATGTTTTTTTTATTTTTATTTTTGTGTGTGTTTATATGTCAGCCTGCGATTGCTTATTTTGTGGCAAAAGACGTAATTATTTTTCTACAGACTTCATCTCATTATCTGATTTCCCTTCCATCTTTCTCAATATTATGTACACGGGATACAAAAAAATTCAATATTTCATTGATTTCTTCACGCCGCCTGGCAGGAAGTGGCATGCGTGAGCTCCCAGATGCTCTGTGGCTGACGTTTGAAGAGCAACCATGAGATCTTACAGTTCTCTTGCACTGTTCTGCTTCCATGCCCTTATCGATCTTTTGACCAAAACAATATTTCTCATTGTTGAAAATGCTTACTAAAATTGTGTGTGCTGCTATTAAAAACAGATCACAAGAAGTCACGTCCCCTGCCACTTACATTTACGTGCAATCACTTGGAAAAGGTACCTTTAAAAGCACAGAGATTTTAAAAGCTAGAGTGAAGAGTGCTAGTGAATTTGTGCTGTTTGTTGGCACAGTGAGCGGTATCGGATAATGCTAGCAATTTCCTCTAGAAGCACAGCAGCTCTTCCATCATGTGATGTCTATAATTTTAGCTCACATAATAGATGTATGGCAGGTTCCATAAATGTGTGTGGAGAGCAACAATGCAAAGAGGTCATCAAACTAACGCTCACAAGATGAGAGGCGAGACTTTTCTCCATTCACAACTCATATATATTCCGTAAATAGCACTGTTGACAAGTGCATCGATTTTGACGTCTTTCAAATTCTGAGTAGATAATAGTTCTGTTTCCATAAAAACAAATTATGACGAGAGACACAAAGAGGAAAAATAGAAGTTAGAGAGAGTGTGTGTGTGTGTGTGTGTGTGAGAGAGAGAGAGACATCTTCAAATGATAGCTAAAAACAACCTTATAATATGCATGCACAATTATCGCAGTGCAATAGAAAGAAAAATTAATAAGGTTTACAATAAAAACAGACACATTCAATACATTTGCAAACATTGAACTAGTTTCTAAAAATATCTAAATTTTTTGTTTACGACCTTTATGTAAATAGGGCATGGAAATTGGAGGGACCCATTTCTACTTCTAAAACAACAGTAAAAAAGTATCGCTACTGAATCTACAACAGTGAGCAATGATACGGCATGACCAGTGTTGTCCAATTCCCAAACTAGTGACTCTTATGAGCCAGTAATTTACACTGAAAAATCCCACACAGAACGACCATCCGATTGCTGGACAAATTACTGAGATGTTCTTGTTACGTGACCAACGATGTCTAATTCATAAACAAATGATTCGTATGAGCCAGTTCTTCATAGTGAATCAAAAACATGCACATTCTGATTCCAAAAGAATGGCTTTTATGCGTCATTATTTCACAGAGATTCCCAATTCAAACAATCCTTTGAACCAGACTCAAAAAAAATATATGTTCGCTATAATTAACTTTTTTATGTCAACAGGTTCCACATAACTGGGTTACGTTAAAACGAACATAATTTGAAGAGTTCAGATGCAAAAGCCTCTAAATGCCATTTGAAATTTTCTTCTTTAATGATAATTTTTATCAAACTTGTATATTTAAGTTCAGTAATTTCCCTTAAATGGCAATGATAATTACCTATTAATTGTTATTTAAGTGAAATTACTGAACTTAAATATACAAGTTTGATAAAAATCATCATTAAAGAAGAAAATTTCAAATGGCATTTAGAGGCTTTTGCATCTAAACTCTTCATTTGTTCATGTAACTTCAACATTATGGAATTAAGTACTTTTAAGCGATGAACACTGAAGCAGTGTTAAAGTTAATGAGAATTAAGTGAATGGTTGATCATTATTGAAGACACCTGATGGTAACAAGCAGAATCACTGAAGGAGAAAACCAGAATTTACAAGTCACCATTATGGTGATCATTGTGTGTTTTAGTTGCTAATCAACTTTAACCCTGCTTCAGTGTTCATTTAACACTCTGCTCAGAGCTTAATTGGGTCGCTTAAAATGACTTCATGATGTTGAAGCTACATGAACAAATTATGTTTGTTTAATGTAACCCAGTTATGTGGAACATAAAAATGTGAATTTATGGCACATGTTAACATAAAAAGTGCAGTTGAGTGCAGTTCTTTGGCTCAATACACCAACGTCCACAATTAAATCTGATTCTAAAGTTAAAGTTGCACTCATTCAGCGATGTTGTATGTACACAGTCAGTCATGATTAATTGATTCTTCAACTAAAAGTGACTGGTAACAGGAGGTTACTGTAGTGTTCATGGTCATGTGATCTCAGTCGGCTCCCATGAGACCGCCTACTCCGTGTAAAATAAAAGAGCGTTTTTAGACTACTGATGTGACTGGTCTTCTCATGTGAGTGTACACGTTTTTAAACATATTCTCCCACAATTAATATTAATTTATTTAGGTGTAAAACATAAAAAGGGACAAATTACAAAATGCATTAAGCTATGAGCTATGAAAAAAAAAAAACAACAACAAATGTTTCTTAAGAACAGACATTATGTCCCCATTTCTACACCCCATTTTGTTTTACAGATATAAATAGCAAATTTATCCTACTCCACAACAACACGTAAAAGCTGAATTTTCATTCTTTATTTATGATTGTACTTTACTTCTAAATTGAGGCAGTGGGGAGAGAAAACCGCTTTCATTCTCACAAAAATGTCACTGGGGACCTTATATAAGTGTTGTCCTACAGAGAAAAAGAAAGCGGAAAAAAATTTGGGATGTGTGTGCATGTGCATACTTGCCTTGTTCAAAGCCAATTGCCAGCTTAGAAGAAATGTACTTTTAGAGAGGACAAGGACAAATATAGCTACTCTATAAAATCACATTAGAAACTTCATCAAGTTTGACATTTCTTCTGACTTTCTGAGCATCATTACCTGAACGTTACCATCCTTCGCACTTTTTTTCCACAGTCGGTTTAACGTTCACATGGCAAGCCGAAGGATTTTCTGCTCAAAGCACGTTTTAAACAGGTGTTTTGAGGGGTCTAAATGGGCAACGCTCCTGACTGACCCGCATGAATAAAACATCCTACCTCGGCATGCTCATCAGAAATACCTTTATTCCTGTTGCTCAAACAGTAAAGCATGGTGCTAACAGTGCCAAGGTCATGGGTTTGATCCACATGAACTGCTAAAATTAATCTATTGTAAACATATGACAATGTATGCATATATATTTATATAATAGCAATGCTATTCATATGTGTGTGAAGAGTATTCCTTAAAATGTCAAATTATAATAGTGAAAAGTATTACAGTAAGCCTGTATGAAAGTTGCCCATAACCTTATTTGAAACGTGCGTCTCTGACTCTTTTGCATGATGATTCAGAGTAATCAAAAATTCTGCTGTGAAGATTTTCAGGGACACCTTCAGATGTGAGATTCATCCAGATATTTAATTCATCTCCAAAGGCTTAAAGTAAAAGTTTCACAGCTCACAGTCTATTTGTGAAGCAAACTCAGGGCCAGCTTTTGGCTTTCATATAAAGAGCTTCAGTTCTGTATATAAAAAGTGTCATTTTGTTGGTTGTTTACATGCTTCTTTCTGGACATAAGGGCTTTAACCATCACAAAACAGCTTTGGAGAAGTCTAAGACATAAACACAGCCTGAGGAATAAACAGCTACAGGGCATGAAATCTCCTGGTTCACGGAGCCGACTTTTATCTGTTTTCCCCAAAACGTCACTCTAAACTTGTTTAGAAAATGTCAAATTTTCAACATCACCTCAGTTTTAGAGGACAAGTGAGAACATCTGATGTCAATGACATCAAATCTGCCATGAAGCATGTATGGATGTGTATTCACAAATGAGATTTAAAAGCTCTCTATCTTCAGCCTACATACAGTAGGCAGCTGCCTTCTAAGACTAAAACTAAACCTTGAAAATGACCAATTCGGAACGCTTTATTTAGGCAGAAACTCCAAGCATCCTACAAATACTGTACCACTTTTCACACAACATTCAACTCACAATTAAAGTTTAAGAGTTTGTCTTGCTAAAAATATGGTGTCAGTCATTTTTTGCAATGTTTTTGAAAGAAGTCTTTTATGCTCATCAAGGCTTCATTTCAAAAATACAGTAAAAACGCTGATATTGTGAAATGTTTCGCAATTTAAAATGAATGTTTTCTGTTTTAATACATTTTAAAATGTAATTTAATCCTGTGATCAAAGTTTCAGCATCATTACTCAAGTCTTCAGTATCACATGATTCTTCAGAAATCATTCATTCTGATTATTATTCTCAATTAACAATATCTGAAAATATAAAATTTACTTTACGATCACTTTTCATCAATTTGATGCAGCCTTACTGATTTTTTTTTTTTTTTAATCTGCAAAAAGACGTTGTTTGTTACACATTTTTGACATCGGTGCTAAAAAAATGTGAATCTGACAAAAGGTTTATTGTTATTTTACGCATTAACGCAGTTCGGAAAATAAAATGTCTGGTGAGTGGTGCCAAAAGGTTAATGCTTTTGAAATTAAGGTACACAAGTTCTACACTATAAACCCGAATAAGTTGACAAAACTCGAATTTAATGAAATCAGTTAAGAAATTCAAATTTCAAGTAAGCAGAACTGGCAGATTTTTATTTATGTACTCATACATTTTGCTTGTTCTCAACCTGAAATGTTTGAGTACACCAACTTATTTTTCATGTAACCTCAATGTGAAAATGTTTACTAGTATAAACTTAGCTAGCTATAACAAGTTAGTTAAATAAACGTTGACTTGCTAACATGTTAACAATTGCATGATATAACACTTGCTGTATGAGAGCAGCAATAAGTGGCTTTTAACACTCGCTCTCAAATCAAACCGCATGCACCACTTGTCAACATGATGGTGACAACTCTCCAAAAACCAACATTTACAGAAATTCTTCTAAATTAGCATAACAAAACATTAATCACATCTAAATCTCCCAATTAACATTAATCTTGCACAAAAAACACCATTATATTACAATTAATTTTAGCATTAATCTCCCTTTTTTTTTGAGTGCCAAGGGCAAATCATGCTGGGAAATTGAAATCACAGCCCAATTTTAGTTGAACTTAAGTTCATATAAAGATGAAGCAAATCGGATCACAAGTAGACGAGGGAGGGAGTCACATTCACATAATCTGCCCATGTAATCATAATTTGTGTGAAAAGAGATAAAATGTTGTTGGTGTTTTACAGCCACTAATGTTAATTTCAGATGGAATAGGTAGAGGCAAGTTTTTCCAATGAGGCTGTTGCAATTCCTTAAAAAAAAAAAAAAAAAAATGCCTACTGTGCCTTAAAATGCTGCATACGGCTTCTCATATTGTGGAAAAAATATCGAGTCTTTCATGCAGATATGGACAAACATGTTTGATATATAGCAATATTTGATTGGCTTTGTGCTTTGTGAATCACAGCAGATGTGACATTAGGACTCACAGGTCCCCTGCGGTTGACTCTTAAACTGCTGGATCGAAATTCTGGCAGTGTAACATTCAACCGCTGTTGTGTTTCACATCACACACTCCAAACCCAAATAGTGCATGGAGATCTGTAGTTGTTAAAGTACAATATACAACATACATACTGGAGCACGGCTTTCTGATGCATTCAATGAAATCCATGAGCACAACTCATATGCTGGAGATGGAGGAACGGTCTGCGTGTGTTGACAAATTCAGTCATAGAATAAATCTCAGAGAGAGGTGCGGGTCAGAGACCCAAACAAATAGTCCCTGACCGTGAACAGCAATGCTCCAATGTATAATATATGAAAGCTCAAATAAAAACAACATAGGAACCGTCCTCAAGAGAGTCATTTTTGGGTGAACTATCCCTTTAAATTTTTAATAGTTATCTTACCTTGTGGTTTACTTCCCACAACACGCTTCAACAGCAGCATGAACCTCTTGCTCTCTCCCCTCTTTAATTGCTGAGAGGGTTTTTAATAAAACTTTGTGACTTCCACATGAGTCTAGGGTGACAGACACTTTATCAGCTAAATTCAGTGTGTGTGTCTTTGGGACACTGTGACAGCCTGTTTACACCCCTGACTGTGGTGTGTACATGTGTTTATTAGAAATGCCTTCGGCTCATTGGATAACCAGACATGGTGCTACACTCTTAGAAGAAATGGTTCTATTTAGAACCAGAAATGGTTCCATCCCCCGCTTCATATATTAAACTCCAAAATGGTTCTATATAGAACCATTTTTTATGGTAAAAGGTACTATTGGCCAAGTATGGAACCCCAAGGTTCTATATAGAACCCAGAGGAACCCTTTTTTTAAGAGTGTATAGAACATTTTAGGGGTTCCAAATACGTAGCACTGATAAAACCTTTTAAGGTTCTATATAGAACCTTTTCTTCTAAGAGTGTATCGTGTTGCTGACACGACGTTGTGTGAATTTATTTCACCTTTCTTATGTTTAAAAACTAATGCTAAACAAAAAGTTAACTAGCAGAGCATTTTTGATAGGGGCATCGCTGGACACTTTTAGCTACCTAGAATGCTGCCTAACAAGAGACACATTTTTTTTTCATTGTTGTTTATTTAAATTGATTTGAACATCTCCATTTATCGTGCATGCATTAAATATTTGTCTCATTTCAATCGACTCCACTGTGCTGGTATTCAATGAACTTGTCTTTAGTTTGGGGCTCAGCAGTGTTTCCTTGGATACGGGTGGTTGCTAAGGGTGTTGTGCAGTGATAAATAGAACCGTTGGGTGAAGCGGTCATAGCCATGCTTTATAATGAATATCGACCAATCAGAATCCAGGAACTAATCGTTTTATATATATATATATATATATATATATATATATATATATATATATATATATAAATTTGGGCTGGGCTGGGATATTTTTAGTTTAGTCAAATCAAAAATCTATATCATGGTTAAAAAAAAAACCTAAAAATATCACTGAAAATAAACTCGAGGGAGGCAAGTTATATCCATAACTCCTAACTAGCTTTATGACCCTGCCAGCTTCTCACTTATGGCAAAGACCCACAAAGAAAACTGTTTCTCATGTCTGTTTAGGTGAGAAAATGGTTTATCACTATTGAGGGAAAGTCTTTGCTCAAAAGATATTGAAAAAGAAAAAGTATGAAAAAAAAAATGCTTATAGCAGCAGGCAAACTTTTTTCTTACTAATAGTTCAGAGGGCTGGGCTATGACAGCAAACTCACAACCCATTAGTCATTTAAATTATTTGAATATTTGATAATAAGTGTGTGTTTACAGAAAAATCATACTGATGCAGTTAATTCTTGCAATTGATGAAGTTCATTGATGCATGCTTGATTCTAGAAGTCATCACACAGGTGAAAATTGTCATTAAAAATGTAACATTTAAAAAAAAATGTTTTTCAAAGAAATCTGACACCAGAAACAGCATAAGGAACAGAAAGCAAGCCACTTGCAAAAAACAAAACAAACAAAAACTATGCAAGGAATTGCAGTATCCTACACTATGCCAGCTGTGGGAAAATCCCATCTTTACATTAAAAGACCAAGTCTGGATCAACCTGACAAAAATCTACAACTCTTTGAAAACCGTATTTGAGATAAATGGGCTGTGCTTACCTGACTAGAAAAAGGCTGCGAGGCTGGCTTTGCAGGGACTTTGTTCTCAAACTTCACACATTTACAACAATGAAAAGCACTATCCAAGATGGCCACCATGTGAACTGGCAGGCTTAAAGGTGCAGTTTGAAACTTCGAAGGCTCCTTTTACATGTACCAGCCTGTGTCTGTTTAAAATCAAGATAAACAGATTGTGTTGATAATTATGATCTCTTATTTAATTAGCCATACTACAGAGTTTAAATCGACAACAAACACATCATTCACTCAGAATGGCGTAACAAGTCACACCTCAACATCTGCTAAAGTAGCTACAGCACATAGATATATTAACCAGGATTTTATTAAAAATGGCATAATGAACACTTTGCATTTTCCCCTCAAATTCCACTTTTGTTAGCCAAGGCTTCTTGCACTAAAACAGTCATCATTTAGTCATTCATTTTCTGCCCTAGAATTAAAACTGGCTGGTTTTGATACTGTAGCAGGTTTCAGATTTCTATATGTAATTGACTGATATTGTGTTACAGACAGTATGCCAATCATGGTTGATGTCAATTTTATACTGTTTTTTGATAGCCTGGGAAAACCCAGACACATTCCAGCTAATTTAGATTTCATCTGAAAGTTAGTCTGGCAAAAAGCTCATTCAAGCCCATTCAATCCGACGAAATCGAGGCACCAATCAGAAACGTTGGGGTAGGCTTTACATGCTGGGATTTTGAAGCAGATTTTGTAGCCAACATTACAAAGATGCATGCCGCCGTCAAACTTGTATTTTAATTGGATGTTCTGACCATGTGCATGTACGCAAACCATTAACGTCACTCGCAAAAGTTTTGTGCATCAGAACATAAATAGATGCATAAGGTGTTGTTCATATGCTTCAATATTGCAGAGCATTTGGACCCATTTGACAAACTGCATTTTGCACACTATATAAAGGCTACCAAGTAATATTCTAGCATTGAGTTTGTTTACATTGAATATTAAAGTTTAATTAGGTGATTAAAGCTGAATGAAAAATGTTGTGTTGGGGTCCCTATGAGCAGGATTTAGAAATACAGATCAATCTGAATTGCACTTGAGCACTGAGAATTGTGGGAGAGCATGGAGACAGAGTGTGTGGTAATGATAGGGGTGATATTTTTGCCCACGGATGTGGGTAGACCAGAGATATCATTAGGATTATTAGCTCTCTAGACACAAAAACAAACATTTCCCAAGTGTCATCTATAAAGACAATCTTCAAATCCTGTATTTCAATGTGCAGCACTCATTTTTTTCTAACTTCACTGACATGATAATGTGTAATGTGTCAGAAAAAAAATGTGAAATGTAATAATGATATGCACATCCATCTGGACAGGTGCTTGGTGCAGATTTTCTGCTAATAGTACGTTTTGAGACCTGCCCACTGACAATCTGCATCTCAGGCTCTCTGAGGGACTGAAATATTGTTTGTTCGCTTCAACAGGATGTTTGAGCACCTTTGCTTTATTTCATGTCTTAGCTAAAGAAGGAGGAGTATTATGCAGTCTTAAACAGGAAGACAACAGATGCATTTGTGGATTAGAATGCAGAAGATGCATAGAGACCTTCTCAACATCTCCTCTCTCTCTGTCCTGTCTCCAATATCATTGCTGCCCTCCAGTAATGCTCTCAGCAACACATAGCTTGAGGTGAACCACATCTGACTTTCTGTTGGAACATGAATATATATTGAGTTTTAATGACATGATATGGTGATTCATTGATTTAATTGGCCACATAGTTGAGTATTTCAGAAACTGCTGATCTACAGGGATTTTCACACACAACCGTGTTTGCTGAGAATGGTCCGGAAATTAGAAAATAGCCTTAGAGGTTAGAGGAGAATGGACAGACTGGTTTGAGCTGATATAAAAGCAACAGTAACTTGTTACAACCGCAATAAACATTTTTAAGTTTTTAGTTGAAATCGGAATTTATATTGAGAACTAGGATCACAAAAAAATAGGGAATCAATTACCCATTATAAATTACAGTAAAAAAAAACTGAATATGTTAAAATGATTTTGAATTTTTTTTTAAGGAATAACTGCTTTTATGATCAGTAAAACCATGTAATTGGGCAGTACATCAACTGTCCCAAGTTGACTTTCACTTTACTTTTGGAAATTTCACTCCATGTCTTCCATAACCCTGCTAAAGACCAATATGCAAAGAAAGAAATCATTTAATTTGGGATATTAATGTAGTATAAGCTTTTGAAATATATTGTTGAAATATTTGACAACAGAATATGTTTGAAGATATTACACCTGTCCGAATCCCTAAAAGACTCTGACTTGTTTTTGATGTGTGTCTCTAAAAATAAAAGCATTGCTGGGATATTTGCACATAGTTTGAAAAACAGTAGTTCACATCTACACAGGGGAGGTTAGTCAAACCTCTTAAAGCCATGAAATAGCAAAAGTTGACTAGTGAGTACACTCAAAAAAAAAATTTTATATGTTCGCTATAATTAACTTTTTTTATGTCAACAGGTTCCATATAACTGGGTTATGTTTAATGAACATCATTTGTTCATTTAACTTCAACATTATGGAATTTACTTTTAAGCGATGAACACTGAAGCAGTGTTAAAGTTAATGAGCTAATTAAGTGAATAATTGAGGGATGATTGATCATTATTGAAGACACCTGATGGTAACAAGCAGAATCACTGAAGGAGAAAAACAGAATTTGCAAGTCACCATTATGGTGATCATTGTGTGTTTTAGTTGGGCTGTTAATGAACTTTAACCCTGCTTCAGTGTTCATTTAACACTCTGCTCAGAGCTTAATTGGGTCAATTTAAAATGACTTTAACATCCACATCCATGATTTTTTAAACATCCAAACAAATTATGTTCGTTTAACGTAACCCAGTTATGTGGAACCTGTTGACATAAAAAAAAAAGAATCTATGGAACCTGTTAACATAAAAAAGTTAATTAAAGCCAATGAATCATTTTTTGAGTGTGGGTACTGACCGAAGATGTGGCCTTGCCCGGCACAGACTAACCGCAAATGTGAGTTCACAGCAGGTTTAAGATCCACTCCAGAACAGAATCTGTAATATTATTATTCCTCAGGCACCTTCTTTTTGCCATTGACAAGGTTTATCCATGGACTGGACCGCAGCTTCTGTTCATTTGTGCTTTGTAAGATTTAATTTTTCTCCAGGAATTAGTGAGGCAACAGAAAGCTATAATTATAGTGCCACAAGGCAGTGATTTACTCCTCAAACATTCTTCTGAACTGCCACAATTAATTCAGCCGCTTAACGTAAAGACTTTATTTAAATAATTTTAGCCTTTCACAAGCATTATAATCAAAAAGTTATATCCTATTGATTTGCCTTGATAGACTGTTTTTTAAACAATGCATTTAAATTAGACCAGCATTGACGATGTCATCATAATATTTGCATACTGATTTGTGATTGGTCTTCTGTCATACATCTATTTGCATAATACATTCTGATTGCTGTTTTCATCCTTGCATCTGTTTCTTTAGCATTTGTAATGTCTGCTTTTCACAAGAATCATCAGATTAGAGGCAAATGCCATGAAGTCGGGTTTCATTTAAGCCGAACCAAAACTAAAAACCTAAATTAATGTAACACTTCAACACTTTTCTTTTCTTCTGGCAATGTAATTTTGCATGAAACTTTTTGTGTTAAAAGCCTAGACTATTAAACAAGGTGGGATGCAGAACAAAAGTTGTTTTTGATGAAAACCAAAGAAAAAATTGGGAGCAAGATTGTTTACTTTGCGACATGAACGCTGGACTCATCTCACATCGCTCTTACACGGATAAATAATTGAGAATGCCAGAGGCAAATCACTCCAATCAAGGTGCACTCAGCTATAAAATACAATATTAGATTATTATACCGTTTGTTGATTTCTACATCATGGGTTTAATCACAAAATAGCACCGAACTCTCATATTTCATTGCAGATATTTCTTGCATGAAATATTTTCATTTTAATTTGATTATTTTTAAAAAGCACACTAATTCTTTTCACAGCCGTGTCACTACTTTTGTCAAAACAATGAGAAAACCTTTTTAAAACCAGGAAATATGACAGTCAGCCTTCACTGAAGGCCTGTTTTGCATTTTTCACCTGCTGTGAGTTCAAGAACGTTATAAAAGCTAAGGTGAGATTTATAGGTTTTTATAATACTAAATTGTGAATATATTTTGTGACATCTTTAGATAATATTTCTTATTTTGTAGTCTTATTTTGCTATTCAAATTTGATTCCTCTATGGTTATTCCAACTAGAAGTAACTTTGCAACTACATGTCAAATAACCTTCAAGTTACATCAAGTGTATGTATACTGTTCATAATAAATGATAAATCATAGACATTTTATGAGAAAATTGTATGTGAATGTTTAGAGATTAACCCCAAATAATTGCTTGTACATGAACATTTCTCTTTTTGAAGTCACTGTAAAAAATAATCCAGTAAAAAAAACTGTAAACTTCTGGCAGCAGTGGTTGCCAGCACCATAACATAAAAATACGGTGTGTTACTGTTTTTAAAATTAACAGCTAAATACCGTACTGTCAGCTACAGTATAAAACTTGAATTTAATAGCTTTATGCTCTAACTCAAAAACAGTAACACCGTATTTTTACGGTACGATGCTGGCAACCACAGCTACAGTAGTTTACTGTTTTTTTTTATTTTCAGGATTACTTTTTAGTGTAGCCTTTCTTCCTAAACTTCTTTATTATTGCCTCCAAACCTGCACATATTGTGTTCTGCAGCGTCAGGCCCATTTTGCTTAGGTATATTATTTTGCTCACGGAAACTGCCAAGAGCCAATGTCTAAAAGCATTTTCAGCTGTTGTTATGTGAAGCTTTCTCCTCAACATCTGACCGCACGGATTTGCCGGTAACACCGCTACGAGTCATCTGAAACCTTCTTTTGATGTAAGTCTCATCCGAAACATCAGCTCTCGGAGTTAATTCCAATCTTTGAAGGTGGCGTGCACTTCAAAGAGAGGGAAATGAAACAGGAAGTGCAAGGGAAGTCTTTCTTTATGGGCAGAAAAAAGGTGTCAATAACATGTCTAATATTCTACACTTCAGTGTCTGTCACAAATATGGTTTTGGATGGATGTAAATAAATTAGGTGGTCCTTTTTTCAAATTATATCTAAGCAAGATCATAGACTAGTCTTGTGACAGGAAGGTGGTCGGTCAAGAAGCAAACTATCACAGCTGGTTAAGGTAAAGCAGAAAGGCTCTGTTCCCTTCTGTAGCTCTTGACTCTGAACGGGATCAACAAGGCTGATTCATGATTCAAAGGAGTGAGTTTAGCTCGGTCAGGTAGGAGGAAGCTATGAATTTTGATTTGGAAAGTAATTTTGATGTTTTTTTGGCCAGAGACATGTTGAACACGAAGAGCTTTTGGAAGTGAGAGAGGGCTGTGACGGGGACGGTGAGACTCTCATTGTTGTCAGATGTAATAGGACATGACAAGTTCAAAATGTGAGATCCTCTTTCTTCACCTGCCTGTGGTCTTCTGTCCAATCAGAGGATAAGGAGCATGAAGTAGCATTCAAGCTTCTTTTCTTTAACCAATAATTTGGCCATCTCTAGAGAAGAAAAAGTATACTTTATTGTATTTGAAATATATTCCCTTTTTCAATGGTACATTGCAAATAAATTGTACTATCTTCAAATATATTAAAAAGTATATTAGCAAGTATATTACACTTCCTGTATGGTATAATTATTGCGTTTCGAAGACACTCGTAATACATTTTTATTGTACTTGTAACACAAAGTACACTTTAATATCACTAATCAAGCATGCAATTAGTCCCTACACAGTAAAGTATACTTGAAGTTAGTCAAATTTAGTACACTAAAATGACCCTAAATACATTAAAGTTATGCTTTACTACGATTTAATTACAACTAAAATATACTTAGTGCAAAATTAGTTGTTTCACTTCAAGTTAACTAATCATTAACACACTTATATTATTTTTTTTCACCAGGGTTGTCATTTGGCACTATTGGTTTTTTTTTTTTTTTTTCCCAAACCAGTTTTGCACAAACTCCGCCCCCACAGCTGTTTCAAAAGATTTCATTGGTCATTATCAATCACAATGCTGATTGATTAAACAATGCTACACAAAGCAGGATTTGCGCTGGTTTGGGGCAGAGAAAAAAAAAAAAATCATGCTCCCCACTATGACAAAACCATTTTTAACAACGTAGTAATTATTTTATGTTGAGCTCTGTTTCCACTGACTGCAATTGAATTGAATAGACGCCAAGTCACTATCTGCACTCCCACTGGTAACAGCCACATCATATTGCTTTCTATTTGCATAAAGTTGAGCTCTGCTGCTCTACTATGTTGCATCACAGCTGGTTTCTGTCACTCGAGTAACCGGTCTGGAAATCACCAGCTCTAATTGAAAAAGAATGATGTTTGGTCGCTTTTCATTAAGCATGAGATCCTGGGATCATATTATGACTGTGATCATTGTGCATTTTTATCACATAGAAAAAAACAAATTGCACATTTTGATTATTTTCGGTGCTCCATTAGAAAAAAACAGCAGCGTTTTATGTCACATGAAAATGTACAAGAGTTTATTTGAAAGAGAATGATTTGAATATGGTGCAATTTGAACAGACACAATTTGTGACTTTTTATTGAAAATGCTATTTGTTTTTTGAAGTTGCATTCAAAACGTTGTCCATGATGGTCTTGGACAGTTTAATATATTAAAATTGCCTATACAGTTCCACTGAAGGAAGTCAGGTTTAGAATAACATGAATGCAGTGTTATTTTAGTATTCTTTATATTATTAGTTTGCTTTAGCCATCATTTTTAGAGTTTCAGTTTTAATTTTAGTTGAATTTTTTGATGACCTTTGTAATTTTATTTATATTTATTAATTTATTGCTCAAAATGATTTTATGTCAGTTATGGCACTATTTCTAAATTCTAATAGGGCACTATTTTCATTTCAGATTATAAAGGGATAGTTCACCCCAAAACGGAAATTCTGTCACGCTCAAGTTGCTCCAAACCTGTATACATTTCTTTCATTTACACACACGCACACACACAGGGCCTTTATGACGGGTCTACTTATTCTTCAAAATATCTTCTTTTGTGTTCAGCAGAAGAGGGAAACTCATACAGGTTTGCAACAACTTGAGGGTGAGTAAATGATAACCGAATTTTAATTTTTGTGTGAACTAACCCCAATTTGTCCATGTAATATTTATATCTCCGTGAAACTGGTTTTATTTTGATTTGAATTTGAACTGTCTCTTTAAATCAAATTCCCTGCACACATAAATATTCCAACCTGGGTTGTCTGCTTTCTGTCTGCAATCAAATGCAAATTTACTTAAAATCATGCAGTGATAGCAGGTCCTCGTGTTTGCTTCTACCTGTAAGCTCTCTGACACTCATCTGAGCTCTTGATGAGGACTGATTTAGCATAATGTCATTTAACTGCACATCTTTCTATTGATCAACTGCATTACGTGCTAAATCGTGAACCAGTTTAACCATCCCTTTTTGGGGAAAGATGATGCAAAATTGCATTTAAATCACACACACTTGAAGTTTCTAAAATAAAGCAGATGTTTCTGGCTGTGGCAGCTATGAAGTAGTAAACTGAATGAAAAGGTTTTAGAAACAAACAAATTAATGCAATGCATCTATTTCACGGTCATATTTTACATTTGTGTACAGCCAATACTATTAAGCATCAAGCACAACACACACTATCAACAATACAGCATACTGTAAAGGTGTTGTTTGTATGAACAAAGCTTAAGAAGGTAGTCTACATAATCATATATTATTAACTTCCTCCAAAGTTGGTTGCGCAGGAAGTCCGGAAACCGTTTGAATCATAAATGGCTGATTCTGACAATGCACATGCCCCAACTTTCCAACCCCTGGGCAGTTTAACTAGCACAAATGGTTCAGTGGGCAAGACTTCAGGAGCAAGTTTTCTGATCCCTTCTGCCCTCGCTCTCCGGCTTCCTTCGACTTTAACAGCTGTAGCGGCATCTTTTAAACACACAGTGGGGATTTAGATCAAAGTCCGTGTTATCGCTGTCAAGCAGAGCCGTGTGCTGTGCGTCCAGCGGACAGGCCACAGCTTTGAGTTTCACTCCTCTGCGGTCAGTCAAACGTGTCACTTTGACTACGGCTGCCTGGGGAAGTGTGCTGATGTTCCCGCTATCTGAGAGGCTGGCGAGACTTTCAGCTCAGCACCACCTGATCAGCTATTTAAAGAAGAAAATCCTCCCATTCTTCTTGGCTGCACGCAAACATTTCAGACGAGGCCTTTGAACTGCAGTTAATGCTTCTCTCTGTCTTCTTTCTTCGCATCTGGGACTGGCAGGAACTTTAATTTGTGAGGAATTTCAGGAGGCCTTAATGAAAGCATGCTAATGAGATGTAAATGAGCCACCGAATAATCAACTGTTTTTCATTTCAATTCAGTAAGTGCCCTTGATTGAATTTCTTCCTAACCTAAAAAACAACTCACCATGATTTCGCCACTTTACTAATATTTTAACAATTTTTCTATTTACTTTCGCTCGTGTGTATAGAGTGATAATGGACAAAGGAGGAAGGATTCCTTAGAGTACATAAGGATAATCGGTAACACTTTATAATAACTGCACACTATTAATCATTAGTTAAGCATGAGTAAACAGTTAATTCATCATTTATAAAACATTAATAGACATTAATATGCAGTTTATAAATATAGCTATACATGCTTTTTTCTTGATTTATAAGCATATCTATAATGCGTTTAATGATTGTATTTTCATACTTTGTTAATGATCAATTAATAATTTCTAAATGAAGTATAGCATTATTTGCAAACCAGTTGTTTAAGAGTTGTCAGTCATTCATAAGTTCACTTAGGAAGTGTAAGTAAATGTAGTAAATACAGGTAGTTATAAAGCATTTAGTAGTGGTCAGTTAACTATTTTTTGTGAGCTAATCTAAAGTGAGGACTATTCATGCTTTGTAAAGCATTTATAAAGGTGATTTAAAGACTCGTCAATCTTCTACACAGTAAAATGTAACAAACACAACACAGTGATACAGAACATAGAAATATTAAACAGCCTTTATAAATGCTTTACAAGGCATGACTAGTCCTCACTTTAGATGAGCTCACGAACATAGTTAACTGACCACTACTAAATGCTTTATAACTACCCAAATTAACCCTTAATTACAACTTTAATAAATGTTAATAAAGCATTTATTAACACATTAAGTAACCATCACTATATGTCTGAATAATAAGATGCATGAATGTACATTTAAATAGTTTATTAATCATTTACTTACTCGCTCTAAGTAATCGTATGAACCACTGAAAACTCAAAACTAAAAAATGCAATTCTTCATTTAGAAATGATAAATTGATCATTAATAAAGGATAAAAATACAATTATTAAACAAATTATAGATATGCTTTTAAATCAAGAAGAAAGCATTTATAGCTGTATTAATGACCTGCTTATTAATATCTATTAATGCTTTATGAATGATGACTTAATGGTTTACTCATGCTTAACTAATGATTATTAGCGTGTAGTTATTATAAAGTGTTACCGGATAATCTGCATGAAAACTATATTCATTATCATTTTCATGCGGTGTTTACCCTTATGTGGATTATTGGTCACATGTCTAATTACGATGATCACCTGCTTCTTTAAAGACTTAGATTTACAGTTTTGGGCACAAGTCAAATTTGGATGGAAACAACTATTGGCACAGTGCAGTGAAAATATTCAGGTGAGCAATGTCACATTTCAAAATGAAGTCAGGAATCTGAGGCATCAATGAAATGTTAATTGCCTGTAAGAAGAAAACCCGCACATAACAAGCTAACGTGGCAAGAGGAGCAGTTTGCTAACAACTGCTAGCAATATTTTACCAAGGTGACTCACTCTTCAAAGTGAGATACTTAGTTTGTTCGTAACATTCATCAGATTTATCATGTCAGTTGCCAAGCATTATAAATGATCACAGTTAACAGCCTTTTAAAACCATCCTTGAAAGATTAAATGCACCATTATTTGCCGCCTGGAATATTTTGAAAGATGTAGCTACAGTAAGTAGAGCAGCCTGTGATTTACTAACTACGCATTTACGATAGCACTACCAAGGGATCGTGGAAATGAAAACAAAATAAGGTGGGCAATTATATACTTTCAGAACAAAAAGACTGCACTGACTTGCAACAGCGGAGACATATTGTTGTTCTCACTTCAGCTCTGTTGAGTTTTATTTGATCCGAGTGAAGTATAAACAGCTCTCAGCTGTTCTGATTATAGAGATGTTGAAGAATCAGTCTGTGACACGTCTCGCACTGCCTTTCAAACACACTCGAGGGGGTTCACTGCTATGACGGCTCAATGCTCTATCGAAAGTAAACAAAGATCCTTTGTTTGCTCTCTAATCTAAAACAGCAAGGCCTTTTGAAAAGAAAGAGTTTATTCGTAACTGTTTTATGCAGACCACACATTGTCCAGTGCATGGGTCCGAATATAGTTTATGAAGTAGCTAATTTATACATCTTCAATGCCATATTGTAAGATCGATATTATCTCTCTGGCAATTCTTATACTCAAATAAAATGTACACTTTTTCTATTTTTCAACTGGCCATTCAGAACTTCTACTACACTGTAAAAAAAAGTATGGTTACACTTTATTTCGATAGTCACTTTAGACATTCTACTAACTATAAGTAATTTTTCAACTACATGTCAACTAACTGTCATTAGAGTATTAGTAGGCTGTAGTAGACTGTCGGTAGACTGTAGTAGACTGTCGGTAGACTGTTAGGTTAGGGTTAGGTGTTAGGGTTCAGGTTAGGAGAACAAGTTGACTTGTAGTTGCTAAGTCAGTAGAATATCTGTTGGGCGACCAACAAAATAAAGTGTTAGCAGATATTAAGCAGACAGTCTACTAATACTCTAATGACAGTTAGTTGACATGTAGCGGCAAAGTTACTTATAGTTAGTTGGATGTCTAAAGTGGACTATCAAAATAAAGTGTTGCCAAAAATATTTCATGATTTGTAATTACAACATTTTTTCTTTTGTCAAATCAACTTAAATAATTTATGTGGTTCAGATAACATAATATTTTGAGTTTATGATGATTGAATCAATCTCCTACATTGTATTGATTCAATTTTTTCCATTTCAATGAACTTAATTTTAAGGCAACCAGGTTACTTAATTTTTTTTTTTTTTTTAAGTTAAACCAACAAAAAAATGTTTTACAGTGTAGAGAAATATATTTCACCAAAATGTGTTTTAGGTGGACAGGTCAATAAAAAGAAAAATGTAGGATGTTGGAAAATAACAATGCCTTTTCTGTTAACCAAATGCTTTTTAATCTTCGCTATTGCTTCAATGCAAATGAACAAGCGCGTCGTTATTTGTTGCATATGATGATGTGCATGTTAAAGTAAGCCAGATATGGCTTTATTTAATATTTATTTAATATGACATACACTGTATTTAATATATCATGATGAGTCACAGGTTGAGTATATGCGCTAAATCGGAGCAGATTGGCTTACTCAAACTTCCCCAGAAAAGTAAGTAAACATTGTAAGTAGCATGCAAAATTAATAAAAGGGTTTGACAGCGTTACTCACCACAGTTGATTTTCACCTGCGGGTGTTAATTTCAAACCCTGTGTGTGTGTGTGTGTGTGTATATATATATAAATATATATATATATATATACACACACACATACACTTTGTGAAGTGAATTTTCACTTCAAGCCTATTTTTCTAAAATATATTTTTATTTGACATTTTGTACAATTTGTGTTAGTATATTTGCAATGTACTATTGAAAAGGCATATTTCAACCACAATAGAGTGTAGTTTTTTTCACTAGGATACAGTTAGCACTTATATGCAAGTAGCAATATATTATTTAAATAATATTGTCTAAAAATGCTGATGCCAGCAAACTTGTGTTTTGAAAAGAACTGCATCCCCTAAAGACTTTAAGTTAAGCAATATCACACTATCAAGAGTGCTGTTGTTTTGCTTGCATGTGATTAAAGCATTGCTTTTTATTTCATTACATGTCTCTGAAATACTTTATGCTGATTGGTCAGCCGCAGCATCATTCCTAATTTCCACCATTGTCTGTGCAATACTGTATACCAGACTGCACCGATGCTCACGCTCACTTGTTTCCAACAAATGCAACCATCAAGTTATTGATTGCAGAGAAAATCACCACTGATGAAGTATTAATAATCACGTTCATTTTCTAGACTGATTGCTTTGCAAATTGTAATGGACTTTTTGGAAGAGAAAGTCAATATAATATACAAGTAAAAATGAGAATTTTTACAGAATGCAATAATTTAAACTAAATATTGAAGTCCACCTATTTTATCGTAAATAATGAGCCCGTTCTCATCCCAAAGCGCCATATAAGACGCTTTTGCAAAAGCGTAAATATCCAACGCACATGGCACCCTTTAACGTGAAATGAGACGGAGATATATTTGGGCAGAAGGCGCCCCCTAGTGGTCTAACCCTTACCCTACACCATACCTAAACTTAACCATTAACCGAAGCGTCTCATTAGACGTTAAAGGGTGCCATGTGCGTTGGATATTTACGCTTTTGCAAAAGCGTCCTATATGGCGCTTTGGGATGAGAACGCGTTGAAATAATGATGACTGGCCGACTGTATATAATCCCTAACATATAATTATTTAATATCAAGCTAGCTACATTTCAGACATAAGTAGTTTGTGTTTCTTGACCTGTGAAAGTTGTAACTTGATCTGAGAATTGCTAAGTTTTGTATGAGTTAGCGATTTTGTATCAATTTGTATGATCTGACTTGTACAAAAACTTTACCATGAAAGTCCACCCCTAAATCTAAGCCTCGGGGGACGGATGGACGGACGGATGGATGGACAGACGGATGGATGGACGGATGGAAGGGCGGAAGGATGGATGGACAGACGGATGGATGGATGGATTGATGGATGGACAGATGGATGGATGGATGGATGGATGGATGGACGGATGGAAGAGCGGAAGGACGGATGGATGGATGGACAGAAGGACGGAAGGATGGACGGACGGATGGATGGACGGACGGACAGAAGCATGGACGGATGGACAGAAGCATGGACGGATGGACAGACAGACAGAAGGATGGATTGATGGACGAACGGACAGACAGACGTATACATGAAAAACTTGTATTGATTTGTAGGAAAAACGTTACCATGAAAGTCCTCCCCTAAATCTAAGCCTCAGGGGACGGATGGACGGACAGACATACGGATGGATAGATGGATGAACAGAAGGATGGACAGACGGACAGACAGATGGAAGGATGGTGGACGGATGGATGGATGGACGTGTTGTCCCACTCCCAACCACAGGCTTTAAAGGGTTAGTTCACCCAAAAATGAAAATTAAGTCATTAATTACTCACCCCCATGCTGTACCAACCCCGTAAGACCTTCGTTCGTCTTCGGAACACAAATGAAGATATTTTTGATTAAATTTGAGAGCTGTATAACTACCACATTGGCTCCTAAGGGACTGCCTCTTGACGGCCCAGAAAGTCAATGAAGAAAATGTTTAAATATCCCAAGTGACTACCGTGGCTCAACTATATGTTTATCAAGCGACGCGAATACTTTTTGTGCGAAAAAACAAACAAAAATAACGAGTTTATTCGACTATTTCTTTTCTTCCTTGTAGGCCAGAAACGAGATTTCCTTAGATTTCCACGACGCATGCGCGAGAATTGCGATCTGAAGTAGTGTAAGCTGGTGTAAGCAGATCGCAAATCTCGCGCATGCGTCGTGGAAATCTAAGGAAATCTCGTTTCTGGCCTACAAGGAAGAAAAGAAATAGTCGAATAAACTCGTTATTTTTGTTTGTTTTTTCGCACAAAAAGTATTCGCGTCGCTTGATAAACATATAGTTGAGCCACGGTAGTCACTTGGGATATTTAAACATTTTCTTCATTGACTTTCTGGGCCGTCAAGAGGCAGTCCCTTAGGAGCCAATGTGGTAGTTATACAGCTCTCAAATTTAATCAAAAATATCTTCATTTGTGTTCCGAAGACGAACGAAGGTCTTACGGGGTTGGTACAGCATGGGGGTGAGTAATTAATGACTTAATTTTCATTTTTGGGTGAACTAACCCTTTAATACAACAATAAAGACCCCATGCTTTCAGCTCCCCATCAGCTTACATTAATCCTTTTTGGAGTTTCTTTCCTTCTTTTTTTCCTCTCTAAGCAGTTTCATTATCTCTTTAAGGTGCGTACTTTACTATAGAGTTGAGCTTGAAGCATAATAAATGGTCTTGTCGTGGTAGCAGTAGGTCAAAATTCATAGAACATATCTTGCTATTGTATCAGTGACAGCTTTAAAAGTAACAGTTTGCTTGTTTACATCAAAATTTTTCTTCCCACATGTTTATCTGTTTATTTTAAATTCTTGTTTTGCTAGAACATAAAGCACTTTGAGTTGCTTCTGGGATAAATGAAGGATGTCACCGAAATTGAAAGCTATGTGCAGAATTAGTTGGAAAGCCGTTCGTCGACGCGCAGATTCATCATTCGAATGCCGAATACTAATACAAGAGGCAGGACAAACACATTACTGTTTTCCAAGAAGATTAAAGCAGTGTCTCGTCAGAAAGTGGGCCACGGGCTCTTCCAGAGAGCATTATCGATCTCCAGAGTTGAGCTCCGCTGGTTCCTTCGTTCAGCTGAGGAGACTCATCACAGGCTCATTCTTACCGGGTCTTCCGTCGCCTCGACGCTGGGTGCTCGGGGATAGAGGGATGGGAAAAAGCCCATCGTTTAGTATTCAGCATCAGCAGCGTTTGCCTGAAAGAGCAGGCAGCAAAGAGATGAGTCGGAATGGGATTGGATTATTTCAGAAGCATTTTTATGGCAAAGAAATTGAATTTGCCTTGCCCAAGAGCTCATGAGACATTAGATGCAGGCAGTCATCAGCTGAATATTATTCTGCGTTTAGAACAGAGATGGCTATTGGGAAGCTGGTGGCTGCCAAAGGAAGAGAGGAAAGCTGCACACAGCCAATTATCTCATTAAACTAGCTTGCTCATTAAAGCTGTATATAGGCGTAACCATGTGTGTCCGTGTCGTCTGCATTACACCTGATAGCCTCCGAGCTTTCTTTATTTAGATCTGGGACTGCGTCCAAAGCGGCTTGTTTGTTCCTGCAAATATGTAAGGCAGGACTTCTTGTTCCAGATGGATTTTTTCTAGTACAACAAGCCATGATTCCATTCAATTACATAGACAAAAGAAAGGTCTGCTATATGACTGACAGCAAGTCTAAGCTTCTAGATGTAGATGTAGACCAGGGGGTCAAGATTCAGATTGTGCTTGCCTCTGCTGGTAGATGCTGGAACTACATAATTATGTAGGCAAAGTAACTTTCTACTTTGATGACATAAATATATATATATATATATATTAGGGCTGTGCAAAAGTTAATTGCGATTAATCGCATCCAAAATAAAAGTCTGTTTTACATAATATATTTGAGTGTGCTGTATATAATTATTTTGTATATATAAATACCTATGCATGCATGCATATATTTAAGAATTATTTGCTCTTAAATTCTGTATATATATATATAAATACATAATCTATATTATATAAATATAAATATTTTATATAGGAATAACACATTTTCTTAAACATATACATGCATGTGTGTGTATTTATATATACAAAATAATTATATACAGCACATACAAATATATATGTAAACACTGACTTTTATTTTGGATGCGATTAATCGCAATTAACTTTTGCACAGCCCTAATATATATATAAAATATATAAAACATAACTTGATTTTGTTGTGCAGCATACACTTTGTGCTCCTTCAGCTGCATCTGCCGACCGAGCAACTGCTATTGAGAAGAAAAGGTTAAGCTAACGGAGAGCTTTATCAAAGTCCTTTTAGGCAAGTCGTGCCACTCGGCTGCCATCTTGGCAGCTATTTTGGACGAACAAGACCAGGCTCCTATCTAAATGAATGGTCAGAGAGTCAGACCTGCACTTTCACTGGTGACCGGGACATAAAAACTGCATGTATAGAAACAGCAGTAAAATATGATTAAAAAAAATCACTGCAAAAGTTTGATGACTTTGCCCCAAAATAAGGTTTAAAATGCCTTTTCCCCCACATTATTGTTTACTATTTTATAATAGTTTACTATGTTATATGTTTACTATGCATGAGCAAGGGTTCTCTCGATCTCTGTCGTGCGCGCGCTGCACGGTTTAAAAAACACAGTATGTGCGCACTCTTGCTCGCTCGCTCTAGATTCCTGGACATTTTAACTAATTTGCGGGCATCAGGGAGCCGCTATCAATCAGTGGGAGACTCCCGGAACTTTGGGAGACTTGGGATGTCTGATATTTACACATACACTGCATATCAAATCTGCCGCCTTTTCAAACAGTAACGTATTTTCCACAGTCGCAAACCTCAACTGTGCGAATGCGTCAGTGGAACCAGACGATAGGCTTACATGTTTCCCCGGACAGACTGATCTCATGAAATGGCGTATGTATGACACGCCAATTCATATTTCCATTTTTGGCGTGCTATCAACACGCATAATCGCTTTTCAGCGTGTTTATGAACGCCGTTGACTTAATGTTACATTACTGTATATATAAATATATGACCTACCCCAACCCCATCCCTAAACCTACCCGTCACTGGGGTTAATAACATTTATGAGTCTTCCACTACCATCCTAGGAAAAAATATCGCTCCCCAGACGTAGATCTACATTTTGCTTCGTTTCGCTTGGACATTTAACGGCGTGTACATACACGCGGAATCACTCGGACATTTAATGGCGTAGATATACACACATATACGCGGATACAGGCGAATAGCTCAAATGCGTATAAATAACATGCCACTTGACTTGAAAGTGGCATGTATGTTTACGCAAAAGTCATGATGTCATGTTGCCCAGGTTGACTGTTAAAAATCAGACAAATGGCTTTCCAGCGGGAGGGGCGGGGCATGTGCATACAACCCCCATATTTGGTGTTACGGGTTTTCAGAATAGTTGTATTGAGGATTGAGGAAGTGGCATGTCTCTATATAAATAGTCTCTGGCTTTATACAGATGTATACTTACATTTATGCATTTGGCAGACACTTTTATCGACAGAAACTTAAACTGCAGGGGCCTACATTACTTTAGACATCCTTTCTATAGACAAAACTGAATCTTGTTAATATACAACAATGTTCTGAGAATAGCTTTTGCATCATTTGTTGCGGAGGATGCTTGCTTTGATATTTTGTTCTCTAATGCTTTGATATTTTAAATGTGAATAAAGTGCTCAAATACTTCAGGTCACTGAAGCAATTTACAATGTGGAATATATATATATATATAATGTATAATTTCATAGTGCTGGCAGTATCAGCAATGAAGCATCAAAGTGTCTTTTGATTTATGGTGAAGATCAGAAAGGAAATCTAGGTCATTTATAATAACAGCAAACCCACAGTTTTGCTTTTAGGTCTTTTTTGGGGGTCTAAATGGAGCATTAGTAGATGTTCTATGGTAAGTTAAGCAGACGCCTGCTTCTTTAGATGAAGTGTGACAGAAGCTGAGTGAAAGGTAGAAGTTGATTTGATCTGAGGCTTTATGAGACTCTTGGGGTCTGAATACCCTCTGCCAATTCCAGTAACAGACCTCCCATATGATCACTATCACAGATGTGCCAGGGTCCACAGGGTATCATGGGTAATTGTAAGTGAAATAGACCTAGCTGGCTTCATGATGGAGTAGCCCTTGACTCCAGATCGAGAAAGAGTTTAGAGATGGAGCGCTGAAAGGAACAATTCTTGATTTAGTTATCAAGCCTGATGGGTACGTGGGACAGCAGTTCACACTCCGCGACTTCTTATAGGCCGTCTCTGAAAGCCTTGACTTGATTTAGATTTTAAGGACTGGGTTTGTTTTCGCCAAGAAAATCAAGAGAATGTGACATTTACGTGTGCAACCTATCACAGATTAGTGCCAGTGCATATGATTTCACCGGCAGAAACTTTTTGAAAATATGGACGAAGGTACTGAACACGCAGACGGGTGCATTATGGAGGATTGGGATTACACATAGTGTCAGTCATCTGTTTTTGGAAGCTAAGCTAGCAGGCTCTTGTTCTGTGGAGAAAGATGAGTAGTAACTTTAGGGGTTACCCAGACATGTCCTCTTTTTCCCGGACATGCCTGGCCGTCGATGTCCGGGATTCAGCTTTTGCTTTCTGCAGTCGCCATTCAGAGTTTTTGTTTCAATCTAACTGAATTCATTCTGATTGGCGAATCTGAATGTAGTGTTTACATGAACACTAAACAAGTGATCGGTTGATGTGCGTTTTAACATTGCTAAGAAAATTCCCGCTCCTCTGTGAGAGATATGAGACCGGTGCGTCTCACAGGTGTCGCTCATCGGTAATCACGCCGCCGTTCTCCCGCGGCCCTCACTCGTCCAGCTTGCGAGTGAACATGATGAATGGCGACTGTAAAACGCAAAAGCCGAATCCCGGACATTTTGGGCGATCTCGAAAAACATTTTGGGGTAAACTCATCACGGAGACTCACTAATAGCCTAGACTTGTTGTTTAACTACTGTGCTCTGTTACCGGTAGGCGTGGCCTCCTAGGGCAGTGAAGCAAGTGCATTCTGGGAGTTGTTGTCTTTCGTCCACATAAGCCTCAAATATTCAAAAATAATTTCACATTTCTTCTACATAAATTACCCATTTTAAATACACATTTGAATGACCCTTTAATGGCCACCAGTGTCGCTAATAACAAGGATTTCTGAATACAAGTAGATTAGAGAGCTGCAGTGGAATGAAATCAAAGCACACATCTAAAGGAATGTGAAGTAGTTTTTTGCATGTATTTGTTTTTAAAAGTTGATAAAAAGTTTGATAAAAGTTTTAAAAGTTAAAAACAATGGGGTCAGTAATTGTTTTTAATGCAAGAAATTAATACTTTCATTAATTATAAAAATAAAACCTTTTCATTCATTAAACTTTCATTAACAGCGAGAATATATTAAATGGATCGAAAGTGACAGTGAAGATATACTGTTGCAAAAGATTTCCATTTAAAATAAATACTGTTTTTTAAACTTCAAGAAGAATCTTTGAATTTTTGAGCAGTACAAGGACTTCTGAAGGATCATGTGACACTGAAGAGTGAAGACTGGAGTAATGATGCTAAAAATTCAGCTTTGCATCACAGGAATAAATTACATTTTAAAAATGTATTACATTTAAAACAGTTATTATTAAAAATGTAATAATATTTCACAATATTTCTGTTTCAACTATATTTTTGATCAAATAAATACGAGCCTTGGTGAATATAAAATACTTTTTCCGAACGGACGATGGCAAAAAGTAGTCTTAAATAAAATTTCTATATACATGTATGAAAAAAAGTAAGATGAATGCATTACAGGACATTCTACATTCTACATACATTCTTTGGAAATGTTGAAACTTTTCTGTTAAATTTGAATTGAGTTTGACCCTTAATCCATCACCAACAGCAGCATCTTCAAAAAGCAGAAAATTTGATTTTCTTTAGACAGTTTTTTTTTTCTTTTTTATGTGCAAAGTACAGGTGGTTGAACAGCAGTTTGGTGTGACATGCAGACAGGATGTGATTCCTCCAGGGAATCTTCCCTTCGCTCGTGTCCAACACCTTAACACACCACAGCTAAACAGAACACCAATCATGCGTTTCACAACACGTCAATGGTATCTCTTCCTTGAATAAAGCTTGTTTAAGGACAACATGTCAGGTCTGTGACTATTTTAAACATGTGAACCTTGTAAGAAAATATTTGATTTGATCAAATCTCAGAGTTTTGCTGATGTTCATGACAAATTCTTACCTGCATGCCTGTACTAGTGTCCTTGTTTTTGTAAGGTAAAAATCGTTTTCAGGCAATTAAACAAAAAAAAAAAAAAAAAAGAGGACAGTTTGGAGGAAATGTGTTTAGTGCAGATAACTGCTTTAGTGCTTTTTTTTTTCATATCCCTGCGTGACTCTGTTTGGGGAAGGTAGGTGGCTTTGCCCGTACACCGGCCTGTAACTACATTACTTGTGTTCAGGACCGCAGTCGATCTCTGAGTGGTCCTTGACTCTGAAGTCTAGGTGAAACCTTTGCCACGCGGAAAGACCGGTTTGATAAATGCATCCATTACGAGTGGGAAACACAAGGGGAATTTTAGCCCATGCAGTGATGAAAGTGAGGAAATTGATTCACTATAATTATTAAAGTCAGAAGGGTAATGATGTGCATTTCTGTATTCCCCACTGAAATGACCAGCGTAGACCAGTATGAATTTCTATACTTGTCCAAGCTGGTTATTTTGGATAGTTTTGGTAAAAAAAAAAACAAAACAAAAAAACAGTAATGTTGTGAAATATTTTTACAATATAAAACATTAACATAGTTTTAGGTATTAGTGGGCCACAGCTGATTTGCAGAACTATTTCAGCAAGACAGTAGTAATGTGAGTTATCTAGTTAGCCAGAATATAAACACAAAACTACTATTTTGAAAACCTGAAATTATTATTAATTATTCATACTTACAGGTTATGATTCTGGAGCAAGTTGGTCCAAATAAACTGAGTGCTTGCTCATTTCAAGAGCAAGTGTTTAGCGATTCCAGTTAGGGTCCCGAGATTCGGCGGCATTATGCAAATTTCTTTTCCAGCGACAGCGTCACGCAGTGGCATTGTAAATCAGTACCAAGCCCATTTGCTATTTATTTTTATTTTTTGTTTGTTTTTAAATTGTTTTTATTTTATATTTTTAAATAGATCGAAGATACATTTATAGACGTTCACTGCAAAAAATTAGCTACCATACAAAAACACACACTGCCCACAGCATTTCACAACCAAAACGGAACTATAAAAAGCCTAAAATAACCAAAGCTCAAATGTCAATAATAATCTACTGCATGCAAACACAAACGATCTTGCCACAGAGGTCCAAAATGTAAAAACTACTCACTCATTTTAGTTGCGTTCTCCGGGCCTTTTCTTTCGGCAAATTCATCCAGTCCTTGGTGTTTAATTCATGGCTTCGTGTATTCTCATTAGAAAGTTCTGTTGCTTGGTGCCCCGCAAATCAAATTCAGTTTTGAAAATGAGTCGGTGAAGCAACAGTGACATCTCCCATTCCCATCGTTTTTCGTTCTTTATTTTTTCTTTTTTTTTCTTTTGGCGTGGCGATGCGATGCAGCGTTTGCTCTTGCAGCGTCATTAAACGAATGACAGCATAGCTACGGCAGCCGTGTGGTGCAACAAATAGCAAATGCACACAATAAATTACAGAGAAACAAGAAATGACTACATGTGACATGCATACAAATATATATATATATATATATATATATATATATATATTGTCACCGCCAGTGGTGGAATGTAACGAAGTACAAATAGTATCTTTACTTTACTTAAGTACAATAAATAGTGCCTACTTTTTACTTTTACTTCGTTACATTTTGCAGCAATTATTATACTTTCTACTCCACTACATTTCTACAACTTCTGTTACATTTTCGTTACATTTTCTGATCAGTTTTTCCCCTGCCAAAACGTAATCTGACCGTCCGTTCGTTGCACGTTTGTCTCACCAGTGACGTTTGGTTGCCATAGATACAGTATATCAACCCGGTCACACTAAATGCGTCTCACACGCAGTGTGTTTATCATGCAACTCATACGCGAAAATTAGTTTTTACGTGCATAGGAAACACACCTAATTTATGTTTGGTTTGGTTAGGATTATGGCAAGCCAAGAGGTTCAGAATTACACCATAAATGAATCGCGTTTACTGCCAAACATATTTATCAACATATAGGAAGGATAAGCATGATATTGCCTAATTGCAAGCTTGTTTCAGAAATGGTGACATTTTTTTTCATAATTATTGAACATCAATATAGGAGTAGGCTATTAGGTTGAATGAGTTAAAATTAAATGTTTTATTAATCATTAGAAAATAGACATTAAGATAATAAATTGTTATGCAAGTACTTTTACTTTTAATACTTAAAGTACATTTAAAATAAAGTTCTTTTTACTTTTTACTTAAGTATGGTTGTCATTGTGTTACTTCTACTTTTATTAAAGTAAATATTTATCTGGGTATTTGTACTCTTTCTTAAGTACTAAGATTCAGTACTTCCTCCACCACTGGTCACCGCAAATTAAAAATGTAGCCTACTCCCTCATTCTAATTTAAAGGTCCACTTGGGCTGGCCCCCAATCGGCCAGGCGCATTTCCACTTGCATACCCTTTTGAGTCAATTCTTTCTTTGTTTTGGGAAACAATAAATAACTTTATTTTATCATGCACTTTCGACTACTTTAAAACTTTGCAGAACGTTTACATTCAAAAACTAAGTGTACGAAAGGGAATATTTGAAAAACCATAATAGGGGCACTTTTATTTTCTTTAATGAATAGAAAGTTCAAAAGAACAGCTGAATATAAGTAGGCTATTGATTTTGTTTAATTTAATTTTGGTGAATGTAGCAACTTGAACATATGAGTCCTAGTGACATTTGCTGTGAATTTGCAACTTTGTGTTCCACAGAAGAATGTAGAGAAAGAGCAACTTTCCAAACTGTTCGTTTAAGTGCTACACCACCACACCAATGCCCCCAATCATTGTTTTCATCCCAGAAGTCACAGGATCCTGCCTGTACAATCAACACTTTCCTGAACAGAAGCGGTACATCAATTTTCCAATGTCTGTGGCAGCTTTGGTATGAACAAGCACTTTTGTAATACAGCAAAAGTGATGGGAATATGACTGTCCCAGAATCTGGCATTCAAACAAGCAAGCAGAACACAGGGAAAACCTCTGACTTCCCAAGCTAAAGGAGGTCTAAAGGAGGTGTGTGGATAATCACAGCACACGTCTAAATGACCAGATTCAGGAACAATGCTATCCTGAGGCTATAACACAAAAACACATATACATATACACATTTTACTTGTTATTAAGCTGCTAGTTGTCAAACTTTTTTGAATGTTAATAGACTAAAATAATTCATTTAAATTTAAGCATTTTTAATTATTTGAATATAAATTACTTTGAATAAGTTATAGTCATCTTTCAACCCCCTAGCCCACCTGCTTTATATAATTTAAATAATTATAGATGTAAATAACTACTGACGGCTATTTAAACCTCATGTTCTGTTATCAGGTGTTTTAATGAGAGACACCAATGCTGTGTTATTTTTTTTTTCTAAAATGTAAAGTCTGTGTTGCTCTTATTAAATCTTCATTTATTTATTTAAACTTTTATAACTTGAAGTTTTAATCTCCACAAAATAGAAGACTTCTATCAAATGCTTCACAGATAAATGACCCAAAATGCACTTTCACAGTATTTTTGTAGACGAATAGATGTAACAACTTTAAACGATTTTCCTTTTAACAGCCTAGTTTTTTTTTTTTTTTTTTTTTTACTCCAATAGTGTTTCAGCCAAAACACTTTTTTTTAGTCTGACTGAAGAGAGATGAGAAAAGTGTTGGGAAACCTGTTTGAAAATAGACATTTTTTTCCAGTTCTAGTTGGTGACAGTGGCGTAGCCACGAGGGGGCCTGGGTGGGCCTAGGCCCCCTCATTTACATGTCCGGTCCCCTCAGATTTCTGATTGCTTAAAAAAAAAAAAAAAGTTGTTTTATTAGGATTGATAGATTGACCAATCAAAATGCTGCGCGGTAAAATGCAGCTTATTTTCAAACTTGATTTGTTTATATAACGTGTTGCGCGTAACTTACGCTGTCATCTTCATCTTTGCGTGAGAGTTAATATGCCGTGACAATGGCAGGCGCTCAAACTCAAAGTACAATATTACACTTTTTTTAAAAAGCACGGAAAGATCAACTTGATATACAGTAGCCTATATATAAATAATGTTGCCCCCTCATTTAAAGACGGGACCCCCAAAAAATAAAATTCTGGCTACGCCCCTGGTTGGTGATGGTCCAGAAATGTAGCTTTTTATTTTACATATTTTGTAATCAGTATAGCGAAAGCGGTTACACCATGAATGTTTTGCCAATCATTATTACATATTCAGGTCTTTATCTCGATACACCATCAAATGACAGTAACACCAATATTTGATTGGGTTCAGTATTTTTGCCTTGCAGTAAATCGCTGTACCATTTAAAATTTTGCTGATGATACTTCCTATTCTTTTGTTTTCTGCCTGCGGTAACTATGAGTGAAACATCATTGTGTATCTGATATTGCCACCTTGTGGAATAAAGGTAAATTGCACTTATTTTAATCACCATAGATTCAAATATTGTTGTCCCGAAAACATATCTTTACACTGTAACAAAAATTACAAAAAATAATGTGAAAACAGCCATTCTTTTATAATTATTATTATTGTATTTTTTTTAAGAATTGATTGAGGAACACTACTAACGTTGATGTCTAACTTTAAAAACTGAGTAAGGAGGAGGGTATGCGTTTGTAATTATACACTTAATTAAATAATTATCTGTGTAATAGCAATTAACTATGTACTTATTTTAGGGTTAGGGTATGATTATGGTTTGGGTTAGGGTTAATTGTGCCTAATTATTATATTTATCATACAGTTATAAAAAGTATAAGAAGTGTAACAAGGACACATTAAAACGAAGTGTTACCGCAAAATTGTGTCATTTTTTTTATTTGTGCACTAAACACATTCATATAAATGAGTTTCACTGTGCTTGAAAGAATCTTTAATCATAAAACGGTAGTAATTGTGTCCATAAATACTCCAGCTTGACCCTGTAATTAACCTCACCATGTGCTCTGTCTTAGCATAATCATGCGTCCAGCTGTGAAGGGTGTTTAACATTCATGTTTTCACTGAAACAAATAGTCCAAAGCCTTTCGATGTCAAGGCAATTATGTTTCAATAGTATTGTGGGACCATGCCAAGCCAGTTCCTCCGGGTAAGACACCGTTCACAATGGATCGTCTCTCTTTTTAATACTATTAAAATATAAATTAAAGTCCTTTGTGCCAAACAGCACTATAAGCCGATGCTCAGGTAACCAAGGTGATAATTGCGAACCTGTTTTCTGAATATTTTTGTAATGCTGAATAAATTCTGACATGCTTTCCTCATGCTCACAGAATCCAAAGTAAGACCAGCCTCAGGGATTAAACGCACTGTGTGATTGAATGTAAGGTTTTACCCAATCAGAAATGGTTCGAAAATGTCATTTCTGCATCCAGATATTCCCTTCAGAGAAATGACAACTCCTACGGCAGACCCCAAAACTGGAATATCACAACTGAACAGGCTCAGTCAAATAATCTCTATCGCCACAGCACTGATATTCTGTGCCACGGACAGCCGTGGGTATCCAGCCTCTCTCCAACCAATCTAGGAGGGTGAATGAAAGGGGCAACAGTCACTAATTATGGGCACAACCAATTTTTAAAAGGACACGAAACAGAACTATGGGAGAGCCTGGGGTGTGAGACCACACGGCTTAAGATTTTTGTTGGAGAAAATGAAGAAGTCATGGCCTAGGGGTTTCCTCAATTTCAAGTCAAACTCTTGAGTTCTCTTTCACTCCCAGAACTTATGAACCTACCCTAGTTATACATTGAAGTATATACACACATATACAAATACACATACATATAAATTTACATATAGAGTAAAGACATTTATAATGATACAAAAATAATCATTTAAAATACACGCTGTTCATTCGAATTTTCCATTCATTAAAGATTCCTGAAAAAAAGTCACGGTTGTATCACAGTAATCACAAAATAATAATCAGAAATGTTTCTTGAGCAGCAAATCAGCATATTAGAATGATTTCTGAAGTGTCATGTGACACTAATGATGCTGACAATTTAGCTTTACTCACAGGCATTAATTACCTTTGAAAATACTGTATATATATGAACATTATTTTAAATTGTAAATATATTTCACAATATTAATATATTATTGTATTTTTGGTCAAATAAACGCAGCTTTAGTGAGCATAAGAGACGTTTCAAAAACATTAAAACATTTACGGACTTCAAACTTCACTGTAAAAAATAATCGTGATTTAATCGGTAAAGGACTGTAAAAATGCTGCTGTGTAAAACTGTTAAATGGTTAATAGAAAGTTTCCATACTATACGGTAAATAACTGTGATATAATTGTATTGTAAAATACCGTTAAATTTACAGTTTTTGAAAGTGAAAAAGAACAACTTATTGTATAATTTACAGTGAAAAAAAACGTAAATTGACATTCCTACAATTGTGACACATTTATATTTTTGTTGAAATAATATGGTTCCACATAGTTTTCTTTTTTTTTTGTTCTAATCAGTTATGTAGATTAGCGTTTTATGTTACATTCAATGTTGTTAAATTAATGTTTATTGCATTTTTTTTATTTCATTACCATGATGGTGTTTAATGTTTGTGTGAATGAGACTGTGCAGATTCTTTATAGAAGTATTAATCTTATGAAAGACTACCTGTGATGAGCTTTGATTGCTCATATAATTATCATCACTGCAGTGATGACTGTTAGTTGTCAGTGTAATACAAAGGTACAAAACAGATATCAATATATCAAAAAATTGGTAAATCAACATTTTATCAGAAAATGAAATACAGTTAATTACTGTAAATTTTAAGTTAAGTCTGTAAAACCATTAACGTTACTACCATATTTTTAACGGTAAAGTTCTGGCAACCACAGCTGCCGCTTTTTTACTGTAAAAATTTCGGTTTTATTCTTACTTTTAACTGAAACTTTAATACAGATATTCTGAGTTGAAGAAGAAATCTCTTTAGCAAGTACTGAAGTATCATCTGTGGATCAAGTGACATTTACAGTGGACGTCTATTTATAATACACTTACAATAAATATGCTTGCTTACTGTTTTTGCTTACAGAATAATCCAGCCTGAGGTTAGGCACCGGGTTATGCTTCATGGATTATACTTTGTGGTAATTGAATCTGTAACCTTTCAGTCACCAGCCCTGAGCCATTACTCCATTTCACACTTCCAGTGCTCTTCCAAACAGTATAAACTCAGGCTGGGGTGTCAAATCCACTTATTATATCATTTTTGTTCGCACACAGCATTTTGTGACATTCACAAGAGTTTGAGTTGATCCACCCCCGACGAGACGCCCAGCTGTGGGCAAAAGAAGAAGAAGAAAAAAAACTTTGGATAACCTCGATTTCCCTCTATATGGCTGTTGAAACATACCCCCTGGCGATGTAAGAAAAATGTGATGACTTGTGCTTCAAAGTCATCACAGAGGATTGATTGATGAGGAAAAAAGAAAAAGAAAAGCTTTTTGACTCCAAGGCCCCCCATTGACCAAGGCAATATTGGAAGGCTCCCCATGTAGGCTATATTTCCTCATGGTACTTCTTCTGTAATGATGACAAATGTGCTTTGTTCATCCTTTTTATGAACAGAAACTGAGTGACAAAAGATTAATATACCAAAACCAATATTTCAGTCGTTTACATCGATATGTTAGCTGTTTTTTTTTTTCAATTAAATTATTTAAACATCAATACTATTTTAAAACAATTCATATTTTGATATTTTCCCTTTGAATGTGTTGCCAGATCCCAATCAAAAATTGGCAGATTATAACTGATTGAAGCATGCACTTTTCAGATAGCCTACTATTATGTATTCTAATTTGGTCTTAAAAAAGCCCCATGGGGTCCCCAAACAGAACATGAGGGTAAAATGGGTTTCAAACCAGGTAAATCATGTCACCGTTAATAGATTAAAACAGTTGTCAAAATGTTCTAATCACCCCAGATCATCTGAGCGAGGGCGAGCTGTGCGTGTTTGCGCGTCCTGACGCACTGTGCTGTGCTGCGCACGCCGCCATCAGGTCCGCTCAGAAAGCAAACGCGCCCGGTCTGGACTGCCAGGACTTTCAGCTGAGCAGAAGCTCAGTCGCATCTCTTCATCAACGAGGATTTTCTACACAACATACACAAGTTCTGTAGCATGCGATAGAGGATTATATCGTGATGAGGAATGGTTTTGAGATTCTTTAAGAGGCACCACTGCGGGAGGCTGGAGAATCATCGGGTTGACAGTGAACAGATTTCCACGAGATTCCCACGGAGATCTTGAGAGCGAAATGAACAACCCGCCGCTGTGATCGTGCACATGGAGAGCGCGAGCCAAGGCGCGTGAACGCCTTGGACACTTTGGACACCTTTCTTACAGGATATTCTCAGAAACCGTCGTCTGCATATACAGTTCCGTTTTAAATTGATCGGTTTATAGTTGGCATTATTTATTCATTTTCAGCGAAACACTAATAGACACATGAAATGTTGAACTAAGCGGTGTTTGAAACATATAGGTGAGTTCGCATGCGTGCATTTTTGGTCAATAAAAACGCTATACAATAACTTTTCCGTTTAAGTTTCACAGAAAAGCTTTCTTGATAATAGCCTATCTTGCATCCATCTTTTTAAGTCAATGCATGCATGTGTTGCGCAGCATTGAAAGGCGCCTTTATTTATTATGTTTCAGAGGGCTTTTTAAAATCATTATTATTTGAATCAGATTCGGAATTTCATGACCGTAACTTAACGAGATAGGCTATACTGTATATGATTATCTGGTGAAATAGGCAAACATCAGAGGTGCTGTGGTGATATATTGGAGTTCTGGTTATGCAGTTAAAATAATTTACAAATGTGTAATTACCCTATTATTGCTTTTGTAATTTGTGCTAAAATGTGCATCAACTTTAAGGGGCTTTTGGACAGTGCAGTAATAGCAAAACATCATTTTCTTGCGCAATATAGTTATGGTTTATTTTAGTGAAAGAGCCAGAATAACTTTTCCATTTCAGACACGGAAAAGCTCTCTTGATGATGCCTTACATCCACCTGTGCGGATGCATGCTGCAGAATTTGGGAGGGGGGCCTGATTATTATACTGTTTTTGTTTTTTTCCCAGATTGGGATTGTCTTGTTATCTGAACTATTATCTGTATTTTCTCAACTTTTATGTTTACAGCAGACTATAGGCTACTTACGTGGATTTTTGTGTTTCGGCCACGCAGATTAAAAAATGATCCATTATAATGGAATGTGTGGTGAAATAAAGATATACTGTAACTTTGAGAGACTTTTTGCATATGACGAAACATTATCGTTGCTATTTTTGTCAATCGGAGACGCTGGGTGCTGACAAATGTGTGTGTGTGTGTGTGTGTGTGTGTGTTTTTTCTCAGTGTCCACTGCACTGACAGCTTCCTTAGTCTCCATCCATCCTTCTTCCGAGTTGTAGGATGCAGCAGGAATGATCCCGGTCCAACGCGTTAAAGCTCAGCCTCAGCTGTGGCACGTGAGCGCGGAAGCTCCTCCATGGCTCTGGATGGTCCCGAACACCTCCAGACTGTGTAGGGTGGGTTCTGCTCCTCCGGTACTCATCTCCTCTCGCCCTCCTCCGATGATTCAGGCAGTCTCGGGATGGCAGATGTCCTGCGATCCGTTTGTGCCTGTGATGCGCGCTCCCGCCGCGGAACCCGCGACCATCAGTCAGTTCAGTCTGCCCAGTGTTCAGGTAACAGGGTTTTAGATGCAAAGACCCACTTCATGAGCGATTTCAATTTGGTCGTGAGATAGCGTTGGCGATTTATAGCCTACAGTTTAAAACTCTATGTTCAGTCCCTCAGGTTTTGGGAGACAATCGTTACTTTTCCAAGACCGTCTTTTATTAATGAAACATGTTTGTCAAATCAAGTGGCTTCTCTTAGTGGCGTCTTTTTACTGACTTTGCACATGCAACATTATTTTTTCTTAGAACAGTTCATTTTAGTTTTATAATGTCATTAAATGCTTTATAATTGCCCCAATGATAAGGTGATTAAATGCCATTTATTCACGTTTTAGCTGCAAATGTACTGAAATGTAATTAAATTCTGGAATTGTTATTTGCAATAGTGAAAATATTGCATGATCTCTCATTAAGAAAGTTAGGCATTAAGAAATCCCTTTGATGCACTGACCCTGTGCCCTGACAAGTAAAGTAAAGTGCCATTTTCTTTTCTGCATTGACATATTATTGAAACAGGAAGCTGGGAAGGATAAATGAAGGGCTCATGATTTTTTTAAGAAGCCATTAGTTTGCATCACATTGAATTACGATTTACTACATGCTTTTGTGATGTTAGGGAGATGAACATTCTTGGGAGAATTAAACTGTATACAGTCCTGTGAAAAAGATGAATCATAAATATTTGTAAATATTACATGAGTATAGTTTGTGAACTAGGAGAACAATATCATCTAGATAATTTAGATGATCTCAAAAGGAAACATATTTATTTATTTTTATTATTATTTTGTTTATTTTAATGGTTCTTCTTTTGGCCAAAAGTCAGAGGTCAATACCACAAATTATTGCGTGAATGTGGTGGAAAAATATTGCCTATTCAATCTAATTACTTTTTCTTTGCCAAAACAGAATGGACATTAATCTAAGGGTGAAATCTTCAGCTATATGCTGACTGATGGTGCAGTAAATGTCAAAAATATATTGTAAATCAGAGAACTAATTGAGTTTTAAATTGGTACCAAAAGAAAAGGCAAATACATTATGCACATGCATAATTATGAAGGTAAAGCAACGTTTTTTTTTTACTTTTAATTATTATTATTATTATTGTTATTATTATTATTTTGAATTATTACAATTGAGTGTCTATTTCATTTAATTCCTTTATGGCAGTTTTGTTTTACTCTTGATCTGAGCATTATGACTTGCTGTGATAATGAAATCAAGATGCCTTTCAAGGTCTTGATTAAATCTTGAATCAGATTTCTTGAACGGTTATAGTCAACTCGCAGCTGCTGCCTAAAACTACAGACAGGAGGAATTGAGATGTGCAGGGCATGATAACGTTTTATCAGCATCCCTTTTGGTGAACTGTTAAAGCTGAAAATCAAAATTCTGTGCATCATCTCCCTTCAGTTCCTCTGTATTACCACTAGAGGCGCTGTGTTCAGAATGAACCTCACATCCGCAGCTGAATCCCCCTCACGACTCAAACTCGGCTTGACATTTAATCTGTGTGCCAGGCGGAGGCATGATCACCTCTACTTCACATCCCAAGAGTTAAGAACTTTGTGCTTCCTCATCATTAAAGAGCGGTTCAGAGGAGGCGGCAAACATTACCTCAATGGCACTGCACTGAAACCAGAGATAAAGAGAGAGACAGAGACAGCGGGAGCCAAGAGTATATTATTTAAACAGACTTTGAGTTGCAGACAGCCTTCAGAAGTCTTTGATTGACTGCTACTGCAGAAAGGCACTGACGCAGAGCCGAACATAATAGGATGGGATGTTATCCTCAATTCAGAAGATACATATGCAGCATAATCTGAATAGAATTCGACATGAAATGATGTCCACAACCAAGCTTCTTATTGTTATAGGATGTGTTTTGAAGTACAATGACCATTTGGACTCCACCAGAGTTTACTGGATCATGAAATATCTATATGAAAGGTGGTTTCATAAATAATCAGGAACAGATGTTACAAGTGCACAAAATGCTGGGTTGTTTCAAGAAAAGTCTTGAAAAAAGAGTCAAGAAAGGTCCAGAAAAGTCTGCTGTCATCAACGTTATGAGGAAAAACATGGTTCAGATCTTTTCAATAAGATGGATGTGAAAGATCTCAGTGGTAATTTGTACTTCTCTTCTGCTTGTCTATCCCAGTGGGAGATGCCATCCAGGCCTCATGTGTTGGGTTACCAGCCTTCTGCAAGTGTGGATCTACTTCCAGTGTTTCCTCACGTTTACCGGACTGTCCTGCCTCCACACTATGGCAAGGGCTGGGTGGAGAAACGTGTGCCAGACTACAAGGTAAAGGATGCATTCACAGTAATTGATCATATTTGGTTTGGGGGAATGAACATCTGTCCGTCCGTCCATCCATCCCCATTCATCCACTAGTCAATCCGTCCATCCCTCCGTCCGTCCCTCCGTCTGTCCATCCATCCATCCATCCATCTATCCGTCTGTCCGCCCGTCCATCCATCCATCCATTCGTCCGTCCGTCCATCCGTCCATCCATCCATCCGTCCGTCCATCCATCCATCCATCCGTCCATCCATGCGTCCGTCCGTCCGTCCGTCCATCCATGCGTCCGTCCGTCCATCCATCCATCCATCCATCCGTCCATCCGTCCATCCATGCGTCCGTCCGTCCATCCATCCATCCATCCGTCCATCCAACCATTCCTCAATCCATCCATCCGTCTGTCCCTCCGTCCATCCATCCATTAGTCAATCCGTCCATCCATCCATCTATCCATCCATCTGTTGTCCATTCATCCATCCGTCCATCCATTAGTCAATCCGTCCATCCATCCATCCGTCCGTCCATCCATCCATCCATCTGTCCATCCATCCATCCATTAGTCAATCCATCCATCCATCGATCCATCCATCCATCCATAAGTCAATCTGTCCTTCTGTACATCCATCCATCCATCTATCCATCCGTCAATCCATTAGTCAATCTGTCCATCCGTCTGTCCATCCATCCATCCATCCATCCATCCATCCATCCATCCATCCGTCCCGTCCATCCAAAACCTCATATCCGCTTGTGGGCATGATCAACTGTTCTTCGGAAACTTTCAGTTTTTTTTTTGTCATTCTGTTACTGCACAGGATTTCTGATTTCTCATTTGCAGTTTCATGTAAACAACAACACTTTGGCTCTTGAAACCACCTGGATCAGTCCAGAGGAAATGGGAATTTTCCAGCGTCAGGAAAAACCATTGCTGAGGACGAATCAAACAGCATTGAGCATATGTAGGCCAGCTGCAGCCTCCAGGAATATCCACACTCTACTTTTGACTCCTAGGAGTGTTTCAGGTAGGAGGGAGAATTTACGATCCTAGCACCCATTTTTCTACGATCCTAGCTAACATTCATCAGAGGGCTTTTTTACTGTAAATAAAGCTTTCTGTTTTTGATTCACTCCCTAGACTATTTCACTTTCTTCTTCTAGTTTCTTTTTAAACAGTTTTTCCTTTGTAATGTTAATCTTCTTATTTAACTTCATGTAATAATATTGGAGGATTGTCAACTGAGATTTTACGGAATGAAAACCGAAGAGAGGATGTCACTCTGTTTTTGTGTTTATGTGTGGGAAGAGAGGAGGGTTGATTTGTGCTTATGAAATTAAACTGAAATTACTTCAAATTTCAGCTCATTTTCAATCATAGTGTGGTTTAATCAAGTAGAGACTGCAGTGAAGACTGCTTAAGATTGTGTAATGAAGACCTATAATGATAATTCTGTGGAAAACTAATTATGCCATTTGATTCTGGTAACCTGAGCGATTTCTATATCACGCATCTTAGGCTCATTACTGTTTTTCAAAATATTTTGAACACTATACCTTTTAAAAAGTTAATTCATTTGTTTAAACTGGTGTTTATCTATAAAGAAGTATAGAATCCCTATTTATCCCTCTCTGGCTGTTATTATGCATTATAAATAAGTATTTTTATGAAGCAAATTTTCAGTGCACTTTTTTGTATAGACCATTTCACAAGATGTAAACAACACTGGTCCAGAAACACTTCCTGTTTCAGTTTGTAACTGTTTTCTTTATTTCACATGTAAAGAAAACATCTTAAAGATGTTTGTTTAACTTTTTGATTCAGTTTTATATGTTCTGTTGGTTGTATTTTATCCCAGCTTTTATGTAGTGTTAAAAAACTGAAACAGGAAGTGCTTCTGGACCAGTGTTGTTTACATCTTGTGAAATGGTCTATAGCAGAGTTTGGCAAATAAATAAATAAATAAATAAATGAACATACACATGTTTTAATACATTATTTAAATAAAGTTAAATTTGCAAAGTTTACATCGGCATACAGTATACAGAAGTCTGAAAGCTGAGTTATCAGTAGTGTGGGAATAGTATCACATATAGTTATGTAAACCCTGAGCCCGTTCTCATCCTTTAGCATCATATGTGACGATATATGCAAAAACGGCGCTATACTACGCACATGGCACCCTTTATCTTTAATATAACACGCGAACCCAAGGCATCACAAAGACTACCCTACCCTATCCCACACCTAAACCTAACCATCACAGCGCGTGTTATATTAATGATAACGGGTGCCATGTACGTAGTATAGCGCCGTTTTTGCATATAGCGTCACATTTGACGCTAAAGGATGAGAATGCGTTGAAACCCCAATGCTCAAAATAAGTAATTGGTTTGAGTAGGTAAACTTAAATAAAAAAATTAGTTCAATCAAATGAACTTTTATGAATATTTAGAATTTTCTTTTTCTTTTGAGTTCACAAAACCGAAACATTTTAAGTAACTACCAGTGACTACCAGAATGGGTATGGTGTGCGAGTAGTATAACAAAGCGTCACCATTGTTTGATGCAGCGATGGCTTTGACATGATGCCCATTCCGGTTGCTTCTATTACTTGGTCTTCCATGAGTGCGACCAAAGGAGAAACCACAATGACAACTGGGTTTTAACTGCGTCCAATCTTCTTAGCGACCATCGGAGCCAGCTTATAAATTAAAATTTTGTCCTATTGGAAGGACGGTAAACACATCTTGCCGATCGACAAATGCCTTAGATGCTTTCAGGTGTAGGCAGTGATGATTTAGACTGCAGATTCACTCATGTGCCATCCAGAGATTAGTCCTTGAGAGATGAAAAGTTCACTCCTTTTAAGGGTTTTCTGTCTTTCAGGCCGCAAAGTCTTTAATGAGTGAAAGTGAATGGCAGCAACAGACTCTGAACTGACGGTACATTTTTGACCTTTTCTTCAACGCTTTTACATCTTTAACAAGTTTCAAACATTCCCTCTATTCTAAAGCTCACTTGAAGCGTGCTTTAGAATAGAGTGAAGATTTGAAACTTGTTAATAAAGATAATAGACATTCTGAACCTATTGTAAATGTGAATGTAAAACTCAAAATTTCAATTTTCCCATTGTATCCTTCAGTTCATCTTGAGAATCTCTCTCTCTCTCTCTCTCTCTCTCTCTCTCTCTTGAATTTTTCTTCTAAAATGATCATTTTTATCAAGCTTATATATTTAAGTTCAGTAATTTCACTTAAATGACAATGAAGATTACCTATGAATTGCCATTTAAGTGAAATTACTGAACTTAAATATACAAGCTTGATAAAAATGATCATTCTAGAAGAAAATTTCAAATGGCACTTAGAGGCTTTTGCATCTGAACTCTTCATATATAAATATATATATATGTTATAGATTATATTCTCAAGATGAACTAAAGGATTTACATTCACAATATAATATGTTGACCTTCTCGCTTTTACATCTTTAACAGGTTTTTCATATATATCCCTTATGTTGTAGATTGTTCTATTTCTAGTTCAAAGGCAAATAGAGGCCATGGGTGCATTTATCCTGACAGTATGAGAGAGACTGTTATACAGTATGTGTTGTGTAGAAGGGCCATGGGTCATCCTTACATTCGCTATGCATTCTTTACAACATATTCTAGTAGGTTTCGGCTGGCAATGAGGTTTGAAAAAGTCTCTTTCTATAGCTGATGACAGTTTTTCGAGATATACCACCCTGAATAATCTCTCTCTGAAGTTCAGACTTTCTCTAGGCGAATCAGTAACCCAGTTTGAGTTTCTCCGATATATATCACATATATACAGTATATATAGTGAAAAATAGCTGTGTAGAGGTTTGGAACAAAAAGAAAGAATTTTAATTTCGCCTGAACTGTTGTTTTAAGTGAGCACTATATCAGCAATAACATGGCAGAGAAGAAATGATGGCAGGTGAGCAGGTTTTCAAGCTTCGGTCTTGTAGCGTGTGCTTTTCCTAACCCATTGAGGGTTTTTGTGGAATTGAGGTGACAAATATTATGATGGAAATAACAGATGTGGATGTGGAGGTGGAGTCCGCTGCCATCTGTCAAATACTTTTTTGGTACGTGGTTACCGCTGTACGCTTCATCCCGAAATCATATGTCTACACCCCATAACCCAAAAAACACCTGTGGTCAGTTTCTGTGACTGAAAATAAAAAGGTTTTTCATGCATGTATGCAAATCTGTTTGATGTGACTGATGTTTTTGTGCTCCTGAGCATCATATTATTGGATTAACAATTGGTGTATATATTTAAAGTTAGATTTATGGTTAATTCTTGCATGCTGCTGTGAAGGTCATGAATGAGGAAACAACTTGAATATTTTATGGAAGCCTTCAAACTATCATTTTACATTCAGGAATAGTCCATCGTGGAGTTTGAAAGGAGCATCAAATTATGTTGGCACCTCAAAACTGTTCTTTAAACACGCAAAACTTTCCTTTTATAACTCTTTTGGGGCGTAAAATAAGCATTCACCCCGTCTGTTGCCTGTCTGTTTCTCTAGGCCACAGGAAAGTTGCCTGAGAATTAGAAAGTTGATCTTTGATCTGGAGAATTACAAAATCTACTTGATCTTTGTCTCCACCTTTGATGAGCTTAGATCGACATAAAGGTGAATGGATCAAACCATTTTTTTAACACACCTCTGCGTCAGTTACAGAGTGATAGTTATTCACCCTCAGCACAACAAAGCTTTGGGGGAAAATTGAATTTCAGAAGGTAGATGTCTGTGTCCGGGAATCAGTTCTGGAGTGGTATTGAGAGTTGTTCTTACAAAGTCCTCCTCACGGGCTTGAGCCGTTGATACGCGTGAGTCGAGGCAATAATTGGTGCCAGAGGGTGTGTGGCGTTCTCACAATCGAAGAACACTGAGGAAGTCCAATTTGTGTCTTCGCAGTTACACTTCCTTACCGCAGGGAAAAGGAAGTTCTTGACGTCTGCAAACACATTCACAGAGGTCAGCATCAGTTTAAGAGCTTTTCCCTCAGGTAACAGCGTACTTTATTAGGGCTGCTACAAATTCTCGTGATAAATTGGTGCAGCGCGCACAGCATTTGCCTTTTGTTTAAAAAGAGTATAGCTGTTTTTTTTCTCTCAAAGTGCTGATATCCGTCATACCAGTCTTTTCTTCAACTTTCTCGATTTCAATAAGCCTGGGACATATTAGTCTCACTTGTCACACCCACATTTCTTTATGTTGAATGTGGAGAAGACTAAGGAATTGATCATGATTTCAGAAGAAAAAAAGAAGTTATAGAACTAGTGATTATTAATGGTCAGAAACTAGAGATTGTTCAGTCTTATAAATATCTTGGTGTCCATTTGGACAGTAAACTGAACTAGAAGAAGAATAGGGAGGCTGTTTTTAAGAAGGAAGTTGAGTTCTATTTGGAGTAAGTAGGAAGCTTCTTTATGTTTTGTTTTTGTTGTTGTTTTTTTCAAGGAATCTTTGTTTTATGCAGTGCTCTGTTGGAGAAATATGATTAATAAATTGATTACACTGTAAAAATGAATATGCTTTATCCAACCAATTGTGAATTGTGGCAACAGATTACAAGCAATATTATTAATTACATTTAACAAATTAGAATTGAGTAATAATTAATCAAATTATTCCTTAAAAGTTAACCATTTAAAATGAGTAAAGTTTACAATAGAAACGTAACAAAAATATCTCACTAACAGACTTCAAAGATTAATTAAGTACTCTTTATTTTATATTGCCAACATTGAAGAAAACCTGATGTTAACAAGCAGAATCACTGAAGGAGAAAACCGTAATTTTAAAACAAACCTAAAACAAACACTGATCACCATAATGGTGACTTCAATTTATGTGTTTTTTTTTCTTTTTTTTTGGTTGTTGTTGTACAGTAAGTTTTACTCATTTTAAATGGTTAACTTTTAAGGAATTAATTTGATTAATTATTACTCAATTTTAATTTGTTATATTTATTTAATAGTATTGCTTGTAATCTGTTGCCACAATTTTTGTGATTAGATAAAGCATATTTATTTTTACAGAGTAGAAAGGCAGGCTCGGTTACTGGATTACACTGTACAATACGACTGAATATGTTAAATCTAATCAATAAAATTGAGGCAACAGATTACAATCAATAGGATTAATTGAATTGAACAAATCAGAATTGAGTAATACATTAACCAAATGAATTACTTCGCTCTCCTTTGTTCTTTTTTGTATATATTATAGAAGTATCAGATCGAGACTCGGTATCGGTATATACTCAAAATCAAATGACTCGGACTCGAGTCAAGACTCGAGGGCAAAAAACCCTGATCGGGACATCCCTACTTCTGAGATTAAAGTATTTATAAATACAACTTGCATGCACACCCGCATCAGGGAAACCGATATGATTAAAAAATCAACAGATTTACCATTTGGAATGACTTAATATTTTAGTTTTTACTAATTAATTTTTCCATAAAGCAAATAAAATGCACTTATAAGAGGGTAAGTTCAGAAAAGGATTGTTGAAGGTGCAAGCCTGTAAACGCGTACATACAATCGTGGCATAATGAAAACAGAGCAAATCAATATCCGAAGGAAATAATTTCCTGGTATTCGGGCATTCTTCATCTATACCCAGCACAGAATCTGCCGCCAGCCATGCGTTCCAGGCCCATCATTAATAATATGTGCTCTACAGTGTTTACATCTAACCAAAAGGAAATAAGAAATATGTCCAGTACAAAATAGAAGGTGTAATAACTCAGACATATGTTTCCATCTTCAGTGCAGTTTATCCCTCAGGGCCATTACCCTCCACCTTTTGAAAGTTCCCATCCCTGCTCTGAGGTAAGCTACGTATCGATCCATAACAGCACTGCAGCTGGATGTCATGTACCGATAAACAAATATTTCATGCCGATTTCTTTGTCATGTGTTCGTCCGTTTTGATTTGCATCAGCGTGAAAATACAGTACAGTTATATGGTTTATAGAATATAACAGTGTGCTGTCTCTGAGGGATAACTTAGCGTGTTGATGGAAAGGTAAAAACACAGAACAAGTTAAAATAGTGAATTGTGCACAATGAAATTGAATACATGACCATAAATATGAGAAGTCATTTTTCATTTTTACTGTAAAGTCAGTTTTTTAAGTAATTTAGTTGATATGACTTAAAAATCCAAGTTGATACAAGTAGATCTATCTATCTATCTATCTATCTATCTATCTATCTATCTATCTATCTATCTATCTATCTATCTATCTATCTATCTATCTATCTATCTATCTATCTATCTATCTATCTATCTATCTATCTATCTATCTATCTATCCATCCATCCATCCATCCATCCATCCATCCATCCATCCATCCATCCATCCATCTCCACAGCACTGCTGGAAACATTGAAATACATGAAAATTATTTGGTTCCAGTATTTGATTAAAACTAAGCAATCAATTGAAGTGTTACATTAGTTTTGCAGCAAATAATGAATATAAAGTAGGAGTAGGAAAAATGCCTCCGTGTTTTAGACAGCCAAACTAGTTCAGGCTTTATTTTAGCTCGCTCAGGGTCGTTCATTTATCATCTAATAGGTGGAAGCATTGAAATGCTTCCTGGGGGCTTTCCTGAGAAGGGCTCATTCTGTTGTGTGCATTTTCAGGTTCTACTCTGTGGTTTCTAGGCCAAAAAGTCATTTTTACTTTAACCCACCATTCCTCTGCTTCAGAGACCCGCTCCAAAATCTCATTTTTCATCTTCATGAATTTTAGCCTGGTCTTATTGACAGGACCTAATGGAACGTGAAAAGTCACTCTGGTTGCCTTGTCAAGAAATACGCAGCTTCTGGAAAATAGAGTTTAAAAGTTGAACAGGCGATTTAGAAGTGTGCACTGAAGCCAAAACGTCCCACCTTGAATGGATCACGACGGAGCTCTCATGGGAACTTTAATGAGGCTTTAAACAGCTTCACAGGGAACTTTTCATGCTTTTATTTTGTGTCACCGTGAAATTCATAACCAAGACCGAACATTTGAGAAACAGTTGAATCTCATTAGAGATAAAAACATCAAAATGGGAAAGAAACATAATTAACCTCTGTTTACATGTTCCTTCCCATATGACTCGATCCAGTCCAAACAGAATTCTAGCCACATTGATTTGTCTGTCAGACTTTTACTGCAGACTACGTGGGAATAGCCTACTAAATAAACACTGTGGAGCTCCATATTGTTTGAATTAAACAAAAACAATGACAATCAGTGAAAATATTATGTACAATTTGCAACTGGTGATTTGCTCTTTTTGCACAGGCTCTGAGAAGCCACAAAGCTTTTTTATGTATTTATTTGTATTGAACTGTTTCTGTGTTTTTGTCTTGTCGTAATCCTCATGCAGCAATTTCTCTTGATCCAAAGACTAATTTCTCCGGTGGGAGACAAATAAAGATACTCTGACTCTGACTTTCAGGGAGAGTTAATGTCTTTAAAAGAGTTTTTAGGTCATTTTCAAGGGCACGATCTGTTGAGCGGTGTCTCAATCCATATTTGAGCAAATTATACTGCACATCAGCCAAACCCACATGATTGCATTGGTCATAGCTTACTCTTTAAACCCTTAAAGACCTATATGGCCACCAGCTGCAAAAAATAACTTTTGTTCTTGAATTTTAAAGAACTTTTGAACCGCTACTCCAATCCATATTGCTTTAAAAGGGCCCATAAAGAGGAGATTCACTGCTTTTCTGCTCTTAGATTCAGAGCCTCACGGTGAGTCGACTGATGTCCACTTTTCCCAGATCGGCCATTTTGGCTGTTGGGCATTTTAAATGATGCTCTAAAATGTTGTATTTTTTGAACGCATGAACAAATTGTTATGAAATTTGGTATGGGTCATCAGTACGATGCCCTGAAGGAGCCTGAGAAGTTTTGAAACAGCGCCACCTAGTGATAAAATTAAATTTTCAAACACTTATAAATCTGGCTGTGGTTAACTTATTTTCACGAAGCTCCGTAGAGAATGTTATTGCGCCATCAAGTTTTGATCATCATTGATTCGTCAAAGAAACCCGTGCGGTTTGTTCCTCAGAGCGGATCATGAATGACTGTTAATGCTTTGTTCCACCCTCATGCCCAGATTGGTTGAAACTATCATCTACTCAACCAATAGACATAGTTCTTCGTCTTTTGCACGACCAATTAGCATCTTTTTGGAAATTTGTACTGAGGTAAAGTGAAAGTAGTTCATATAGGCTACGTATGTGTGTGTGTGTGTGTTTATATAAAGTTTATTTTGATTCAGTGTTTTATTAATGTTTCTATTAATTTACTTCCTAAACTTTTTTGTACACATCTTTATTGGCAGTAAGTAAAAATCGCCTATAAAAAAGTTGTAATAAATGGCTATAACTTGCTTAGGGATTGTTATATGTAGTCACAATTACATCTGAAAATGTCAAATATCCAAGTACAGCTTTCTAAAGGAAAAAATCCAAACTTCAAGACGATTTGTTTGAGTTGAGTAACAAAAAAAAACAAACAAACAAAAAAAAAAAATCACTACAAATATGCTGCCGTTTTTCTTAAAGGTAAATTCATCCATTCTAAGACAAGATAAATGTAAAATTGGATTATTTAAATGAGACACTTGGCACTTGATGCCTACTGTTATAATGGGTTAGAAAAACAAAGAAAAGAACAGGCGGTGCAGGTGTCTAAAAAAAGGTCTAGGATTTTAAGGGTTAAGAGCTGAAGAGAAATAATGGAGCTCTTAATGATGTTTACTTGAAGTATATATCGGCAGATGTTTCCCTTAAAATGACTTGGAAGTAAAAGCAGACCCAGATGGTACAACTGTTGATATGTATTTGATCGTTTGAGTTTGACTTTTTTTTTGACTTGAGAGCTCCATGGAAACAGTGCTTTAGTAACTTAAGAACAGTTAGATGATTGTTATTAGGATTATTAGTCAATGGTCCATTGGTGGTACGATTGGTTTTATATGCCCAAATAAAGTCATTTCAAAGGCAGAGAACATTATTAAATTATATTTAGATTTCAAGGCAAATCATATTTTTCCTAAAGAGGGCAGATTGATGCAAATAAATTGAAGGGATTAGTTCACCCCCCAAAAAAAGAACATATGGTCATAATTTTTTCTCACTTTTATGTATTTTGAAACCTGCATGACTTTCTTTTTTGTTCATGGATCACAAAAAAAGTTGAAAAGGTTTCGTTGTTCTTTTTCCGTGTATTTTAAAAGCATGGGGGAAGCTGATGCAAAAGAATGTGCCACTTTTATAGTGCTTTTGACAAACCATCTCAAGTTTGGTTGAACTACTCCATTAAGAAAGTCATTGTTGTCAAAATCTAAGTCAAAGTCAAAATTGTTGTTCCGCCAAAATTCTTTCTCAACTCAACTCTCTTACGTCATACCGTTAAAAGCCTCTTCTTCAGGCAGTTACCTTCAATCCATATTTACCATGAAAAGAGGTGCTCAGCATTTACAGTATGTTACAGAAGAAGTTTGTGGAGACTGATTCAACAGAAGAAGTTGTAGTAGGTGGTCTGTTAACCAGGTAACTGAGGTAACAGTGGGAGGACAGCATAGTGAGAGAGACAGAGACTCAAGATGATGGCAGTGTAGTCTGAAGCACACATAAGTGGCTGAAAGTTTCATAAGTGCAATCATTCGCCATTTCAGTGCCGCAGCAGGACGGACAGCTCCAGAGCGCTACATTTACCCTTGTCTTGGCCTGAATCTTTCTGCTCAATTTCTCTGAAACAAGACCCCCTGAGAGAGATGGGAGAGATTGCACACACAAAATTCTGACTTTCCCCCCAGAATTGCGACTAACAAACTCGTGATCGCAAGAAAAAGAGAATTGTGAGCTAACTTTTTTCCTCAAAATTGTGTATATCTCGCAATTCGGATTTTATAACTTGCAATTTTGAGTTTATAGCTCACAATTCTGCAGAAAAAAAGTCTGAATTGTGAGGTGTAAAAAATTGTGAAAAAAATTCTAAATTGTGATTTGCGAGGTGGAAACAATCTTTCATTTGCATAATTTGACCTTTAACGCTTATATCTGTCATTTTATCAACTTTTGATATATATTAGTGCCCAAACGGTTGGTTGTGGTGTCTAAGGGAAAGTTTATAAATGCATATTTATTCACAAAATAAAAAAAGCTTGGTTTTTTACTTGCTATATTCATATTTTTCTGACTATTATTATTTAAATATTATAGTATATTACCTGGGATAAGGGAAACATATCTAAAAATACATGGTCATATTTCATATTTTTCTTTTTAGATTTAATGCGACTTTCATATACTGTAACAAAAACATTTCTGGGAGAGTTCATTCCTGTACAGCTGGAAGATTCACTCAGATATAGGCTACTGTATATCATGATAAATGGCTGAGATGTCAAAACAAACATGGTTCAAACGTAACTTGTGAAAGCATAAATCGTAAGGACTTGTTTTGGGCAGGGTTGAGGACACTTCTTAGGAGCACAGCAATAATTGCTCCCCTTGAGACTGGGAAAATGCCCTCATTCCTGCAGCCTTTGGCCACCGTAGTATTTATAGTGTTTGTTAAACCTGTCAAAAGGCAGCGCCCGGCGACAAAATAAAGATATATGTTTTATTTTATATCATGAGTGCTATTTTCTGAGCAGTGTTACTTTAGAGGATTTAAGTCACATGGTGTCAGGGCTCTCAAGAGAAGCCCTCAGCGGATGCATAATTCAAGGTTTCTATTTCACGTCATGTCCGCGGAGAGCGCTTCCTGAAAAACGATGCATTGTTTATGTGATCTGTGCACCTGTCACTTCATCTCCAGCGGCTAGGTATTAAAGTGAAGCGGTTAGATCCACATTTATCATTACTTTCATGCTAAAAGGTTAGCAGAGTTTAATCCACAGTCCCCATACCCTTTGCTTCAGCTGTCAGATGACAGAGTGTTCCTCCCTCGCCAACCCTCCGTGTTTCCGCCTTCTAAAGCGTTCTCGCAGTATGGGAGAGTGGATGTGCTGGAGCGGTTCCATATGATATATTCCCAGGTGGCCTGATTTCCAGTGCGCTACATGTGCATGCTAACTGCTCTGGTTGGCTCTGATCCGCCCACTCTGTACCATTAGATAAAGTGTTTCAGCTGCTCAGCGTGGAAGAAACACCCCGCCTGCTCACTCCAAAGATCTCCTCAAGGTTTCGTTAAATAGCGATTCCCTCGCTCAGGGGAGGCAGGCGCTGGAAACGGTGGAGATGAGACGAGCATGTGTGTGTTAGCTCACCCAGGTGACTAATGAGGGATCTTCATCATGGTTTTGACAACACAGTGGAGTTAGGTACATTGTAGAACTCAAGCATTTCAAAAAACATCTGCAATAAAGAATTCAAAACCATGACATATGTTGCGCTTCGGGTGACCCGAGTTCGAGCCCTGGCTCGCGGACCTTTCCAGATCCCGTTCCCCTTCTCTCTCCCACTTCCTGTCTGCTTACTGTCCTGTCATACAATCTAAAAAATGCTGCTTTGTTTCAACCCAAATTTGGGTCATATATGGACAAACCCAAATGTTGGGTTAAAAATGCAATAAAAAAAAAAAATACAGTTGAAAGTGAAAGTTGAAGTTTTGTTAAAATTTAAAATGACATTTTTAACCCAACATTTGGGTTTGTCCATATTTTACCCAAATTTGTGTCCAAACAACCCAGCATTGTCTAAAAAATGCTGGGTTGCTTCAACTCAATTTTGAGTCAGATATGGACAAACCCAAATGTTGGGTTAAAATGTAATTTGAAAATTTAACCCAATGGCTTGGTTTGTCCATTTTTGACCCAAAGTTGGGTTAAAACAACCCAGCATTTATTTTTAGTAATAAAGGCAAAAACGCCCCAAAAAAGTAATAATTCTAAACCATGAACCAAAGCAAATTACATTGAATCCTTCATGTGAGCAAAAAATAGTACAAATCTGAAAAAAAAAAACAGCAAGGTATTTACACCTTCAAAAAATATTAATGCTATATTACACTCTAAAAAATGCTGGGTTGTTTTAACCCAACTTTGGGTCAAATATGGACTAACCCAGCCGTTGGGTTAAATTTTTACATTACATTTTTAACCCAACATTTCGGGTTTGTCCATATTTGACCCAAAATTGGGTTAAAACAACCCAGCATTTTTTAGAGTGTAGTACTATCTGTAGTCTTTCTACTTCAAAATGCCACATTTGAATTCAATGTGTCACTTTTATTCATTGATTATAATGTAAAATACAAAATATGAGTTGGTTATGGCAAAATATTTAAATGTATACAAATACATTTCATTAGATATGGTGTGGCTGGAGTGTATTCTGGAGTGTTAATTGCTGTTGTTCATGTTTACATTCAGTAGCTCTTCTGGATTACACATAGAATCAGTTTTAGATCTCTAAAAATTCATAAACTGAAAAAAAAATCATGTGGAAACAGTTTTCACTCAAATGCGAGTAAATTTCTCAAGTAATTACAAACGGCATGTATCACATTGAAATGAATGTGACATTTTGAGGTAGACAGACTGAAATGGTATTTTCTTGTAAAACGTACAGTACAGTACAGTAATCTCCAATCATTTTTATTAAAAAAAAAAACACACACTGGCTTGCAGTTTTTTTTTTTTTTAAATGAAATGCAATGGAAACTACGAAATATGGAGTTGGTAGAGCTCGCTGTACAGTAAGTAACACCATGTTCATGGATTTGATTCCCAGCAAGCACACATGCTGATATAACAGCTTTGGATTGCCTGTAACTTTTTGCACATTGCACTTTTTTTTTTTTTTTGATTTGCAACAAAAAGCATTTGCCAATGCATAAATGTAATGTGGATGAAGCTGACTTTGCTTTCATGGTGGTCATAACTCCACATAATTCAGTTACAAACCACATTTCTTCTAATGTCTCTAATGTGCAGTGATAGAGTTAGGCTTGTTCACTGACTCACATATTGTAGATATTTGTGTGTGAGGGTTTGGGATTGTGTTCTGATTTTTTATAAGGTTTCCAACACTTTGATAAAACTCAAAGGCAAAGCCCATGAAACATTCGGCAGCCAGTTAAACCCCAGAACAAAGACTATAACTATGTAATTTGCCTTCATATAATTTCATAAAAAAACATAGTATTCAACATGAAAACATGAATTTTAAGTTATTATAAGAAAGTGAGGGTACATTTTTGAATTCAGAATCTGAATTGTGTTTGCATGTATAAAAAAATAATGACAGTCCTGCACACACACATTGCATGTTCAAACCTCTACATGATGGTACAAGAATCTGTATGCATGACTTTGACTGTTTACTGTCATTATTATTTTATATTTGCAAACACACTTCAGATTCTGTCAAAAATGTAACCATACTTTCTTATAATAACATGTATTTCTACTTTCAACATAGACTACTATGTTGTTAATATGAAATTATATGAAGGCACAAAGTACAATGATTAAAGCCACATAATACAACATCACTAAAACATCAACATGCATTTAAAGCCGGCATGAAACGGAAGTTGCAATCGTCTTTTGTGAAACTCCAGCAAACACTTTTGAAAACCTGAACTATTGTAATTTTGATTTCATGGTGACTTTAAATAGATAGTTTGATCATGAAGAATTAAGAAAATCCACATCCACACACACATTACTAATTTACTTGGATAATTTTCCCATCCCAGTTCAAGTGCAACCATCAAAATAAACATTATCACATTTTGTTAGATTGACCAGCAAAAGAATGGCCAGCAGTGCCATATATCCAAAGTCAACAATTTATCAATCGGTATTTGTGTTTTCAGGTTGTCCCGTGGCCATTAAGCGAAGAGGAAACTCTAAACGCATCGCTCTGGCAGCGGCAGCCATGATGGCGATGGATACTGACGTGACACAGGGACCATCTGTCTCTTCCGCTCACCCTCTCCACCTGCTCTCGCTCTCACCCATCAAGCTTCCGTTTCTGATGACACCTCATGCAGGTAGGAGTACAACAGAAAAAGCTTTTATTAGTGCCCTTGTGCTCAATGTGCTCATGAAAAAAATCCCCTGCGGTCGCCTATCAAACGCCGCTGCCGCCGTCCCAAAGGATCCTATCTGCAGTTTTAGGAAGTCAAGTAACTACTAAAGGATTCATTCACTTAATTATATTTTGCAGTGATAGCAGCTCAGCTGTTTCCAAAATAGTGTTTTTTTTTTTTCAGTTAACATGGCGTGACACTGTCACAAGGGTTTGTGAATCATTCAAGAATGCATGATCGTGAATGTGCTATTGCTTTTATAAAACAGGCATTAATATTCAGTAACTTACATTTTTGACATGGTATTGCCAGTTGCATTTTTGTGCATTTTCAAACAAAGCTAAAGTGGAATAAACTATTGAGCTTCCCCAAGCAGCAGAAGTGGCATTACTGAATGAATCAGTGTAGCTGAATGAGTCGGACGAGTGAGTGGTTTAATGAATCATCGGTCTGCGGTCCGTTAAAGGCGTCCTAAATGCGTTAAAATCTCCTAAAACTTCCCTACTTTTCAACCTGAGTGAATGAGTGAATGATTCAATGACTCACTTATAAGGATGAGTTGATGTATTTGAATGGACTGGATTAGTGTATAACTTATAATCGTTTGTTTCATCACTGAATGAATCACTGTGTTTAAAAGAATCGGCTGACTTGATGATTTAGTGACTCATTCATAAAGATAGTCAGTTGTTTAGTTCCTAAAATAACCAGTGTTGTTGACCGAATCTGATGAGTGAATGATCCAATGACTCACTTATGAGGATGAGTTGATGTTTTTGAATGGACCGGATGAGTGAATAACTTATAATCGTTTGTTTTATCACTGAATGAATCACTGCGTTTAAAAGAATCGGCTGACTTGATGATTTAGTGACTCATTCATAAAGATAGACAGATGTTTAGTTCCTAAAATAACCAGTGTTGTTGACCGAATCTGATGAGTGAATGATCCAATGACTCACTTATGAGGATGAGTTGATGTTTTTGAATGGACCGGATGAGTGAATAACTTTTAATCGTTTGTTTCATCACTGAATGAATCACTGTGTTTAAAAGAATCGGTTGACTTCATGATTCAGTGACTCATTCATAAAGATAGTCAGTTGTTTAGTTCCTAAAATAACCAGTGTTGTTGACCGAATCTGATGAGTGAATGATCCAATGACTCACTTATGAGGATGAGTTGATGTTTTTGAATGGACCGGATGAGTGAATAACTTATAATCGTTTGTTTTATCACTGAATGAATCACTGCGTTTAAAAGAATCGGCTGACTTGATGATTTAGTGACTCATTCATAAAGATAGACAGATGTTTAGTTCCTAAAATAACCAGTGTTGTTGACCGAATCTGATGAGTGAATGATCCAATGACTCACTTATGAGGATGAGTTGATGTTTTTGAATGGACCGGATGAGTGAATAACTTTTAATCGTTTTTTAATCACTGAATGAATCACTGTGTTTAAAAGAATCGGTTGACTTCATGATTCAGTGACTCATTCATAAAGATAGTCAGTTGTTTAGTTCCTAAAATAACCAGTGTTGTTGACCGAATCTGATGAGTGAATGATCCAATGACTCACTTATAAGGATGAGTTGATGTTTTTGAATGGACCGGATGAGTGAATAACTTATAATTGTTTGTTTTATCACTGAATGAATCACTATGTTTAAAAGAATCGGCTGACTTAATGATTCAGTGACTCATAAAGATAGTCAGTTGTTTAGTTCCTAAAATAACCAGTGTTGTTGACCTAAGTGATGAGTGAATGATTCAATAATTCACTTTTAAGGACTTATTTCACTTCTTGGTGTTTGAATGAGTCAGTTGAGTTAATGAAGAAATCTGGAGAAAGAATCACTTAAAAATGATTCAATTAACACATATGCCGCTTTTTGCTTATAGCTTGACTGTTGATTTTATTTTAATTGATTAATGTACTTCTTATTTAGTGCAAACCAATTTTGTTCCTGTTTGATTTGCACTAAACTGTCTTTACCAAACTATACCAGCAACACTCTCTCCTCATCAGTGCTTCAGCTTTTTTCATCTGGCTCAAGTTTAAACCAACCTGCTTTGTGTTGTTTAGTCTGACCCACTTGGTATGATTCTTGGGTTCATAATGAGGGCCTCACTAAGCTTCTGATGTCCTAATTGGTGAATTGTAATTGCAAATGCCTTTGGTTATGCAAATGTCATAGTTGTTTAGTCCTGGGTTGTCAGAAATAGTCGGCATACTCTTTTATTCCTTCACTTTAAACGTAGCACGCATGAAATGAAAGGTTTTAAAGTGCATGGAGAAAAAAGTTTGTGTACAGTGCTTTCATGGAGACTTGAGAGGAAATTTGAGGGTTTTATGGGTGTTGGTTTGGACTTCCCCAAGCAATTATAAGAAATGTTGCCGCTTGAGCACCCATCTACTTGCTGAGCTTGTTTAGGTGTTGTTCCCATTATTCTTCAAAAAGTAAGAGTTTCGCTTTGCTGAAGTGGACGGGTTTAAATCAAGGGTCAGTGTTTAATGGCTGAACTGAAAGAAGAACAGACTTTTATTTTGGGAAACAGACAGAGCATGTCCTTTTTATTTTCCAGTCTTTCTGTTTCTCTTCCTTCATGCATATTGATTAACTGTTTCCTTCATCTGTTGTTCAGTGAACTTGTTCAGTCCCTCTTGCTTGTGGATTGCCCGAGGTAAGAAAAAAACACGCCCAAGTGTCAATAAGAGAGTGTACATGATTCCGAGTGCAGATCTATATATTTTATGAGCAAGTGTGTGTATTTTTCACCTCCAGTCTTGTATGTGGGTGTGAGGGATGAATTCTCTGCCGTGAATCAATAGTAAATGTGGCTGTGGTTGTTAACATGCCCCGTATGGATGACATGAATCCTCCCCTTAATTTCTTCCTTTTAGCCAGACCTCAAAAGCAACATTAAATCAAGCAGGCCAGCAAACCCTATAAGGCTTTTAATATAGCTCTAACAATGTACTGTATATGCATGTTTGTCTGATGCTGTGGTATCTCGCTCTTCGTGTCTGGTCCACAGAGCATCAGCCCACTGCATTCGAATTGTAACTCATTCTGATTGCAATCTAATTCTTTAGTTAGGAACAGTGTTGGGTGTAACTAATTACTAAGTAATTAGTTACTGTAATTGAATTACTTTTCCCTTGAAAATGTAAAGTAAGGGATTACTCTTTATTTATCTGTAATTTAATTACAGTTACTTCTGATGTAATTGAGGTAAATACTGTGTATATATCAATCCGATCTCACAGCGATTCATATGCATTTTATGAGGTGTCTAAATCGTACGACCGCACTTGTACAAATTTGTATGAAAAAAGTGAAATATCATGAGATCAGACATAAAACAATAGTGGGTTTAACATCAAAATGTATTGTCTGATGTTAAAAAAGTATGTTTTTATAATGTAACCTTCTCCACCTTGGTCAGTTTAAGGATAATTCAGTCAATTTTATAGTATTTATTTGAAAGAATTAAAACAGATTCATGTCTATCCTTATTATTCAGCTGGTTGGGATTGATATGGGATTTTGAAAGTAATTGGTAATTAAAAGTAATTAAATACTTTTTAGAGAGAGTAATCTAATTACACTGTTGAAGAGGTAATTAGTAACTAGTAATTAATTACTTTTTTAGAGTAACTTACCCAACACTGGTTAGGAATTATTGTCGTACCGTTTGAGTAAGGGAAGATAATTGAGGGGTATGGCTCTCTCTTGATGCTGTGTTTAAGGATTGTAACTTATTTATGTACAGTGGCTCATCACAGATTTCACCTCATCACATTTCAACACAACACTGTATTTAAGTGCCCAAATTATCATGTTTTGATTAACATTTCAATATGTAATGTATATGTGATTATTTATTTTATTGTGAGTGAATAAATATTTAAAATGTTGATGTTATTGGATGTCTATGGCTATGTACATTTAAAAAATATATCAAATATAAATGTTTATGTTATGCATTTTTAATGTTTAGATTTTTTATCATTCACTTTGAATCAAAATCTCCATATTTAAGAGGTAGCACTTCATTTTACAGTCCTGTTCCCCATGTACATACTATGAACTTGTTAAAATAATAATTATAATAACTGGTTAATAACTAGACCTGCCCCATACCAAACCTTAATGTTACACGTCTGTTTGTTTTTGGACTTCCTTCTGTGTTTATTTTGTTCACTCATTGGGTCCATCATCACTGTCTTTATCAGTTCATTTGGTTCAGCTGTGTGTCGTTAATTATCTCATTAGTTCTCTTTGTTTGCCACATGTATATGTGAAGAGTTCAGATGCAAAAGCCTCTAAGTGCCATTTGAAATTTTCTTCTAGAATGATAATTTTTATCAAGCTTGTATATTTAAGTTCAGTGATTTCACTTAAATGGCAATGATAATTACCTATTAATTGTTATTTAAGTGAAATTACTGAACTTAAATATACAAGTTTGATAAAAAAATCATCATTAAAGAAGATAATTTCAAATAGCATTTAGAGGCTTTTGCATCTGAACTCTTCATATGTTCTCCCTTAGTGTTTGACAGTTCTTGTTGATGTTGGGTTGTGTGTTTCCTAGTTCCAATGTGTTTGTTCAGTAAAGTCTTCCAAAAGTTGTTGGTATTTCTCAGCGCCACCATTCATAACACTTATTTAACCCAGTACTTTCTTAGCTAAGTACACTGTAAGTACACGTAAGTGCACATACTGTAAAATAAAGTGCAACAATTTAAGCTTGCAGATATTTGTGTTAAGAGCACTGATTTAGATGCTGTGGACACAGGAGTTACTCTTCACTTGCAATGGCTGTTGTGAGATATCTTGCTGTCTACAGCCTACAGACACCCGACTTTTAAGTCAGCATCTTAACTAAAATGCATTCCCATGCACCGTAACCTCCCCATCTTAGATGGAAATCGCCACACAGTGCATGCTTTCATGTGACACTACCTTGAATTGCGCCAAACAGAAGGTATTTTAGAATAATGCTGCCTACCATTTGGATCAACCTTCATGATGGAAGCATGCATATGATGCTTCCTACGTAGAGCTAAATAGAGCCAGCGAGGAGTCTGTGGATGCGGATGGCAGCTGCAATGGATGTATGTTTTTGAAAGCAGATGTTGCCATTACATCAATGTGTATGAGTTGAGTTTAGTGACTTATTTACCATGCTCTCTCTTAGTGCCAGGGCTGCGGGGGGGGGAGTCCTTTAATGCCAATGAAGGCGGCTTTGAGCTCTCTTCAAATGCCTGAATTACAGGAGTCCTACACATCTGTGCTTAGAGATTAAGCTTTCAACTGATGCCCTCCATTGTAGCCAAACCAATTTTTTCCCCTGCAATTAAATGATAGAGGAAGAGTATTGTATGAGCAGAATTCGAATGGTTTTGGATTACAGTATCAACATGAAGTTGAGTCACTGATTTTCTGTGTTTGTGTCAGAGGTGTTTTTTTCTATTTATGTCGAGATGTTGCAGAGTAAGTTGATCTAATGGGTTGTCTGCCAAATTCCCAAGGCTTACGGTGTCTATAGATGCCTTTTACTGATGTGGGAGAAGTTGTTTTTTTGGCTCACACCTAAAGATGTGTTTCTCTATTCTATACTTGGAAATCGACATGCTCAGTATATGAGGATACAGACCTCGGTGGGTGCACAACTGTATTGTTCTGCAGCGATAAATATGAAAAGAAACAAAAATGGAAATATAAAATCTGAAAATGTACAAAATGCATCACTGCATAGAAAACAATACATATGAATTCAATAGAATATAACATTGTTGCTCAAAGTTTATTCAAAAAAAATCTTACTGACCAAATTTTGATCGGAAGTGTAATTCTGTCTCTGGCTTAATACGTGGATAAAGGTTTGAGTTCATGTTATGATGTTCATGTTATGCATGACTTATAGAGGGGTGTGACCCACCAAAAGCCAAAGGTAAACATTTAAACAAGCCGGGCTGCTGAATGAGGTGGCAATTATGCAAAGTACATTGTGTCTGATAATAACAGCAGCATTAGTAGGTCATGATTTACATAAGAAGTGTCTTCACTGCTTGGGCATAGAGATAACACTTTGGAGATTAATTTAGAGTTTTCTGAGAATTCTGATAAACACCTTCACTGATAAATCTTCACATATCTCTCTCTATCTCTGTGTCTCTCTCTTGAGAAGTCCTACTAATTTTCCTAATTATAATCTTATCTCAGAACAGTAGTGGGTCGGTCCAGGGGTCAAACTGGTTAAATGCCATAAATACAGCCTTCATCAGAAAAAAATGTGTTAATGTTAATATTTTTTTTTAAGGCAAGATATTTTATTATATCAGTAGGCCTTAAACCCTTTCTTTTTCTTGGCTCTTTAAATCTTGACATGGATTTATATATTTTTTTACCTTTCCTTATATCTTTATATTTTCTCAGCTCAAAATATATATGGGCCCTCCTTAATATATAACACTGATACAGGTCTTGTTTTTTGAAAGAAATTAATACTTTCATTTAGTAAAGATGCATTGAATTGAATTGTCGTAAGCGACAGTAAAGACATTCATAATGTTATAAAATATTTCTATTTGAAATAATGCTGATGCTTTGAACTTTCTATTCATCAACGAATCCACATTAATAATAATAAGAAATGTTTTTGAGTAGCAAATCAGCATAGAATGATTTCTGAAGGATCATGTGACGCTGAAGGTCGCAGGAATAAGTTATTTAATACGATTTTAAAAAATATATTAAAATTAAAAACAGTTGTTTAAAACTGTAATAATAATTCACAACAATCAAGCATAGCGTCAGTTCTGGCAGGTCACGTTAGTCAAGCTCACATCAGCTGACTCTCAGCTGATACACGTCTACCAATAGGAATACAACGCCTATCATTGTATACATATCGCTCCTTCAGTATTATCAGCAGCTGTCGCTTTTCTCAGGAGCTCATTACCCTCCTCCTCTCGCCCAGTCAGCATTTGGCATTCTCAAATGATGTTGTTTAATATCTCGAATTAATGATACAGTATCTGCAGAATATTCATGTTGGTTCTGTTAACCCTAAGGGGGGTAATTGCTGATCTCCCTGCTCTTATCAATGCATGGATGCGCATGGAGTTCTCGGAACCATACCGCCAATCCAAACTATATGCTAATTGTCAATCGTATTTGACAATAGTGGTCCTGACAGAATTATTATTTTTTGTTTATTTTTGATCTAAATAAAGGCAGCCTTTGTGAGCATTTGAGACTTTCAAAAACACATAAAAAAGCACAGAAACCTTAGACGTGTCTACATTTGTGATTGGACTGTCCGCAGCTCTCAGCTCTCCCACCTCATGGACTCATGGACAGCTTGTACTACTCTTGTTCACACTGATCAGGTCAGCCTTAAAGCTTTAATTGATTGAAAAGGTCACTGGAGAGCGATAAAGAGCGAGAAAGATGAGGATGATTAAAGTGGAGAGGTCTCTAGCTCAGCTTTCATTAATATTATGCACTCTGACTGGACTAAGAGAGATTCACTAACGACTCTGAGGACGCTTGCTATGAATTCGCTACCACATTTAGATGAGCAGTTTGCCCCCTGGAAACTCCCTGCATGGAGCCCTGATTTAGCAAATCCATCAAAGTTGTCATTATACCTTCAAATTCATTCAATATATGTTAATACGTATATAGAGCCGTTTCGTTGCTTCGTCCACCAAAGCGCAAGCGGATCTAGCTAGACCGGAAACCATACAACAGACACGCCGCACACACTTGTTTGGGTTTGCGAGCCAGCCAAATAGTTGGTTAATGTTAGGTTTTGAGTGGATGACGAGCTTAAGACGCCGAAATGGATGCCGATAAGATTCAGGATGGAAAGTTTACTTTTAAAAAGTTGCCAAATGGTTCCATTGACGAGACCAAAGTGATCTGTGTGTTTTGTCTTTGTGAACTGAGCGATCATCATCACAGCACCAGTCTGAAAAACCACTTGATGATGGCCAGCACACACACACACACACACACAGCTGATGTGAATTCTCCGCCCCCTCGTCAATATCAGGACCTCATCAGTATTTCGTTCACCCTTTTATTGATGGACAGTTTTACATTGAGAGATTATTTGCTCCAAGTGAGAATGTTAGTGTGAAATTGAACACAGTATATGCCAATGTTGTTTTCAATAAAAAAAAAAAAAATAAATAAATAAAAAATTGCAGAAAGCAAGCTGATCCACTTTTACCATGTTGTTAAGAGCGTTAAAATGAGAAAAAAAGAATGTGAGAAAAAGAATTCAAGAGAATAGATAAAAATGCCCGATCAAGTTAAATATTAATATGATTAACTGTGCTTAAATATTTTAATTGTTTGACAGCACTAATATATATATATATATATATATATATATAATTCATAACACTACTGTTTGAAGAATTACATGGTATCACCATCATTTTGATGTTTGGATTCGACGGTACTGGTGCATGTTGCAGTATACTGGTGTCTATATCAAAAAATATAGATAATAATATTGTTAAATAAAAAAATAATCTTATTTTTTCCACTGAAACCACCAGCCAGACTATAAAAAATGTGATTAGGAATGGTAAGACTGCAAAAGCGTGTCTACATTTCAATGTTCTTTTTTTCTTCAGGTTATTGCCAGCGTGAGCATCACTCATCACCAGACGAGTGATGAAATGCGATGATGTGCGAATGCCACATTTGAATGTGTGCCATTCAGCATCACACTGTGAATAAAAGATTTGTCACTCTGTATTAATTTCCATGTTTTGGCATCACACTCACGCACAGCAACATTACCTGTAATTTGTTTCTGAACAACTGTACATTTGTGTCAGTGGTGGCTGATCTCGCCACAGCGCTCTCGTTCCAACACGTTTTATTAATGATTAAAGACAGGATCGCATCGCTAATTTTGCTGGTAATCTGATTCACTTGAAAAAAAAATGAACACAGACAGATAAAAACTTGAATCCTCTTCATGAATTCAGGACGTTCTTTAAAAAAAAAAAAAAATTTCTAGAAGTAGAAATGGTAATTATCCAAGCCCTGGTTTGCCTTCTTTTAAAAGCCTGTGTGTGATGTGTTTGCAGACTCTTTTCACAAGTAAGAGCCGATTTATGTCACAGAGCCTTTGATATCTCAATCAGTAGCTCTATTCGGCTTGCCAAGCAGGATCTCATAATGTTCTTATTCCAGGGCATAAAGACTGGTATAACTATCAGTACTTTAATAGTGTGATAATGCGACAGTCTGTTCATATGAAGTCTATTTAGCATTTTTTTTGTCCGACTTATTACACTGATGCCATCATTATGAAACTTATCCTTTAGATAAAATAATCAAATGTGATGAAGTACCTTTCATATGTGAAGTTTTCATTTATTGGATTATCTAAAAAAAAATAGGCATTCCCACCATTTTCAGAATCTAATTTCCAGCAAAATATGTATATTGTCATACAATTATTCCATGGTATGCATTTGGGTGTTTGTATCTTCTAAACTTCCAAACAGAGCCGATAATTACCATTTTCTCTGAAGGAATATGCTATTGCTTAATTGACAATTCGAGTAAGCCCTCCTGTAGCTCACTGAACAGTTGAAGACTTTACAGATTTACTGCAAAACAGTTTTCCATAGCGCTCAGATTTACTCACCAACGCCCAAATCAATTTAGCTTGTCAAGTTCCCAGCTTCTCTGAGCCGCCGACTTCTCTAAAACCCTTATCGCTTCTCCGTTCCTTCTGTCTCTCTTTTTTAATGTGAGGTCATATCTTATCTGGATAGATGCCCTCACAATTTCTAAAATAGCAAACTCCACCAGTATCTTATCGTTTGTACGGAGAAAAGAAAGCTATTAGAAGTGCCTCCTGGTCCGCCGAAAGAGTTCTGAACTCTTCTTAAGACTGTTGAAGAGGGTCACTCCTTTCCTCTGTATCTGTCCCTTTGTAAGCCTCCACATTAAAATTCCCTTTCAAATTTTTATCATCAAAAGGTGAAGGAAAACCTCTTGAATCTTCAAGCTGTGCCTTCTGATTGGTTGTCAAAGTAGATGAGGGTCTAATCTCCGTGGGTGATGTCCTAATCTCTGCCCTCTGTTTAGCTTTTCACTCCGGTTCCTCAGCGGAATATACTCAAGTCCGCTTCAAGGAGAGTCATGAACTCGCCTCTTCACGGCCCGTTTGATCAGGGGTGAGATCTCGGAAACATTGCAAAACAGAAGCATGTCTTGACTTTTTGGATTCTACTGTATATTTGTTTATACCGGGCTATCATCTATGTGCTCATATATTATTAAGGCAGAATCATGAATAAAAGCAAGCAGGCATGGTAGAGGTGGAGTTAATAGCAGGTGTTATATGCAGAAATGGACCTTTATCTTTACATAATGTGTCATAGTCTAGATTTGTGCAGCAGTGTATCATTTTATTCAAATAAAGCACCACGGAACACGTCTGTGATCAAGTACAAGGATGCTGAAGTGCTGAATAATGTATTAAATGACTGCCCTACTCTAGAATGAACTAACATTTGTGGCTTTGGAGGCTTGGGTTCTCACCAGGAGTCTCTTTTCACTGTGTGTTGGCGGTGAATATGAAATATCATGCAACCAGCGTGTCAATAGTTGAAAACCGAAAACCCCCCTTCATCTGTGATCAAATTACTGTCGTTTAAATTAGGCTGGTTTTTCCTCACATCATTACTTACAACCCTCACACTAGTTCTGTGCAATTAACTGGGGAGCTGAAGGCAGACTAATTATATTAATTTTAATTATGTAATATGTCATCATTATTATTTTTTAATATTTGTTTCAGTGTACTTGATAAGTAGCTTGGGTGCTCTGATTATGATAGACAGGACTCTTGGTGTGGCGATGCTTTCCTTGCTGAAAAACTCAATTTAGTACTGGTGTGCTGAACCTGAACCAAACTCGACTAGTTAAAGCTGCTTTCAGCGAGGGTTGCGTTGGGATTTTTAAAATGTATTGGTGATTCTAATGCCCATCAGCTGAAGTTATGAGTGTCGTTCCAGGTCATTCTCACCTCCGGCTGTTAGAGACCTTTTTGCAATTATTTTACACATAAAATGTCCTGAAATATCACTGAAATAGGTGTCCTGAGAAATCAGCCCTGGCTCTGTGACAGAATTAGACTCTGTTAACAGCCAAATGAAGAGTGAACGGAGCAGCCCGCACTTTTTAATTCAGAAACACTCTTTGCCTATTGAATGATCTTGTGCGTTGGAGCTGCTAACATCTGACACGTAAGTTATCAAGCTGGTGGAAGTTAAGAGTTAAAGAGGCAGAAATTGCTTACAGCATGGTCCCCACACTAAAAAATGATGTGTTGGATTTACTTAAAATATAAATGCACCATTTTTGCATCATACTTTTTAAGTAATCCCAACTTGGAATAGTTTTACTTAAAATTAACAAGAAAACCTTTGTTATATGTACTTAAATATTTGAGTTCACGCAACATTCTTAAAAAATATATGTAATGTGATGCATATAATTTTGCGTGAACTCAAATATTGGAAAAGTTATGAATACTTAATTTTTTGTGTTTCATTTAATTAGTTTTATAAGTAATGGTTTTTCAGCCAACAAATCATTTTTTAGAGTGCTGGTCTCATTAGATATTCTATTGGATACTTTTGTGTCTTCAACATGAGTACCATTGTGAGTACTCAACCCGATCTCGCGGTAATACGTACAAATTTTATGCGGTGGCTAATTTGTAACAATTTGTACGACCTCACTCGTACGAATTAGTGAGATTTTACAAGTTGGACAATTCGTATGAATTCATCCGAATGACCTACCCCTGACCCCGCCCCTAAACCTACCCATCACGTGGGTTTAGAAAAATCGTACGAATTCGTACGAGTGAGGTCGTATGAATTAGTACAAATTAGCCACTTTTTAACCACTCGTACGAATTAGTCGTGAGATTGCGTTGGAGTACTAGGGTACAGCTGTTTACCTCTGAATGTAATGGAGGAGAAGGCGCACATTTTCTTTGTGTTTCTTTGTGTTTTCTTTCAAGTTTTTGTCTTATACTGTACACCGAATCTTTTTTGAGATCTGGTGAATATGGAGGCATTTGAGTATAGTTAACTCACTGTCATATTCAAGAAACCAGTTTGAGTTTTTATTTTTATTTTATTTATTTTTTATCTTCTATTGTCCAATTTTGGTAGGGGTATGCGTGAATTGTTTGAATTTGTAATAATTTTTTTTTCGTGTCATTTGGTAAATTCAACGGAACGAAATGAACGAGTTGACTCGGGAAAAGATTCGTTCATTTTGATGAACGAGTTCAAACAGGAGCATCACAGAACAGAGCAAGGAGAGCATTTGAGCTTATAAAACTTAAACTTTTTTTTTTAAATGAGCGATCGTTTCGCTTGATAAGACCCTTATTCATCGTCTTAAATCATTTAAAGTCCTTTGAACAGTTTGCAGTTTGCACTGAAACTGTCTTTTGGACCTTGAACTGTTTGGTGCCCAGTAAAGTGCATTATATGGAGAAAAATCCTTGAATGTTTTCATCAAAAACCTTAATTTCTTTTCGACTGAAGAAAGAATGACATGGATATCTTGGATGACATGGGGGTGAGTAAATTATCGGCAAAAGTGTTTTTAAAAAAGTGAACTACTCCTTTAAATCACCTTTCTTCCCCACTCTGATTCTCAGTTTGAACTTCAGCAGATCATATTGAGTTGCTGTTAGCTAATGATTAGATATGTAATGAGCAGTTAAACATGTAAGGTGTCCAAGTGAGTGTAAACTAACAATTCTGAGGAAAAAAAAGTCTGAATTATGAGAGAAAAAGTTGCAATTACCATTATTTATTTTTTATTGGATGGAGGAAACAAGCTTCCATACTTTTCCATACTTTGCGGAATACAAGGATTACGATTATGAAAGTTTTTTTTCTTAAAAGAAAGCATACTGGCCCCAAGCTTTTAAACGTTATTGTAGGTATAAACATTGTATAACTGTATGTAACTGCTTTGTGTTACTATCCATCAAAGTCCTTCTCCTGAAAGAGATTTTAGATCCCTCTTTAAAGCAAGCAGTGTCCATCAAATCCTTTTATACTCTTTGTTTTCAGGCTCCTGCAGTTTCTCTGTGTATAGCAACACTCATTCATATGTAGTTTCGTCTCAAGAGTCAGTTTGCCGTTTATATTTAGTCTGGTTTTAGCAGCTATTTCAACTCACTCTTATGAATGGAGCAGCCAGCGGTGACGCGCCAACATCCCTCTGATGTTTAATTCACAGGGCAGTCAAAAACAAAGTGCTGAGATAGTGCTTCCACTCAATTCTGTTCTGATGCCAAATTTATCACAGTATTTCTGGCAGGCCTATTGTAAGCTCAGAAGAGCTGGTGAAGTCCTGCAGCCCTCATAAACAGATACCGAGGGCACAGAAACAGCTGTATTACATTTCTTTTGTGCTTTGCATCACCTACAAAGGTCTGAATATGCAGAGCCAGACGTTGTTCTGAAGCGATAGGCTTTTGTGGGCTGTGACAAACAGCACTATGTATATCTGCTTCTGAACTCACAGACACAATGTCCTGATTTGTATCTGCTCACTTTGAGTGCTTCTTTAGTTGGCCAGGTGAATGACAGCTCTGTTTTTAGACCTGTGCTGGGAAGAGCTACAGTTAACTGTGAATAGAAGGAAAGATAGAGAGACATGAGGAGAATCACACCTAAACAAAAAGCCTTTCCACTGATAAGTTGTTCATGACACGCGCTTGAGTGCGTGAAAAGAGCGTGTTAGAAACGCTCTCCCAGGTGCATTATGAAAAGGTCATCAGCAAATGTGTGTTCACGTTGTGGGAAACAACCTCAACTGACCTTTTGCTATGAAAGGAGCTGAGGTTAGTGAGACTCATTGCTACAATATGTCTGTGATGTCTTAAATACCTTGAGGATTCTACTGATTCATGTTTGGTTAGGGTTTGGTTCTTTCTATCTTTCTTTCTTTCTTTCTTTCTAATCTATCTATCTTATCTATCTATCTTATCTATCTATCTATCTATCTATCTATCTATCTATCTATCTATCTATCTATCTATCTATCTATCTATCTATCCATCTATCCATCTATCTATCTATCTATCTATCTATCTATCTATCTATCTATCTATCTATCTATCTATCTATCCATCTATCCATCTATCTATCTATCCATCTATCTATCCATCTATATATCCATCTGTCCGTCTGTCTGTCTCTCTCTCTCTCTCTCTCTCTCTCTCTCTCTATCTATCTATCTACACCTAGAGATTGGCATGGTTTTACTTCAGTTAGCCTAATAGCTGGTTTGATTTGCATTGAAAGATCTATCTATCTACCTATATATATATATATATATATATATATATATATATGTATATGTTTGGGGTGTAACGATACACGTATTCGTATTGAACCGTTCGGTACGAGGCTTTCGGTACGCAACCGAATGGTTTGTTGGAACATTTTTCCTGCCGACCAAAATTTTGTTATTTCAAATGTTATTTCGCGCGTCATTTCTCCGTTATTTTTAGTTTTTACAATAACCACACATACACAGTATTCTCTCAAAAATACATACATGTTGCTCATATATTATGGTTGCCCTGTTTCTGCTAAATATAGTGTAATTTCACCTGTGCCATTAATATGTTTATAAGAAACTGAAAAAAGTACAAATGTCAAGGCATGTCAGAACATCTCAAGGACCCAAAAAACACCCTAGACCTCAGAGGATTAACGGATCAAACCGTGCTGACTTGGAAACCAGGAACAAACATTGTGCCATCAACTATCCAGTGTCCACAGATCAGCAACATTCACCATGGATTTATTGTATAACACTACTAACTGCAACCATTGAAGTTTGGCAGGAATAGTAGGCTATAATGCTTTCAAGTAACATCACGTTGGTTTTATTTTGACATTATGAATACAATTGGTGCCCTCAAATGTTAATCTGAACTAAAATAAATCTGTGTTTATATTACATTTCATTTTGTCCCAGGAGCTGTTTTGTTTTATGCTCCTAAGAAAAGTCAAGTATAGCTTCATCATTGCTCAAAGTTAAAAAAAAAAATATCATACTTTATGATGTTAGTTTTAATAAAAATATCATTTAAAAAAATTAAATCAAGGAAATTTCTCTGGCATTTCTTTCTTTTTGCTGTATCGGAAATGTACCGAACCGTGACACAAGTGTATCGTATCAAACCGAACTGTGAATTTTGTGAACCGTTACCCCTAATATATATCATTAATATTTAATGAAGGACTTTTTAAAATACAAAAATATACTGTATATGTATACGTATATTTGTATTGTTGCCTCAATTGCTTTTTTAATGTTTAATTTATTCATGATTGATGCACCACTAGCTAAGAGAAACAGATCAAAATCTGTTATTATTATTCACCCTTATTTCAACCCGTATGCTGTTATTTTTTGTGTGTGTGTCTGGAAGAAAGAATCTCAAAGCTCTTTTCACAGCGGCCACATCTGTCAAGCTCCAAAAAGGACCAACTACATAAAAGCTTCATAAAAGAACTGTAGCCTGATGACTCATGCTCTCTATTCCAAGTCTTCTGAAGTTATTCAATAGCTTTGTATAAGGAACGGACGAAAATGTGGGTCATCATTCATTGAAAATCTTCCCAAACTGATTTTTTTAATTTTTGTTTTATTTTTTTTTGTGAACTGTGTCTTTAATGTTGCAGCTCACAGTATGTCTATGTAGTGATAGTCAAAATCTTAACCATCAAATTTCAGTTTAGACTTACCTGCTAGTTTAAGCGGGTTTAGTCTGGGTAGTACTAGAATAGCCATAACATTTAGAAACCTGGTGTCTACCAGACCGGGTTGACAAGCTTTTATATACACTGTTATTATACAGTAGATTAACTTGGATACTGTCTAGTTAGTGCACTGCTTCATAAAATGTGCCTCACAGTGGTCGCAAACTTCTGCTAAACCCACCAGCTCGTTTCATCCATTTTTCTAGGGCGAGATCACTCCCACTGCCACATGAGCACTGTCCTGAATTTCCCAATCAAACCTGGGTCTGATAGTCCCTCCGTTAGCCCAACCACAGATGGATGACTACAGTATGTCATAATAGCCAGCCACCAGGCCATGATGCAGTTTAAATAATATAATGGTTGGTTTAAGGTCAGGCTGAACTGGGCTTTAGAGCTACTGTTGCATATAATAGGGCCACAGTGGCATTATATTGTTGAATATTGCAGAATCTTCCTTTTGAGCCACTGCCAGTACTCGGTTGATTTAGCACAGATGCTATAATTCAGACAAAACGCTCAAGATTTTAGGGGAGGGGGGGTTAGTGTTAGCAATAGGCTGTGGAACTGTGCCATGAAATAAAGCTTAGGCCACTCATGAGGCACAGCAGATGTCTTTGGTTAAAGAAACCAGTTCATAATTCAGAAGGCTGCTTGAAAATTAGATTATTGAATGAATGAGATTACCACAAGATTTTTAGTGTTATGTTGTAAAGACATGGAATGTTTTGCGAATGGCATACTTGTATAGAAAAATGAAAATTGCAAATGGCATACTTGTATAGAAACATGCTCCTTTTCTTTGTCAAAATAAGCAGTATACAACCAGAGTACACTTTTTAATATTATATCCCACGATGCAATGTGCTTGACTTGTGTGTATATATTCGTGCAGCACTGTATGCTGTTCACCGTACAATATTACATTTTCAACCATAATTAAATTTTTCATCAAATGTTTGTGCCTCAGGATGAGGAGTGAGAACTCTCGTAAGAGCCTCAGAGACAGATGAGGTGTCATTGAGCTCTTCTTAAAGTGATAGTCCACCTAAAAAGTACCTGTTTACTCAAACCATTTACAGTATATATTTCATTCCTTTGCATTACACAAAAGGAACTTTTTTCTAGCTATCGTATTACATTTTTGACAATATTCCTTAAAAAAATAATTTCAGGTCATATTTTACTCCAAAAATAATAAAAACAAAACAACAATATAAACAAATATAAATAAATAAATAATAAAATATATAACAAATAATTAAACAAGAAATCAAATTTTTGCTTAAAGGAAATAAAGCATATTTTTACATTAATATTGTTAGGCATTTTCTGATAAAATTAGTTACTTATTTAATTTTATGTTTACAGAGTTTATCAACATTAAATTAGGAAAAGATATTATTGGAATGTTCACGTGACCCGGAAAACTGCAAATTCAGCTTTGCATCAATTGATTACATTTTACAAATTATTACCATAGAAAGGAGCCATTTTTAAATTGTGATGCTATTGCAGTATAAGTATTTCGACTGCATTTTTGATTAATCAATTGCAGCCTTGGTAGCAGAAGAGACTTTTTACCCAACACATTAAAAAAGCTGCTATTTCACTACATAAAATACTGGATTAAAGTTCAAATGTTTCTTGTTACCTTCAATTATCGTGCTCAACAAAAGACAGGTGGCATAAAGAAGCATGATAGCACATCCTCACTTTGATTTGTTCATCTGCACAGACAGTGCTTTATAAAGTACATCCATTCCACACGGTCCTTCATTGCCTCCTGCTTTCCTACATCTAGTGATCCTTTAGTGTTCTTCAATGCTTTGCAGGGAATGCTATGGCACAGAATGCGCTCTGCTCTCTAGGAAATGACACTCCATTGTATGAAAATAACGACATGAAAAATGAGCCGAAGATGCCTGAACTCTCTGCCAGCGCATCTTCAATATATATGGATGGAGTGCAATCTGTGCACAGAGCCCCTAGTGCCTGCTAATTTCCCCACACTCAGACCTCAGCCAGTATCTTAACAAACACTGGCGTGATAAAGATGTTTGGTTCAGCGCAATTAAAATGTTATAACCAATCAGATTTAAGAGCGCAGGAGATTTGTTCCCACATGTGGCGACGGGTTTGCTATTAAAGGCATGCATTTCTGTCAACTACACCACAAAACAAAAACAAAAAACACACACAAAATGTACTGTTTAATTATTTACCAAAGGTCTACGGAAGAGTGCTAACATTGCAGGAACAAGGCCATTTTGGTGAGAAACTCACTTGATGGAAGACTGCAACATTTGAACAATCTGCATATCTTATAAACAAAATGATGTGTAGGAAAGGAGGATTGATTTGGCATACACAAACACAATCCTTTTCTTAAAGGAACAGTTCACCTAAACACAATCATTATTAGTCATACCAACAAAAGTTATTCAAGCATCATTGGAATTACGTTTAGTTTTTAGTGATTTTAGTTGTACTGTCTATAATTGCATTGATTAACCTGCTGATATTCAATGTCCTGTACACATTTTTGGTGTTCTTTGAGGTCAATTTGACCCCAGGTTCTTTTAGTATAATAAAACAGAAGAAATATTACAATTTCACACACATTTGTTTTTGTTTTTTTATTGATGTCACTATAAAATGTTCTAATTTTAATTTTATAATGCTCATTATAATTTTACATATTCAATATCATATTCAAAAAAAATGTTTTTTAAAAAAGCTCTAACCAAACATAACCATATCTGTAGTATTGCGAGAACCACAAGTAGTTCACATGACATGTGACATAATTCTCATGAGAATAAGTCTTTCCTGTGCATTGGGGAGGGGAAAACAACATTTTTGCGAGAACTTTGATGTTTCCCATGCCATGGGGAGGGGAAAACATAATTTTTGCGAGATTGACCCCAAACATAACTCGTGTTACTATGCTTGATAAAATAAATAGTTTGTCTTTCCAAATGTTATAGATTACAAAAATCAATACTTTGAAATATTATAAAATAAATAAAACACCAAATATATTTATACTTTTCCAATTTTAGATCAATCAGTAAGATTTTATGGGGATTTGTAAATTTGTACATAGTCGTGCAATGGGTATTCTGGACGTATAAGGGGTTAGGTGGGGTGGTGGTTGGACGTCAACTTAGTCAACAAAGACATAAATTACCCGAGACAAACCCTTTGTTAAAAAAAAAAAAAAATCATATTGTGGCGGTTAAAAAGTAAGTAAAAAATGTCATCAGATTTGAGGGTAACAGGAGGAAACATATCTTATTATCATCAATGTTGAAAACAGTTGTGCTGCTTAATATCTTTGAATTTGTGATACATTTTCAGGATGTTTTTTTTTTTTTGATGATGATGATGAACAGAAAAAAAATGGTATCAATGTAAATGAATTTAGTTTCACTTTTGATCAATTGAATGCAAACAGTCTTAATAATAATATAAATTTACAAATTAAATTACACAATTTTCTGGGAATGACTGTTTCGAAAAGGTGGTTAAACTTGTAGGCATTTGCATATTTAATCCCCAAATTAACATAAAGGAAGTATCACGGGTGTGGTTCAGATGCTGAGCCAAAAATCTCCAATTCAAAACATTTACAAAATATTCCAAACACAGGATGACTGGCAAAAGGCTCAAACAAACAAAACACCATGTAACATTCACAAGAACCAAAATACAGACTGGGCAGAAGGAAACTAAATACAGATACAAATCAGACATAACAAGGTGATCACAGGTGATACTGATGAAGACGATGAACATGTGGATAATTGAGGGAGTGAGTGATTCAGGTGTGGAGACAAGGAGGATTTTGGGAAATGTAGTGAAGACAGAGACTGTGACAGGAAGAATATTTAAGTGTATAGAGCTGGTAAGTCCCGCCCACCCGTAAAACTCAGAGTGGACCTCTAGATTGAAAAAGCGTCAATGCAAGTGAATGAGAGAAAATAATTATTTTCTGATCCCGTTTGAATTGTGCCATGAATGTAACATATGTCGTCTGTGAATTTTTTATATAATTTCTCATGTAACGAGTTTGACAGTATTGTATGATTCTTTGGCTAGCAGTTGTGGAATAGACATAACGAGAAAGACTACACGTCGCATATGTGACGTCGCCGCATAACACATTTTCCCTCCACAAATCACGGTTTTCACCACGCTCAACTAGTTTGTCCTCTCCCTGGAAGAAGGCGGTGAAGTGCACCAAAGACACAGGCATGTTTAGCGGGATCCGTGTGCTATGTCGAAAGAGTTGTAGTCCATAAAGTGCTCTCACACAAAGTCTAACTGTATGAAAATTCTACCCGTTAAATTGTAGCATTCTTTACACGAAACATTAAAAAAAATCACAGACAACATATGTTACATTCATTGCAAAATTCAAACGGGATTAGAAAATAATTATTTTCTCTCATTCACTTGCATTGACGATTTTTCAACCTAGAGGTGCAGCGGGGTTACCTGAAGGGACTTATAGACTTACCAGCTCTATAAATTAAATTTGTTTGCCAAGTACCATCGAGGCAGAATTGAAAATATTGATGTTATCTTTTTTTCCAGTTTTTGTTTAGAATTCATTAAGAACATACAGGAAATGTGGTCGATTAAAATTTCACGTGGACCCCAGTATGTTATAATCACTGGGTATTTGCATCTTACTGCTAAAGAACTAAAAATATATTCCCAGTCAAACTGCCTGTAAATGACAGGTAATTAAGAGCGAGGAAGTCATATGTCCCCATTTCAGTTCCTTCTCCTCTCCTTCAGATCTAGATTATGGTATGACTGAGCTCGACAGACACTCCCACACTCACACAAGTCTAGATGAGAACCGCAGGCATGTGTTTTTTTTCTCTCTGATTTGAGATATATTGCATTTCTGGACTGGATAAGGATCCTTTCTGATTGAAAAGCCATTCGACAGGCTGACACTTGCTAGAAGCTGATCTGTTTTCTAATCAGGACCGATGCCAGCATAACATGAAATCCTATAAGAGAAAGAGAGGGGAATCGAGAGACGGGGATAGCGGGAGGTTGAAAGAGGACAGATTTGAATAATTTGTTATTGTGAAGGAGACTAAATTTTGCTCCGAAGCGAAGGCAACGTGACATTGAATTGCAAAGCCTGCCAAAGCCTTTTCCTTGTTTGCAGAGGTAAATTTCAGAGCTTTGACCTGGCACAGACTTTTCATAGTAGGACAAAAGACAGGACTGTATCACAGCTGAGCTCTCGAATAAAGAGAGACATGCTAAAAACTTCTTGATACAGCAGCTCTCTTAAGAAGACAAATGAGAGGAGATTAAGGAAATGTCACTGCATAATGTCCTGAATCAACACAACTATTTGACACTAGTGTCGTATTTTAATTCAGACCCTCTCAGGGCTCTTTTCAAATGGAAATGCATATGCATCTGCTCTGCCGCTTCTCCATCATCTATAACAATGGCTGCTTTTCAGCAGGAGAACAACAAAAGCTTCCTATTTCAGGCATATGATACTCTAACTAACTCCAGTCAACACAAACCCCTAAAACTTGACCTGTGTTGACTAGACTAGTAAATGTGAGCCGAGAAACCCTAATGCCCTGGCAAAGCAATTTTGTTTTCGACCCTAAATTAACACAGTTACTTTGGTAATTAGATGAAGCTGGAATGATTGAATACGGTTTGTTAGGCCAGGTCTAGGACCTAAATGAAAACATTTAATCAATCTGGAAATAGGGTTGGGAATCAACTTTTCTCATGAGCTGTCAGGCTTTCAGGTTGTGTGTGCAAGCTAAACATAATTTAAAGCAGTTAGTTAGTTCATAAACAGAGCTTGACTTGACTTTTAACCTCACTGGCCACTGTGGCGAGGGGTTTTCTAAAGTTACTAGCAACTCAGAATTTGACATGCCACAATTTTGATATCCATTCCACGGGGAAAAACTGCCATGTACATATTTTGATATTATCTCATGATTTGGCAGCAGTATATTAGGCTGCTGTCACTTTAAGACCTGACGCACATATCCATTATACTGTTACACATGCGTTTTCTTTCTCAACTGTTTACATTCACTTAAAACATATTCGTCAATGAATGTTTAAGCGCAATAAGCAGCTAAAAAGATCTATCTATCAATCTATATATATATATATATATATGTAAATTATGTCAATACATGCAATACCATGCTGAAATTCAAGCCCTGTAACACCAACAAATGAAAGGAGTGAGAGAGGTGGGTTTGTTTGTGTCAACTAGCTGTGGAAAATAATAAGTATTGTAAGCGTTTCAGATATTTCAGTAAACTAGATGTCGAAAAATCTTTATTTCTGAAAACACTACATTACACTTAGTTGATTATTTCAGATGTCTTTTAAAAGACTAAAATTTAAAAAATGTACATATCATATATAAAAGGTGGGACTGCATTACATGCCACTGGTGAAATCCACCCACATTATGGCAGGTTGGCTGTTACATTTATACAGTATGTGTGTGTCTTTGCATTCTGGACATTTCTGGACGATGCTGTCTTGAAATATGCCCAAACATGCCTTAAAATACTTCCTAGGTAAACAGCTGACTATGTTTTGGAACGGAGCCATTGTCTTACTTCTCTCATACCCTTGTTTCCACTGCTGTCTCTTCGACTCCACAGAGACCCGCAGCAGAAAGTTCCTGCTTCATTTTTAATGAATCCTGGCTCAAAGTTGCACATACTCTCCTCATGAAGTCTGTTTCTCTACACTCCCCACATTTACCTCAGTGCTACACAAACTCTCTCTCACTGTATCTTGACCTCTCTCCATCCTGACTCTTCATGCATATTATTAGACCTCATTTTCCAACAGTCTCTCACTGTTGATCTCTCACTGTACTGTAAATTATCACACTCTCTCTTCTCAAGCTGCTCATCTTCCTTTTCCTCATCACTCCACTACTTATGTACTTCACATTACAAGCATCTCTGGTGAAAAATGTGGGAAGATTATTCCCCATATAGAGGGCTTCTAAAACAAAGAAAATCCAGTTTAGTTTACAATTGTCACCAAAAAATGTCACATTTTAATGACCAATAGCCCATATATTTAAAGTCGGCATGAACCTTTCTTCCCGTTTGTGACGTATATCTGATTGAAATGACTTCTTGAACTAGAGAAAATTTTGAGTGGTTCTTGATATTGGTCGTGGTGAATTAGTTAGATGGTTGCGGTTTGCTATTGGTCGACCTCATGTGATGGACAGGTTGTCCCGCCCCCTTGCGCCATTAAACACGTCATCAGAGGAGAGATTTCACTGCGGCTGGGAGAGGGGGAGTCATTTAGATAGAAGATTACTAAGGGCACGTGCAAATGTGATAAATCATTTAAAATACCGTACATACCGTACATGGTTTCACATGGAACATTTGGAGATTTTTAGAGATTTAGAACCAAAAATGGTTCCATCCCCTGCTTCATATATGGAACTCCAAAATGGTTCTATATACAAACTTTTTTTTTTTTTTTTTTTTGGTAAAAGGTTCTATTGGCCAAGTATGGAACCCCAGGGTTCTATATAGAACCCAGAGGAACCATTTTTAAGAGTGAATAGAACCTTTTAGGGGTTCCAAATACGTAGCACTGATAGAACCTTTTAAGGTTCTATATAGAACCTTTTCTTCTAAGAGTGTAGAGACTCTAGGTTTACACTCAATGAACAATATCTCAACACTAAATTATAAAGGCCGGTTTCATATAGACGCCTGTCTCAAATACAAGCCGGTGCAGTTTGACGATTTGGGAAAATAAAAGCTGGGGCTGTTATTTGAGGTTTTACGGTAGATAAATCATTTAAAATAGATACTGGAATATTCCATAAAATAGTATGTATGGTCAATTTTGATTTCATGAAGACTCGTTGATCAGTATCATACTCACAATCATGCTGTAGGTTCTGTGGGTTCTTTATGCATAGTATTATGGGCCATTGCATGACATCTGTTCAAACGTTTAGGGACATTAAAATAGAAAACAGTAATATTCCCCAGTCTATATGTATTTTTGATCAAATTAATGTAGCCTTGGTGAGCATTTAAAAAATCTTAAATAACCCAAGCTTTTGGACAGAACTTTATGTAAAGATTTTAGAGTATATTTTATTTCAAGTCAACCTACATTAGCCGCATTTCCATTAACCTTAAAATCGCGCAAATTGAATTTGCGAATTGAAAATACGCCCAATGGAAGCTCCCATATATCGCAAAAAAGTTTTTACGCTCGCATTAGGTGGTTTTCAAACTCTAAAAATTAATATTTCCCACAACTGCAACGGAAACAGTTTTATTGACTGTTCTGAAACAGTTTTCCCTCTTTGGAAAGTCTTCAATAGTAAACACAGAAGAGGTGGAAGCGCAGTTTTCATAGGCATTGTGTATAATTGCTTCAATCTCAGAGAGTCAAAATACACCCACGATATTTGGGAGAAAATGACTATGTGTACAATGTGCTTGACACTTATGTAAATGATTCTATATCACAGCCAGTGTCTAAATCGCACCTGTCACCGCAAACATCACACGCCTACATAAAGATGTTTTATGTGCATTAGAGGCTGTATTTTTAGGCTTCCCTCATCCTGACTCTGAAAGAACTAGTTGCCACATTGCATCTTATTTCAGCCAAGAAACACCCACAGGAAGAGGCCGTCTGTCGACATGTAAAGTGACCAACCCCAGTTCGGTGGTATTAAGGGCCGTTTTTTGTTGTTTGGTGTTGTAGTTGCTGCGGAGTGGAAAACAGTGGATAAAATATACGGATAAAATGCACTTACACTTCTTGACGTGTCTGTGCGAGTTCATGAGTTAGTGTCAAGCACGTTACGTATAGTGTCAAGCAGGTTGAACGCTAAGGCTGATGTGAAGTAATTAGGCCTTTAGAGAAATCAAGACTTCAGTCTGAAGCTTTCACCTGGTCACTGGTTGAAAGAGGCTGGCGGTAAATTTAGCATGTGTGTCAGGTAGACTCAAAGAGGTATTAATGTGTCAAGCTAAATATATTTGCTAACGGTCACTGCGATGTCTATACACATCACAGAGGCTTTACCTGATAACCGAACGTGACATGCATGTTCAGAATGAGAATTGAGAGCTGTAACGGGGGGAAGACTTTCAGTCAATAACCGTCATAAATTGTGCCTTTTCCTCACACAAATCTATTAAGACTTCGAATATACACTGTAAAAATGAATATGCTTTATCTAATCAATAGAATTGTGGCAAGAGATTACAAGCAATATTATTAATTGAATTTAACAAATTAGAATTGAGTAATGATTCATCAAATTATTCCTTAAAAGTTAACCATTTAAAATGAGTAAAGTTTACACCCAAACATTTAACAAAATCTCACTAAGACAGACTTCAAAGATTAATTGCCAACATTGAAGACACCAGATGAAAACCGTCATTTTAAAACAAACCTAAAACAAACACCGATCATCATAATGGTGACTTTAATTTAAGTTTTTTTTGTTGTTGTTGTTGGTTGTTGTTGTAAGTTTTACTCATTTTAAATGGTTAATCTTTAAGGAATTAATTTGATTAATTATTACTCAATTCTAATTTGTTAAATTTATTTAATAGTATTGCTTGTAATCTGTTGCCACAATTTTTTTTGGATTAGATAAAGCATGCTCATTTTTATAGAGTAGTGCATGCATCATATTAACTACTTTCATGCTGTTTGTATGGTGTATTTTAAGGAGTTGTCTGTGAACTCTCATAAAGGAAAAAACTGCATGAAATTTCTTCTTTTGGAGAGTTTGGAAGAGTGAATGTCTGGATTATTTGGGGAAATATTCTTCTAAAATGTTTTAATGGAACCTTTTTTTTGTAAGCCACTTTGGATAAAAAGCATCTGCTAAAGGCATAGATATTTTTAAATATTTAGGACCCATGTCAGTGTACCTCCATTAAACTGCCCAGAGGAAATGAATGACTATATCAGAACAAGCTTTGGCATATTTATGGATCTCACAGTCCTGGCAGATGGAGAGAAAGGTCGGGACGGTGCTCGCAAACAAAATACAACAGGATCTGGATGGATCAAATGCACTGGTACTGCATACAGTAGATCGGTGAGTTTGGTGTGAAATGTGCAATATTTATATTTAGTGCGGAAGAAATCTGTCAAACATGGCTCGTTCTGAATTCTTTGAGTGTCTCGGTTCTAATTGTGTTCAAGAAATGAATTTTTTAATGCCTTGTTTTTATCAACCCCAGTTAATCTAGATCAATTTACATTCACATCTAACATCTGAGCTTTATTACCCAGCCAAGGATGTGTCGCTGAGAATCGTTCAATAAAGCGAACACCTATAGCTTGAAAGTTGCTTTTCGGGAAGTTTGTGAGGTGCATTGTGTTCAATGGCGAGAGGATGAGGACTACAGATTACAAAGGTACAAAATCTGCCTACAAATAATGCATGATCTATCCACTGAAAAAGCATTGATTTAATCTGGTAGAGAAATTATATCACTTTATCAGAGGGAATATTGTGCCACTGCAAGCATTACTTAAGTATTATAAAATAGCACATTTTGCTTTGTATATGACAATCTCAAAGACCCAGTGAATTCAATACCTGTTTATTCAGTTTGCATTATTTTAAAGTAGGCCTGTATACATTTCCAGATATGTGTGCTGGGCAAAATGGCAAATATATATGCAGATATATACTATAAAAATGCACAGGGATATATTGATGATTCATCAGGCTGTTGTGGGCATTTCTAAATTTGAGAACAAACTTGAGAAATTTGAAAACAAGAACCTAATTGAAACCCTTGTGAAAAAGAAGTATACTTTTGCATAGAATTTATTACAGAAATTATATACTTTAAAATAATATACTTGAGTGCAAACTGAATGTAATGTTTTCAGATACTTAGTTGCATGTTAATATGCATTATATATAAAATGTATATTAAATTCAATAGCTGAACTTTTGACCCACTTAAGTCATTTTTTTATATAATTTCAGTAAAAAAAATTCTATTGTCTTTGAAATATGGTTAAGTGTACTGCTGAATGTACTGATAAGTATTTAGGGTAAACTAAAATATATTCTAATGTAATTTCTATCAAAACTTGTATGTCATGAATTTAATTTTGCAATTTTGCGCATTTAAATTTTGTAGTATTTTGTAGTACAGTTGACAATATAATCATGCACTTCAGTAAGTTAGTCAACATCAGAATAAGTGCTTGTTTAAAGCATGACAAAAGATTATAAAGAACAACGATTAACTTAATTTTACATTCTAACAAAGTGTACTTTTTAAATGTATAAGTGTTTAAACGGTCATGAAAGTGTACGTTGTCTTTTATCAGAATAATATTGTTTTCTAGGTACTGTATAGTTTTTTAAGCGCAATTAAGCACACATTTTCACAAGGGCTAACAAGTAGCAAATCATCTTACACAGCTATGATAAATAAAGACTATTGGCTATTTTAAAACTTCCTGTTTGGATGGAAAATACAACCGTTTTTAAGTTGTCTATGCATGACCTGGCATTCTATTAGAAGTAGCTATGTATGCGTTTGTTATAATCTGAAAGAGTACGTCAGTATTGCCAGTCTCATGCCTGCTGGCACTACAACGCTTGTACATATAAATGTTTGTTTTCTCAACATGTCAACGTTACAGCGTGTTACATCATGAAAGTGTCCTGATCACAGTCTCTTTGATTTAATTTTCTAGTCACCTCTGAGAACAGAACTTCAGACACTCTTCAGGATCGCTCTCTCTCTCGCTTAGTCTTTGTTTCCACTTCATTTAAGTGGATTATGTGTTGGAATCAAGGCCAGCGTTCCAGGCACTATCAAGACCCACTCGGCATACTGTGTTCGTTTAATCTCTGTGTCCGTCGCTAAATGAATAACACTTGTGAAGTTTTCAGCAAAGTACTTTTGAATCCTTGAGCATGCAGTTGAGTGCAGAAACCCAACAAAGAAAAATGTTTAAAGTGACAGTTCCTGCTAAAAAGGCCGGTTAGACTGACACGAACTTCCAGGCTGGTTTATTCTGGTTTGGCTGATGGATCCTTTTAGCAATGCTGTTCAACACTAAAACCTTTGCTGCCTCTCTGACCAGAAAGTCTAACACAGTCTCATCCCAAGTCGTCAAATAACTGACGTCTTGGGACGTCTTTTTGACCATACGTCAACATCCGCCTTTTTAGGGTACCCTTAAACGTCGGTTAGTTGATGATCCCGGGCCGTCATACAACTGGCGCTTTGCCTTTAACGTCAGTTAGGTGACGGGGTAGGTTTAGGGCTAGGTTTAGGTCTGGGGTAGGGTTAGGATCCGATAACGTCATCTAACCGACGTTTAAGGGTACCCTAAAAAGGCGGATGTTGACGTATGGTCAAAAGACATGGAAAGTCAATGACTAACAGGCATCATTTTGGCCACCTTATAAAATACTGATCTCATAAAGCTTCTCAAGCACCTTGACATCTTGTCAATTGAACATTGTTTCTCAAATGAGTTTGTCCTTAAAACAATGTTTTTAAAATAGAACATTTATCTTACATATTAGTCAAGAATTCACTGTTTTTCTTTGTTGAATAAGGATACAATTTGATTTGTGTAGTTTCAAACAATTGACAGATTAATTTTTCACCATTGGACACAAATCTTTAAACAATCAACAATAGAAGGTATGAAAAGCACTTTCCCCTTCCCTTTAAAAGTTGGAAGGTCTATTTATTTTGCTGTCTTAACTCTTTCCCTGCCAGCATTTTTTTTTAAAGTTGCCTGTCATCGCCAGCCTTTTTAAAAAAAAAAATAATTTTCACAACATTTTCATGGCCTCCAGAATATTTTTTTCTAAATAATGCATTTTTTTTTTGTATCAACACTTGAATGTGGGTAAATTTGTAGCAAAAGCTACAAAAGCTGAGAAAATCCCATTTTTATCAGACTACATCCAGATCGGATTCAGAACAATGGTCAAAACAGATGGCGTAGATTCATCAAGACCCCCAACGCTTCACAGTCCTATAGCTCGTCCTGGGTCGACATTTTATTCAGTAACATTAGGCAGTTTTGATGTATAGGCTGTTTAATGCTGATGATCCGGGAATTCGTACGAATTTTACAAGGCGGCTTATTTGTAACAATTCGTACGACCTCACTCGTATGAATTAGTACGTTTTTTGCTAAATCATACATATTTTACGAGTTGGCCAATTCGTATGAATTCGTACGAATGACCTACCCCTGACTCCGCCCCTAAACCTACCCATCATGTGGGTTTAGACAACGTAACGAATTTGTGCGTATGAATTAATACAAATTAGCAACTTCTTAATCACTCGTACAAATTTGTATAAATAGCGTTGGGTGATCTTGTTATTTTACATGTGCATCTGCTTACATCCTATCGCTTGTTTCTGCTATTTCTTCGCCTGTGTTTTGATCAGGAGATTCAGAACTCGTTCAGAAGATTTGTAATAGCGCCCCATACCGTATAACAGTGAAAACATGGAAAGCGGTACATTTCTGTCAATGGCGGGTAAAGAGTTAACCTCTGTACCTGTATTTGGTTGCAGTTATTTGTATTTAGCATTGTTTTTGTTCCAGTTGAGACCACTGATTTACATTTTTAGACATTGAATTGAATTCGGACATGTCTTTTATGCCTTTCTACTTATAGTTACTGCCAGCAAAGGCAACATTTTTCAGACACAACTTAGTTAATTTGTGTTTAGACTTTTAGAGGTGCGTGTAATTCTATAACCCATAACAGCAGAAATGTAGATGTCCATGAGGTGTCTAAAGATCCTACATGACCTTTAAAACAGATGTCCTTCACAGTTGGAAAATTACATTTAATTGACTTTACTTCCCTCTTGTAATCTCTATTGACCCAGCACTTCCAAGGGACAGGAGTACATCCATGTCCTGTTATCTAGATCTCGAATTAAATCCAAATTCATTAGTAAGACAAACAGGGCAAATAATGAAGAGCAAGCAAACAGCCATATCACGGAAAGGACCTAGCATGATAGTCTTTGCTGCCTTATTTATATATACCACATAGTGCTTTTCTCAAAACAAAGTGTGCTGTGATAATCAAATATTTTAATTTATGTACAAAAGAGCGGTCGTGAAAGCCTACCAAGCGAGAACACCAGCTTAACGTTGACATGCTTGACTTGTTTCGCTTGTACTTCTTTGCCTCTTTCGATACAACAATTCCGGTAACAATCAGGGATTGCCTCAGCTCAGATGTCTGGCTAAACACTAATTGTTCCAGGATTTCCCAGAAGTTAAACCTCTTTAGAGTCACAAAGACTGTTGTGGGAGTTGTGGGCCTCTGTGTTTGAATTGTGTCCGAGCTTCTGGTTTCCTCAGCGCATTGTAAATCCACTTCTGTAAAATTGAATACATGAAGCGTGTTTCAATGTAGTGCATCTATTTAAAAAAAAAAGCTGAATACTTTATTTCATTTTTAAGAAAAGTTAATGTTCTTGCACTATTTGATTTATGCAGTGTGTAGCCGAGCCAGAGTTAGAAATAGTTTCTATGCAGAGCAGCCTGGGTTCAATTCCCATGCTGGAATGAATGTTTCACCTCGTTTTTAATAAATCAGGTAATCAAGTAAAATTGCAAATATATGCCATCAGTGAATGTAAAAAGAGGAGCAGCATCTCCTTTGGTTTAATTTTAGTTAGTGACTTGATTAACACCCTGAAAGCAGTGAAAAACTCATTTCAAGTAGCAGCTTCACTCATTTAAAGAAAGTATTTTTACAGTAATATGCCGTGGAGTCACCTTTATACCATACTTGACTCTGCACTGTAAACATGAATATGCTTTATCTAATCCAAATCTAATCCACCACAGATTGCAAGAAATATTATGAATTAAATTTAACAAATTAGAATTGAGTAATAATTAATCAAATTAATTCCTTAAAAGTTAACCATTTAAAACGAGTAAAACTTACAACAACAACACAAACAACAACAAAAAACATACTCTGAAGTCACCATTATGGTGATTAGTGTTTGTTTTAAAATTATGGTTTTCTCCTTCACTGATTCTGCTTGTTAACATCAGGTGTCTTCAATGTTGGCAATATACTGTAAAATAAAGAGTTCTTAATTAATCTTTGACGTCTGTCTGTTATTGAGATATTTTTGTCACGTTTTTTGGTGTAAACTTTACTCATTTGAAATGGTTAACTTTTAAGGAATAATTTGATTAATTATTACTCAATTCTAATTTGTTAAATTTAATTAATAATATTGCTTGTAATCTGTTTCCACAATTATATTGATAAGATAAAGCATATTCATTTTACAGTGTGCTTGCTACACTTAAAACAATCTGGTTAGAAGTTACAGTAAAAACGGGTTAAAATCAAACCAACTTGGGTTCACAACCACTTGTTTTTTTTCTAATCGAATAGTTGTCGACATATCATTGTATCCCTAGCTCATCTAAATGTTGGATAGTGTTCTTACAAAATGGTTTTTTTTATATATAATCTGCACATCTTTTGTTCCATTGCACTGCATTTATTATACTAACTCCCCTGTTAGGTCACCTGATGCGCTTGAGTGAATGTACAGTATATAGCATTTGGTTGAGTATAAAATTCTGGAACTTGAACCAAAACTGAGATAACATTTGTTGTTCCCTTGTTCTTATTGTTATTTTGAAGCACTTACTAGTAGGGTTGGGTATCGAGAATCGAGTATCGATTGGAACCGAGACTAACTTTTCGTTTTTCCCGGAATCGTTCAAAAGTTAAAATTTCGATTCCTATAGTTTCGATATTCACAGTCCGCCGAGCGGAAGAAGAAACCGCTGAACAACACCAACGAAGAAGCGTCTACCGGAAGTGTTGGCATAACCACGAAAGTCGAACATGAGTACCTTACGTCGGCGATCCAAAGTGTGGCTTCACTTTTCTAAAAATAACGAAATGCAAAATTTGTGACAAAAGGAGTATTTTTACAGGAGTATTTCCTTCAGAAAGGATTATTTCCTTCAGAAAGGCCGTTGGTTAGCAAGGTTAGCTAAACTTTTCTGACCCTGCCTCTTAAAAGAATCGGAATCGAGTATCGTTAGGAACCGGAATCGAAACAAGGAATCGGAATCAGAATCGTTCAAATTCAAACGATACCCAACCCTACTTACTAGACCTATTGGTTCTAGTTACCAATGCTCAGAGTTTTAATTAGTCTTTTGAAGAATTTAGCTTTCTTGTTTCAAAAGGCTGAGCTGGTTTGCCCATTATTTGCCCCAGAAGTAAAGTCTTCTGAATGTTTGTTCCAGTGGGTTATCTAAATCGAACAGTAGGTATTGATTCGTGTTTCTTGTAGACTTTGATTTCCTCTATGCTGCCCTCTTTTATTTAAACTGGTGAGTCCAAAAAGGCCAATTTGTTCTCTTGCACATCTTCCCATATGTGCTTAGTGTATATGTCCATTTAGTGGATGCATTCTGCATTTGTATGCCTTTTTTTTGATCTCAACCCAGGTGTCATCCATCTGTTTGAACCAATACATTGATGATGCCATGGTTAGTGCCATGGTTATGCCGCCCTGCTGACTTTTATTATATGGACAATATATATATTTTTTCCAAACGATCTTCTTTTATGTTCCACAAAATAAAGTCATAAAGGGTTTGGATCGGGTGAATAAATAATGACACAATTTTCATCCCATTAAAGTCCAAAAAAAGAAGGCCCAATGGAACAATAATTCCCCAAAATTAGACTGCATTTTGAGTCCCTCACTTTCCCTGTTTCCTTGGGTTTTTGTGGTCCTGCTGATCCGTGTAATCCCAAATTAATGTCACGCATCTGAAGCCCTTTGTTTACCCGATCTTTAGACGGATCTGTTTGGGGAGATTAGTAAGGCCAGGGGTGGCAACCTTGGCGCGACAGGTCTGATTGGCCTCCCACAATGCACTGCTGAGTCGTGACATCCTTCAAAACCTGAGAATGGCAGATCAGTATCTGAAAGCATAGGTCGACAACTCTTGCCAGTGTGTGTACATGTCATGTGCGTTAATGTGTTTATGTGCAATTTTGTGATTGTATAAAACAGTATTTCAATCAGTTTTGCCAAATATAGAAATAAGACTGATTAAAGTGCCACTTGATGAGAAAATTACAGGGAGAGATATTGAACACAGGGCAATGCCGAAGTGCTGCAATGATGAGAGCTTGTGAAATTGTGTTGTCATTTTTATATGACAGGGCAATATAGCAAACAAGAATTCATCTTCAATGTTTAGAAGCGGACCGTCGTCGCATGACAGCCTAAAAGAGGTAAGAGCCTCACTTTGGCTGCCATGACAAACTAGAAATTTGGATTGACAGCATTGGTTGCATCTCCACAACTTCAGAAAGTTGAACTCGAGAAATCTTAGAAGCCTTCAGAAGCTGTATCTGATAGCGTATATCAATTTCATGGATATTATAACTGGGATTAGTTTGGGCTACAATAATGAATGCAATAATAGTTAAAAGCAAAACCCATTATCCAATCAAAGGATCGTAGGCTGATGATGTCAAATATAAAATTCATTTTGTTTTTAGTGGGCCTACACCCAGATAACCTAAATCTCCCAGGCACTAAACTCCAACCCACACTGGTCTTTTCATAATTATTCCCAGAATTAATTAAAGAAAGAGTTTAAGCACAGCTTTCAACATTCAACTCATCTCTCCAAAAAAAACACTCTTCCCCTAAGGCCGCTCGGTTTAACTCACAAGACGGAGTTCTTGATGCCTCCCCCCCCCCCAAAAAAAAAAGAATGAAGCCTTCGGTTCGGTTGCGTCTTAAGGCCGACGGGAGTCTCCGGAGTTAAAATGCTCGCAATTCTTGGCAGATGCGCCGCACGTCTTCGCTCATTGATTCTGATTTGTGTTTGATGTGCCGTGGGACTCAACTAGGTCACATTTTATTCCTTTGTTTCTTTGATACGAGATGTTTTGGCAGAGAGAGGATTGAAATGGAAGGGAGAGGTATCCAGTGCTCGGAGACACCCAGTCTGTCGTAAATAACGTGACTCACAAAAATGGATTATGAGTTTTGAAGCCGTAGGTTTAATTATCTCACAGCGTGTGATGTTATTGCACATTATATGTAAATAAAAGCGTCATTATTGTTCCCTAGAGTTTGATAGAGCGAGAGACAGAAAGGTGATTTATATGGTGAGCACATTAAACCTGAACTACAATGATATCAGAGCTGAATGTTCAAATGCCCCATAAGGTGTTTTGGGACTTTAAACTCAAGTAACTTGAAAAGTCTTTTAAATATAGAATGATTTCTGAAGGATCATGTGACACTGAAAAATGAGTAATGATTTTATGTGATGCTGAAAATTCAGCTTTGCCAACAGTCATTTTAAAGGAGTAGTTCACAAAAAAACTTTTGCTGATAATTTACTCAGCCCCCATGTCGTCCAAGATGTCCACGTCTTTCTTTCTTCAGTCGGAAAGAAATTAAGGTTTTTGATGAAAACATTCCAGGATTTTCTCCATATAATGGACTTAATTGGGAACCAAACGGTTCAAGGTCCAAATGAGAGTTTCAGTGCAGCTTCAAAGGGCTTAAAACGACACCAGACGATGAATAAGGGTCTTATCTAGGACCCTTTGAGTCTCATTTTGATGAACGAGTTCGAACAGGAGAGTCACGAAAGCTCATCACAGAACAGAGCAAGGTGAGCATTTGTGCTTATAAAACTTAAACTTTTGTATTTATTTTTGAAATGAGCGATCGTTTCGCTTGATAAGACCCTTATTCATCGTCTGGTGTCGTTTAAAGCCCTTTGAAGCTGCACTGAAACTCTCATTTGGACCTTGAACCGTTTGGTTCCCAATGAAGTCCATTATATGGAGAAAAATCCTGGAATGTTTTCATCAAAAACCTTAATTTCTTTCCGACTGACTTACTTTCTTTACTCCTTTAAAGGTTACACTTCATGTCGATGGTCATTCTACTATAAGTAACTTTGCTACTACATGTCAACTAACTTTTATTAGAGTATTAGTAGACTGTATTGTGTATTAGACTGTTAGAAGATTGTAAATGTAATGTAAATAAATGTTAGCAGATATTAAGCAGACATTTAGTTGACACGTAGGATAGTGTTTTTGCTCAGTACACAAATTTAACAGATTGAGTCAGATACGGCAAACAAAACAAACAAAAGATACCAGATTTTTCTAAAAGTAACTTTTAATGTGTGAATGAATTGCTATAAAACTGATTAGATTTTTTTATACTAAACTTCATAACATGATCAACTATCTTGACTTACAGTAACGTGATGCATGTTTTTTTTTTCCCTAATAACTACCGAGCCAAATTTGCACATCCACATTGAATATGATTAGATAGCACCTTCATGGTGGTTATCTTGTTTAAAAGGGCTGGCGACGTGATAAAGGGTCCATAAAAATTGACCAGCTACCCGGCTGAGTGAATATAATCAGAAGTTACAGAAGCGTGTCTGATGGGTGAGGCCAGAGAAACGTCTTGGTGGGCAGATACGATCAAGTAAGGGGCTTCAAGGTCTAGTGTCAACAGTAGCAATACATTCTCATTCATAATGAAGAGGCCATTCTGCTTCCCAAATAAATAAACATTTATTATTCTCTCGGTCGTATGAGCATGACAGGAACTGTAAATTGATACAAATTAGTGGGATACACAATGGGTGCATTGGAGTTCACCTCTTTTGACAAATGCATAATATGATAAAAGATGTGGTCTGTTCGGATATTTGTAAATGGATATGTGCATATTTCAGGTCGGCATTTTTGAAATTTACAGATCCTCGCTGCAATATGCTAAAAGCTTTTCACACATTGCTTTGCCAGTCACTCACATGGATGAGACTGTACTTTTTCTATTCCTTTTGTAGAAAGACATTCTCAGACAGTTGCATGATAATTGTTTTTGTGTGGGTAAAAAAAAAACTATGGATAGTAGTAAGGAGAAAATGTTTAGACGCTTAGAGCTTAGTGAGCTGCCTACATAGGCATTTTTTTTTGCCTAATGCTGCCTTGTAAAATACTTATTTTTAGCACACTGTATACAGTACTTAGACAGCATTATACAGTATGTATTATTTGCAAAGATGTCTCTCCTATAATGCATAGAGTGCTGCAGAGTTGATGTCTTTTTATAGGACAACCAAGTTATCATCACCGTGGATTTTTGCTAATGCTTTTTGGAAAAAAAATGTTCTTATAATAGTTTAAAATACACACATTTATGAATTCTAAAAATACAATTTCAAGAAAATGCTTAAGTTAGGCTATAAGCAAACTAAACCAGTTTCATTTTTTCCAGATTTTTCTCTCTTTATTAAAAGTTGGAATGTTTGAGAATATTTTACAAGAATGCAAATATAAAGCGGACGAGTGAGTATATGAATTTACGTTTGATGTCTCCTACAGCCTAGTCTCATTTAGCCTCTTGTTAGCAAACCACCTTTTTTAAGACACTTAAAAGCTTAGACAAATCACATGTGGGGTTTACTGATGTATTTTAGTCCTTGAATTAAAAGTAAAAGGATTCAAAACCCAATTGACATCTGGATGATGAAACGGGAAGTGCAAAAAATGACGCATTCCTGCAGCACGAATGTATTAGGTTAAATGATGCTGTTGTCTGTGTGTGTTGTGTATTCTCATGCATCATTAGCCTAGCAACATGCTAATGTCAAACTCTATTGGAATCAATTATGAGTCTCCCGTGCACAGCTAAGTAGAACACTTAAAATTGTAACTTACCTGTGTGAGGTTTCATTTCTTTTTGGACGCTGGTATAGGCTACATTAGGCAAGACAGCTCACTTGTTTTTCAGAACAAAGCCTTGGATTAGCCTGAAAAGTGAAAACATTAGGATAAGACTTCAAACCAAATAAAAAACACCTAGGCACTTTAAAATAAAAATTGTGTGTGAGTGTTTTCGCAGCAATGCAATAAGAAGAACCGTTTTTGGTTCCCAAAAACATTTCAGTGAGCAATTTTTAAAGGAATCATTATGATTTTAGAGTGAAGAGCATTTAAAGGTGCAAGAGTCTGAGTTTTTGCAGAACTACGCCCCCTCTGGCGACAAGAGAAACTGCAACCAGAGGTGTGCGAGCTCATGGACCACACACACAAGCACGCTTGAACGAGCTGTTCATAACAAAAGGAGCATCAGCCGCACAAATCTAGTTACAGTCATAATGTCTTCAGAAGCAATACAGTTATAAAATCTGCAAGTCATTTTAAATATATAAAAGGAAAGGTATTTGAGTAAATTACACACTTATGTGTGTGTGTGTGAGGGGAAAACAGGGGTAGTAGAAAACTTCAGTTTTTGTTTCCATCAATCTCCATGAAAACACATTCATGAACAATATAAGTTATTACTTTGTATAGGACCCGTTTGAGCCCTAGAGCCGACTGGAGATCTCTCCATTTGTTGAAAGCTTCCCGATGTCGACTCTCGTCTTATTCCGACGCCTGGCACTAGCGAAAGTTTTATTTTCTTTGTCTTACGTGGAGTTTATGTTGGGGTTTGGAAAGAACTACAAGCCGGTCTCTTTGAATCCATCTTCTACTTTTGTGGAAAGTTGACTAAAGTTGTGTCGCTCGAGTTGTCTTCGCTGATACGCAGAATGGCGGCGAATACACAAACCTGCCAGTCGAGCGTGAACGCGCATGACGTCTCGCCCAGTCTCAAACTCCTTCCCGAATCCCTCTTATTTATTTTACTGTACAGGATTATAGAGGCAATCGCAGTGATCAGAGAATGACTCATTCAGCCCATCAGGCAATCGTTTAGGCAAGTATGGGTTAGAAAAACAGGTATTTTTAACAAGAAATGTTGCGCAATGCAACTTTAAATATTCTAAAGAAACTTTTTCCACTATAAATAACCTTTTGTGGAATGAAAAGATTCTATGGTGGATGTTATAAAACCATGCCAAAGAACCTTATTTTTTTTAAAGTTTAGCTGTAGAACGCACAGTTCTAGGTTATTGCATTTTAACCTTAACATTCACCACGCATCACGTCGACTGTAAAGGTCTCTGTCTCTCACCCATAGCAAGCATTTTTCATATACAGGTCATTCTGAAAGCTTTCACTTGCTCTGTCTGATGCCTTCATAACAACAGATTACAAATGATGTCCTCTTGTCACCCTCTATCCCATCAGTTCTGACATCAAAACTCATCAAAGTCTCTTAACCTTCCCAAGCGAAATATCAACCAATCGACCCTGTTTCGCTCGGTTCAGGGTAAAGACACGTTTAGGACGCCTCTATATCTTTTAAGTGCAAATTCATCCTTTTTTATCCTCAAAGTTAAAGGACAAAAAAGTGTTTAAATAGACAGTTCACTCAAAATTGAGATAGTATACTCAAACTCATGTTATAATTTAGCAGTGTAAAACCAGTACGAGGGCCGAGGCAGTGAACGCTACACTCTCGCTGTTGATTTTGGTGGCTTTAATCAGTTTTCAGGTTTTTGATCATGCGCTTTTAATTATTTAATGGCTACGCTGGAAGACATCTTTTTACTGAGGCCTGAGTGCCTGCTCTCATTAAACAATCTCATCTTTATATACGTAAGACAAGCAGCTAATTCAAGATTGATGAGATATGTGTGAGACACGTCCTCAAGAGTACCGAAACAGCACGAGCATCACAACATATGCAGCTTTGAGTGAAATAAATGAAAGCTAATGCCCAGTAACCTAGAGACGAGTCAGACATCATGAAGTGTAGTAATGATCTATAGCTGCCCAAGGTTATCAATCCAGCATTTGTGTTTGTGAGTTTCAGATCTTTCCTGGATCTGAAACAGTGGCAAGAACAGCCATATTGTTTCAAGAGAACAGATGCAAATCATGCGTTCATGCACCATTACATGTTTTAATGAGCAGATCTCATCATCATCTCTTCATTTAATCTTTTCAAAAAAAGTAATTGACAGGACACGACTGAGAATGAATGCTGCGCCCCTACTCACAAAATATCTGTCCTAAACAGTATTTGAAATTACAATTAGTGTGTCTCAAATCGTAGTATGTTGAAAATAAAGGAGTAGTTCACTTTAAAAAAAAAAAAAAAAAAAACACTTTTGCTGATAATTTACTCACCCCCATGTCATCCAAGATGTCCATGTCTTTCTTTCTTCAGTCGAAAGGAAATGAAGGTTTTTGATGAAAACATTCCATGATTTTTCTCCATATAATGGACTTCAATGGGAACCAAACGGTTCAAGGTCCAAATGAGAGTTTCAGTGAAGCTTCAAAGGGCTTTAAACGATTCCAGACGATGAATAAGGGTCTTATCAAGTGAAACGATCGCTCATTTAAAAAAAAAAAAATAACAAAGTTTAAGTTTTATAAGCTCAAATGGTCGCCTTGCTCTGTCCTTGATGTACGTTCGTGACTCTCCTGTTCGAACTCGTTTATCAAAATGAACGAATCTTTTTTCGTGTCATTTGGTTCATTCAACAAACGAATTGACTCGGAAAAAGATTAGTTCATTTTGAGTCACGAACGCACATCACAGAACAGAGCAAGGTGATCATTTGAGCTTATAAAACTTAAACTGTTTTTCTTTTTATTTAAATGAGTGATCGTTTCGCTTGATAAACTCCTTATTCATCATCTGGAATCATTTAAAGTCCTTTGAACAGTTTGCAGTTTGCACTGAAACTGTCTTTTGGACCTTGAGCCGTTTGGTTCCCAGTAAAGTGCATTATATGGAGAAAAATCCTGGAATGTTTTCATCAAAAACCTTAATTTCTTTTCGACTGAAGAAATAATGACATGGACATCTTGGATGACATGGGGGTGAGTAAATTATCAGCAAAAGTTTTTTTTTTTTAAAGTGAACTACTCCTTTAAAATCCCAAAGATACGCGGATGGTCTACTATTTCCGTTTCGAATTGATATCAACATCCATTTAGAATTATTTGTCTTTCAATTGACACTATTTAAGTGGTTCGTTTTTAATTTGTGGCGTAAAAGGGCAACTACAGAGAAAGGGCAACATCATTTCCAATCCCGAAAGCTTGATAACTTCAACCTTTTTTTGTGAAGCAGAACATCACAAATGCTTTAAAAATGCATCTGCTTTGGTGCTCTTGGAAATGGCACATACATATTCAACCTGACAATCTGTCAACCCCTCTGGATTTCAGCAATGCCCAGCCCAGAGCTGAAGCCAAATGTAATTAACCTTTATGAAGAAGCAGAGTCTGTTGAGCAGAATTCGGACAGACGCTAGAAAATTAAAGGTTAAATATGGCCCGGTTGATGAGAAGAGCCTCAAGCTTTTCCAACATTTTCAGTGTTTAACCAGTCAGAGGAACTTTTGATTGAAGCTTTGATGAAATTAATAAGTTAGAGTGTAAAATTAAACACTCCTTTGATTCCCCATGATGAAGTGAATGTTAATTGGTCCTCTTGTCGGTTTGTTTATGACAGTTTTTTAGATTTGGGAATTGATTCCATAGCCTTATAGGCTTGTGGAAACCGGATAGCCAGACTGCATAATGTTTGCGTATTTTGCAGTGTCCTTGGCATCATCTCTGTAATAGTATTACTTTTCACAGTTGGTCAGATTTAATAGGGAATAACATGGTTTAATGCAATCCCTGCTGTATAAACAGCTTATTTCAGCTTAAGCTGGTCAAGGTTTTTTTTTTTTTTTTTTACCAAAATGACAGAAACCAGCACTACCAACTGGTAATCGACACTATTTAAGCTGGACCAGTTGAAAACCATATAGAACCACGTTAAAGGCACAATATGTAAGATGTAAGATATTTGGATTATACAAAAAGAAAAAAACACTTAAACAAGGTTATATGTTTTGTTCACTTGTGTACTTACATTCTCCCAAATGTTTCCAACAATGTTTAAAATCCAGAGAAATCTGCTATTTATGTCAATGCGTCGCCTGTCAATGACATCATATCCACGCTACCCTTTACTTCCATAGAAACCATGGAAACACCAAAGACACTTTAATATATATGTGTTTTATTAGACAGCGGAGTAACTGTTCGGATAACTTCACTGACAGAAAACATAATCATTATTACAGTCTTATTATTTGAATCTCTAATTTTCTTGATTTAACGTGATTAACATGTTTGTACCATGCCTCAGAGACAACTCTATTTTGTCAAAGGGCAACTCCCATGATCCCACACTCACTCAGTTGTTATTGTTTTGAAAAACTTGCATACTGTGCCTTTGATTTAGTTGGATTGAATTTATGGCTGACCAGTGTGTTTTATCAGTAATTCTCTGTCTTTCTCTCTCTCTCTCAGTACAGTATGTCTCTGTGGTTCTTGCATAGTAAAATCTACTTACATGTTTTCTTTGTGGCATACAGGAACCCGTAGAAGCTGGGAGAGCTTGCTGGGACCCGTCCTTCCCTCTCAGATCACCGCATTAACGTCACTCTCTGCTCCTGGAGTGACTCTACTCACTGGAAACTGGAAGGGACAAAGAGCGACAAGTGAGATTACACACATGATATATAATACAATCTAAAGTAGCATTCTCACAATTGCATTTCCATTGTGCCAACCAGGGTTGCCAAGTCTTCATAACAAAACTCAATGGCCAATGAAAAATAGCTAAATGACCATATCCCAAATATCAAAACCAAAGCTAACACTTCATTTTGATGGTTATTTTTGAACATTCTATTGCAACTACATGTCGACTAACTCTCATTAGATTATTAATAGACTGTCTGCTTAAAGGAGTAGTTCACTTAAAAAAAAAAAAACTTTTGCTGATAATTTACTCAGCCCCATGTCATCCAAGATATTCATGTCATTCTTTCTTTAGTCGAAAAGAAATGAATGTTTTTGATTAAAACATTCCAGGATTTTTCTTCATATAATGCACTTTACTGGTAACCAAACGGTTCAAGGTCAAAAAGACAGTTTCAGTGCAAACTACAAACTGTTCAAAGGGCTTTAAACGATTCCAGACAATGAATAAGGGTCTTATCAAGCGAAACGATCGCTCATTTTTAAAATAAATAACAAAGTTTAAGTTTTATAAGCTCAAATTTGCTTCATTCAACGAACGAAATGAACGAATTGAAAAGATTCGTTCATTTTGATGATATACATGCATACATACATACATATCAAACTTGCCTTTAGAGAGGAGTTTATTTCAGAATCATATAAAATCAACAATAATGATAATAATATTAAAGCAAACACAGTATCGGAAAAGTATCGGTATCGGCCGATATCCAAAGTCAGGTATCGGGATTGGATCGGAAGTAAAAAAATGTGGATCGGTGCATCCCTATTTTTTTTTTATATGCATATATACCACTGAATTATTTGCATGCCTTTTACATGACTTTAGAATCAAGACAACCTTTAGCAATCCCCTTTCACATCTCTGAGCAGGATCTGTTTCTCCCTGACGTTTCTTTGTTGTTTTATCCTAAGCTGCTTTAGTATGCTGCCCGCTTCAGTTGAATTTCATGCAGGACAAATGATCAAGCGGTGCATTTGATTTCCACTCCACCTTATGCTTGCCACATCTAATTTCATACTTTTCCATAGAGACAAAGTGCAAATTATTTTTGGGGCAGATTGAGTTTAAGTGTGTTCAAACTGTCTAAAGTGACTGGCTTTGTGGTTTCTACCATTACTGACAGTCTCAATATGTAGTTTTTTTTATTGATTTACCTGCCAGCTGTTATTTTTTATTTTTTTTTTATTTTGGAACAAGATTTATGCTTGTCAATTGCTCTTTAGAACGTTGCAATGTCTTTTGATAACTTTTTGATGTTGCTTGTAATGATGTTGCTTGTGATTTTTCTTTTTTTTTAATAGATTATTGATTTTCTGAATGTTCTGTCAATTTCCATCCTGAGCAAACAACACTTTCTGTATACTGTATATACACCACCATTCAAAAGTTTGGGGTCAGTAAATTTGTCTTTTATGCTTAGCTAGACTGCAGTAGTAATACTTTAAAATGTATACATGTATGCTTGTTTTATATTGGTGAGGCAATTACAAAGACTTCCATTGATTGTATATGATTTGAATTATATTTAGGCCTAGCCCTAATTCTAAACATACCCATCAGAGAAACATGTGCAAAACACTACATTTAAATATAACAATGTTTAACAATTTTAAATTTTTAGTCGTTGTCATAATATTTCACCTACACAAGTATAGCCAAATCTCACTAACAATCAATAATATTTAATTTTCATAATTGATTGATTAATATTGAATTAGAAAAATACAAAACACAATCTTTTAACTGTGGTGGAATTGCATGAGGAATAGCAATCAAGCAGAGAAAAATCCAGCCATTCACACATATGAAGATAGCTATAATTAAAAGCATATATTCATACATGCAAATGAAGGCACCCCAATGAAAAATAGCTCTCATATAAACTGATTTGCAGTGTTTCATAATGGGATTTCATTGATGAATTTGGATGCCACGCCATTTGATTAGTAGATGAAGTGAGTATTTGAGTGTTTAATTAGAATCTCTGACATCCATTTGGAGGGAATTGTCTTTTACTCTTTTTATTTGAACTACATTTACTGTTGGGTGCAGATTGTTTGAAGAAACAATGTGGACTGAAAATGGGCAACAAGGGGATATTGAGCATTTATCTCTGTCTTCAGATAAGATACTGGAATTAAAGAAGCCGTCCTGCACAGACGCCTTAGTTCTCCACCGCGGTCCAAACCCAGAGGCTAAAGCTGAGGTTTGTAATCTGTCTTTCTCTCATTAGCTATTCTTAAAACGATATTAGCCAACATCCTCGTGATTACCATTGCCATTCAGTTCATTTGTTGCCAGACATTGATCCTCATGAAAATTGTTTTGGATTGTCTTAGAGGGAGAAAGAATATTGAACTGATTTGTGGAAAAGGTCACACTACGGGCAGAATCAGATTTGGAGTCCAATTAAGATTGAGTTAATAATCGCTTTTGTTGAAGTGCGCTGTACCACAGTGTCCCCATAGGTGACGGCTTTTGAAATCTTCTCAGCCGGATTCATTAGTGAAATTCCCCCAGAACGGTAATTCATTTGACCGTAAAGAGTGTGCAAGACCTCCAGCCCGACAGTATGTGGAGAATCGGTAATCTGCAGCATTCGGTTATGCAGGGACTGGGTAATTGGTTGTTTTCCGAGTGTGTGTTCAAGGCTGAACACATCTAGACCATTTATCAGGTTGATAATCAACACTATATTTTATTATTAGCCTTGTAACCCTTGTTTGGGGTGAGATAATTGAGGTCCACTTCGCCAGCGTGATTACAGATAGAAGGAAAAAAAAAAACACCTGCTCTGTTCCAAAGCATTGCTGCAAATGAACTAAAATGAGAGACTTGATTTCATAAGTGACTGAAAATATACAGCGATGTAATATATATATATATATATATATATATATATACTCTAATAAGCATAACAATACATAAATAATGTGTAATATATATATATATATATATATATATATATATATATTTTTTTTTTTTTTTTTTTTTCTTGGAACGATTTTACGGAAACACTGAACCGCAACAGAAAAAAAGTAAAAATAAACAAATAAAAAAATTCGAGCATTAATATTTATATATTCAAGTCGAAATATTTCAGTATTCAAGACGAAATATTTTGATTTTAAAGTCGAAATATATATCGAGAATAAATTCTAAATATTTTGAAAATGAAGTCGAAATATTTTGAGAATAAAGTTAAAATTATTTTTACAAAATTTGTTATGGAATTCGCTCGTGAATTTGAACTGCTTCTGCCATGGATCTAAGTATAATTATATAAATTATATAAACTATATATATTTATATAAATTTCACATGGCCATTGCGGTCACTTAGACAACATCATGCTCTTTTATGGTGAATCTTTCCTTTCGGTGTGTGTGTGTGTGTGTGTCCAGGACGAGCCTTTTAAAGTCAGTATGGACGAGGACATCTTGCCCAAAGACAAGCGGCCAGTTGCAACCACGCCTATACCTGGATCACCATGGTAACTACCCGTTTTACAGATATGATTGTACCCCTGCACAGATATGATTGTACAGCTCACCATTAATCCGATGCATCTTTATTGATAATAAATGACTCTCTGCATGCAAGATAATGACCAATCGATTTTTCTCTCACAATTGTCTCAGTGTCAACCTCCACTTTAAAATGCCACAATTGTAGTTGCAGTGTTTTTCTCCTGTGTTTTGAAATGCGTTAATAGCCACTTTGTTCTTATATAGTGATATAAAGATGTTTGTTATATCTCCTCTCATTCTGTCATAAACGTCAGCCGCTTTAGCACCATATTTAAATGATGCATGCTGCTGTATAACTGTTTGACGACAGTAATACATGCTTGGATAAAATACAGCAGTGCACATGGCAAACTTCCAACAGATGCTGTGACATCCAATCGAAAACCTGCATTAGGACAATGTGTTATGCAAGACATCCCTATCTCTCTGCCAAAGCAGTGTGGGCTTTCCGTCCCTGCAAACAAACACACATACACACACGCACAGACATTTTTGAAACCCAGCAGGCGTCATGGCTTATGGCTTTTAGCTTTTGTTGACACACACAAACTGGCTTGAACTGGTAAATCTTTGCTTTATCATGTGGTTGATGACACCAGCTTTGCAGAATTGGAGCTGTTGTGTGATTATCCAGATATAGATGCGGGCTTAGATTCCAATGGTGCATAACAACCCATTTCTAAGTCAAAGATCAAGTGAGATCACATGATAATGACAACATGGCGAATGTACACTCACCTAAAGGATTATTAGGAACACCTGTTCAATTTCTCATTAATGCAATTATCTAATCAACCAATCACATGGCAGTTGCTTCAATGCATTTAGGGGTGTGGTCCTGGTCAAGACAATCTCCTGAACTCCAAACTGAATGTCAGAATGGGAAAGAAAGGGGATTTAAGCAATTTTGAGCGTGGCATGGTTGTTGGGATTGTGAGTATTTCACAATCTGCTCAGTTACTGGGATTTTTACGCACAACCATTTCTAGGGTTTACTTTTACTGCATTCCTGTGCTATGGTAATTATGGTAAATACCAAAAGCCGACGTGGGAAATGCACATAAACACCCCCTCATGTGGTATTTTCCACTGGGCAAGTCGTATATTTTGATGGATGAGTTTCTGAGATGAGATAACCTTTGATCTTTTCAAAATGGCGGAGAGCACCGCGAGAGTCGTGAAAGATAAAAATATATACTAGGCCTATTCATGATCTAGAAAATATAGGATACAGAATATAATTTACCTTTTGAGTTTTTATAAATCATGCTGTTGCAGATGACTTAAGCAATCTAAAATAGTTTTTAGCTAAATAACAGGTCTGGATCTCCCACATTACGACAACAAAAGCACTTGAACGCAACACACTGGTAAATACCAGTTCACAAGTGGAAAATATCCTATTTTCCATAGCACGTGAACGCAGTGTGTGAAAAGGGAAAACATCCAGTGTGCGGCAGTCTTGTGGGCGAAAATGTTGTTAATGCTAGAGGTCAGAGGAGAATGGGTCGACTGATTCAAGCTGATAGAAGAGCAACTTTGACTGAAATAACCACTCGTTACAACCGAGGTATGCAGCAAAGCATTTGTGAAGCCACAACACGCACAACCCTGAGGCGGATGGGCTATAACAGCAGAAGACCCCACCGGGTACCACTCATCTCCACTACAAATAGGAAAAAGAGGATACAATTTGCAAGAGTTGAAGACTAGAAAAATGTTGCCTGGTCTGATGAGTCTCAATTTCTGTTGAGACATTCAGATGGTAGAGTCAGAATTTGGCGTAAACAGAATGAGAACATGGATCCATCATGTTCTATGTATGATATCATGCTGTTTATTTAAAGGTGGGGCTGGATTTTGATTGGATGACAGTGTTTTTATTGTTCATTGGCTGAGGGAAAAAAATAGTAATGAAAGTGATTCCAACGATAATGTTTCTTTGTGCAGTCGTTATAGTTGTGATGTCTGCAATTAGAATGATTTTTAGAACTATCTTTATAGTTATCGTCCTTGGTGTTAACAGGCCTTGAGAATGAAGATTAATCAATCTGTGTCAAGTGTCCCATTTGTCTTTTTTATTTTAGGATAAACTTTGAGATGGTAAATAGCTCCAATAAAGTTGGAAAGTGGCACAGTCACAGTGTTTGGAAGAATTGAGCTAGAAATAGATTAGTGGGCCTAGTTCTGCATAGTAAGCTGAGGCAGAAAAGCATGGGGAAAATATAACACACAACAACCTCTGAGCAATAAAATGGTCCTTTGTGTAGAATAAAGCAGGGCTCTAAATTTTGTAGTTATTATTTTATATGGAGGTTGCATGGACGTGATTTAAAAAATCTAAATCTCTGCAAGGAAGGACAAATGAAGCATGCGACTAGCACCAACCATATATTTGCACTATGATTAACTGCATATGAGCAGAGCAGATTCACCGTTTCAACGATTTTTTTTAATATCATTGGGTCAGTTTTATGGTACAGGAAGGCACTGCCGATCTCCCTGATGCGATTGGGTAGCAAAATGAAATGTCAGGATTGGTTTGTCATGGTTGGCATGAGGTTGTATCAAATTACCTCACAGACTACTGCAGAATCCATGAATACTTTATTCGACTTACCCTGAATGAGGCCTGAAATGGGTCTACAATTATCACTGTGAGCTATGAATATCTAGTGCGGAACGCCTGAAAAATTGGTCACTTTTGGATTTATGACCGGAATCTAAAACCTATAATAGGTTTGTAGATACTTGATTCTGGACATATTGCAGATTTTATCCATTTAAAAATATCTTGTGAAACAGCTTAAGGATGATTGAAAATAATAATAATAATTCAGCCCATCTGGTTTTAGTGGTTCTTAGCTGTCATGTGAACATGAATCCTCTCTCTCTAGGTCACTTTGACATTTGATGCTCGGTGTTTTTATTCATCAGGATTTCTTAGTCACTTTGTGAGAATACCACGGACAGGCTGTTAGGTTGTGTTTCTCTCTGTGTGTGTGCGTGTGAAAGTATATAAAAGCATGACAACACCTCTCTTTTCTCTAGGTGTGTGGTGTGGACAGGTGATGATAGGGTGTTCTTCTTCAATCCCACCATGCATTTGTCAGTATGGGAGAAACCCGTGGATCTGAAAGACCGTGGAGACCTCAATCGAATCATCGAGGACCCGCCACATAAACGCAAGAAAGGTGCGACTCAATGATTCTGGCCAGAAATAGACTATTCAGACATATTTAACATACCATGATTTGGGACGCTTTATATCCAATTTTAGATACAATTTAGGATACTGTACGAATTAGTATGCAGGCAATGTGTTTTCTGACCTATTTAATGGCACATTTATTCGTAATTGAAATTCAAAAGGCACAAACAAAGATAAATCAGTGGAACTCTTTATATATGTGAACTTAATTATCAAAATTGTAGCAAGTATGAAATATATAATGAAAATATATCATCATGTTTAGAAACCACACCGACACAAACCATTATGGAAGATTCAGTAAATGTTGTAATTGTGTTTCAAATTCAATCTCATCTCAAGTTTTGGTTTCCATGAACCTGTAATAAGGTAAAAGTGTTTACATTTTAGATGCTTTAAGTATATTGATCTTGTGTTTCAGTGTGTATCCAAATTCAAGTGAATGTAAGTGTCCAGTAGATTGGGGTTAGTAATATTTTTTGTTATGTTTTTGAAAGAAGATTTTTATGCTTACCAAGGCTGGAAAACATATACATGTGAAAAATTATTGCAATTTAAAATCAAACTGTTCTCTAATTGAATATATTACATAATTTAATTTAATTTCAACACGTGATCACGTGATCCTTAAATCATTCTGATTTGCAGCTCAAGAACAAATTTGTATATTATCAATGTTGAAGGCGTGATTTCAGGTTAAATTTCAGGATGAATAAAAAGGGGGAAAAAAACAGCATTATTTGAAATACAAATTTTGTATATTATCTTTATAATGTAATACATTGCTGAAGTAGTTTTAATCCATCCCCCCCACACACCACACACACTTTTGAATGGTAGCGTACAGTACTTGTGTTGGCAAGTCTTACTGTAGCCTCAAGGTAAGAGTAATTGAGTTGCTGAATAAGTGAAGTGTAACTCATGACTGATACAGGAGCACTGTAAAAGGATGAAGTTTAATCCTAACAGTGTGATAATGATGCTCAAGCAAAAGTTTAATACACACACCAAACTGCAGAAGTGGTGTGTTCTCATGGATTACCTAAAAGCAGTAATCCAATGAAGCAGCTCTGCAAATATTGAATTAGTCTGGATCTTGTCTGGAAGTTATTATATGGTTGGCTTCCTTTCACAGAAGGCTTTTCATCTTTATTGATTTAGTTTTATTGCCGTTTCATGGAGATTATTTATTGGTGACCTTAATCTATTCGAGTAAATTAGTTCTCATTGTACTTTTCAGATGAACAACCTGGCATGGTCCAAGTACATCAATAATGCAGAACCTCAACCAGCTGGTGTTGTGCGCATAAATAAAACTATATACTTTGTGTGATACATTAATCTAAAGCTTGATTGGTTCCGTCAATAGACGATTCAAATTCAGCTGATGAAGATGATGACGAGGATGAAGAGGAACGCAGTTCAAAGACCAAGCGCTACAAGTAAGTTGGGTCGAGCCATTTCAAATATGACAACAGATACAACATCTGCACTCACAGCTTGATGCAAATTTCTCAATCTGTCTCTCTTGGTGATGATTTAAATCGAACAGTTGGGTGTTTGACGAATGTCCAAATGTCTGCGTAGAGACAAGAACACAATCCCTGGGGGGTATGTGATATAATTTAGTGATAGGAAAAGAGGACATGAAAGTGCTGAAATGACATGCATATTTAATTTACGCAATATTTATCCATTGACAAGTCTTTGGTTTACACTTTTAATAGTAATAATAGTTTGGGCAGAATCAATGCAGTCTCTAACTTTGAGATATTAACAGCATTAAAGCTGTTGTGTTATGTCTCCATCGCTTTAAAGACTGGACCATCCTGACGAGTGTGATGAAGGAAAAAATGGCTCATTACCGCTGGAGCTCCGGATCGGCCATTTCAGAGACATGCTTCTGGAAAGAGGGGTGAGAAACTCAGTGATTTTGGGACAACAGACCCCTTTACAGTTGGTAAACACGGGGACGTTTTTATGTGGGCGGAGCTTAGGTGGAGGCAGAACGATCCCTCTGGCCGCTTCACTAACGCTAGTTAGAATGTTTTATTAGCTTGTTTTTTAACAATGACTGGAGAAAATCAGATTTTATCTTAATGTGTAAGGTCACTCACTGTCCAGGACCGCGATTGTTATTTTCAAAAGTTAATTTTAATGGACAGAACCAGATTGGCCGACCCGTAGCCTTCACACGCTCACTCAATGCATGGACTGACAGGATTAACGTACGTTACCTCGGTTGAGTGGCCTGACTTCTACACCTATCTAATAGAGAAACCGATCGTAAAGAGAAACTGAGGGCATATAAATCTTTAGATGCCTGTAACTATGTGCTGAATGGTCCTGTACAAGACTTGTGTGTACGATCCGCAGTTCTGCTTAGCCAGCGCAGAGAAGACGACAATGTAAACAGTGACATTACGGTGCGATTTTAATCATGTAAATTTTCTAGAAATAAATAATGATACAGCATATTCATTTTTCATCGATTCTTGCACCGAACAACACAACAAGATGACATTTAAAAATAATAAAAGTAATTTAAGCTCCTTATTATGTAGCCGAATCTGTGCTGGTTTGCATTGGCCGCCTCCAGTTTTCACTTTGTTTTGCCTCCAGCTAGCGCCGTGACGTAACTGTGACGTCGGCGCAAAAGGGGTCTATAATGAAACTTCAGTCGTAAAGGAATAAAGGAGATAAAGGTTAATCCAATAGTTAACCCAACAGTGGAAATTCAATGGGCCATAATAATCTTACAGATGGAGCAGTTTGTGATGAAGTGGTTGATTGACATGCGTTTGTTCTGTGTGAGCGTCAATCATCCCGTGTGTTTTGAACAGGTGTCTGCATTCTCCACCTGGGAGAAAGAACTACACAAAATTGTATTTGATCCACGGTACCTGTTGCTGAGTCCAGAGGAACGTAAACAGGTACGACATGAAGCTTTCACATCAGCCTCAATCATCCTCAATCATTAATAAAACTACATTTCCACAGGCGTACAGTAGTTTTAAAATAACTAGTAGCTGGTGGTAAGACCTATTTACTGTATACACTGTATCACATCATTGAGGATAATTTTGAAAATGATTTGCACTATATATATATATATTATGTAGAGAATAATTAGAAAAGAATGCACATCGAAGATGGTAATGCGGCCACGATATGAAGTCGGTGTGTGCGATAATTTCAACGCATTCTCATCCTTTAGCGTCATATAGAACACTATGTGACAAAACGGCGCTATACTACGCACATGGCACCCGTTATCGTTAATATAACACACGCTGTGATGGGTAGGTTTAGGTGTGGGGTAGGGTAGGGTAGTCTCATATTACGCTAAAGGATTTATGACGCCTTGCGTTCACGTGTTATATTAACGATAAAGGGTGCCATGTGCGTAGTATAGCGCCGTTTTGTCATATAGCGTTCTATGTGACGCTAAAGGATGAGAACGGGCTGATCATTTCTAGTAATTTAGCGAGCCAGAGTCAATTATTATGCTTAACTTATGGTTACTTACCACACCTCAAGGTATTGTTCAGATGTCAAGACATTTTTTTCCTTATAAACGCTTTTGTGTGTGGGATTAATTTCTTACTCATCCCATCCCATGCCTCCGTTGCTAATTCTAAAACTTGATTTTAGAGCTAGCAACAGCAATTGATAGCTGACTAAGGCCCCGATCACACTAAACGCGTTTTTTTTTTTTGCAGTGAGAGGCGCCTTTTTGAATTGTTTTCCTATGGCAGTGAGCGTTTAACCGACGTTTTTTTTTTTCTTTTTACTCGAATGAATGAACTAAGTTGTAGTGATGAAAGCTAAAGTTGCTTTGAAAGCCCGGAGAGTGTGATGATGGAGGATAAACGTGGTGCTCTCGCGGGTTATCAGAAGCTTAACGACTTCACGAACCGTAACAACCACAATGTTAACAAAGTAACATGTAAATAAAGTTAATAAAAGGCTGATTTGATGTTTACTTGACTGACGGGACAGCGGTTTCTGTTGTTTCCTAGCAACATTTAAGACGCAGCGCACTGCTCGTTCTGTGTGATCGGGGCAGAATTCTTTGCGCCTCACGTTTTCGAACCTAAAAAACGTGTTTGGTGTGATGAGGGCCTAATGGTATTAATATTGCAGTTAGTGTTGTCAAAAAACTCGGTACTTCGGTACCAAGTCGGTACTAAAAAAAAAAAATGTTACGGTACCAGCTTTTCTAGGTACCGAATACCAGGTTAATCCAGTTCTAGACGCGCTGTCTGAAAGGTGCACAGTTGCGTCCTCTTCATAACGCTGATATGGCTCTCTCTCTGAATCCACTTGTTGACACGAAAAGAGGAAAGAGCCACATATGGAAATATTTTGGATTAGGCTAATGTCACGTTGCCATAAGAGGCCGATTACATGCAAATTCGCAATTTCAAATATAGGCGCGAGGCAAGCGCGCTCATAATAAAAACTCGTTGCATAGCAACGACAGACGCCGCGTGAGAGCAAGCGCTTTGGAAAGAATAAGCACGCGCAAAAATATAATAAAAAAAAACACGCGCGATATGTGAACGGACTCTAAAGTGCTTTCGGGGTAGTTTTACGAGTACATGAGCACAGTAGTATCCAACCGACACCAGAGTACTGGTATTAGTATCGATGCATCCCTATTTATGTCATTTAATGTCAGTGCCAGTTCTAGGCGTATTCTTGCCTTTATAACTCAGCAGTTTAAAAAAGCCTTTTCAAAATTAAATATGAATGCAGTTTTAGATTAAATAAAAGTACAGTCAAATCAAATAAAACATGTTTTTTCTCCTGTAGCCTATAGTTTGGTAATGCTACAATAAGATACCATTCATCAACATTAGCTACTTCACATCAACACATTGAGTGAACAATATATTTTTACAACATTAATTAAAGTTTGTAAATGTTATTTAATAGAAACACTTGATTGTTCATGTTTGTTCACTTCATTCATTGTGCATGTTAGTGCCCATGAGTCAAATGTGTTAGTGTATACTATTGTTTATTTTAGGTCATTTTATCTAATTTTTTTCTAAAGTGTTTATAATACAAATGTACAGTTTCCATACTTGTAACCGTGATAAACACTTAAATATATGTAAATTTAAACTAAGCTTTGGTACCGAAATTGGTACCGAGAACCGTGAATTTTTACTGGTATTGGTACCGAATACTGAAATTTTGGTACCGTGACAACACTAATTGCAGTTATTATGGCGCTTTTCCACTACACAGTACCAGCTCGACTCGGCTCGGCTCAGCTCGACTCGCCTTTGTTTGGTTTTCCACTGTGTAAAAGTTGTACGTATTCCTGCTTTCGGGTACTTTTTTTTTTTTTTTGTACCACCTCCGGCGAGGTTCTGAGCGAGCTAAGGCGATACTAAAAATGTCACGTGAAAACAATGCCGACTGCTGATTGGTCAGAGAGAATCGTCACCATTCACTGCCTCATCATTACACGTGCCAGATGGAGTATCCAGAATAACCCCGCTATTTTTAAATAGTTTGGCCAGAGATAGTTACTAAACTAACTACTATTATTATGGCAACTCGGAAGAATACGCCGTGGTCAAACGAGGAGGTGCAGACTTTCCTTTGTTTGGTGGCCAAAGAGAGGATCCTGCGAGAGATTGATAGGGCAACGAGGAACGAAAAGTGTCGCTATGGCGACCGGGTACTATTTGTGGCGGTACTGTCTGCAATGGAAAACGGAACAAAAAGCGAGCCGAGTCGAGCCGAGCCAAGCTAGTACTGGTAATGGAAAAGCGCCATTAGAGAGAGAGAGAGAGAGAGAGAGAGATTAAGAGAGATTAAGTGTGTGTGAATTACCTGAGTCTGCGACTGTAAGTTTATCTGCATCAAAAACAGTGCCGTTATTACCTCGATAGTGAGAAATGTCATCTAGCTTTTAAGTTGCTAGACTATTTTACTCATAAAATCAGAAAACGCCACTAATGACACATTTCTGTGCGAGTGTGTATCTGTATGTGTGTGTGCATTTGAGTTGCAGAAACGGAGTATGTGCTTTCCATACATAAATCAAATGTAATTTTGTGGCAAAAAACATGGGAATAATTTGTCAATTGTATCCTATTGTTTACTATATTTGCTTGGTCAGTGTCATTGTGAGTTTTGGTTCTTTTGCTGTTGTAGGCTGTAAGAAACTTTGAAATAACTGAAATCAGTTGGCGAAGTGATATGAACCTGTAATGCGGTCAAGACCTGCCTGGATCTACTTTAGCAGTGCGTTTCCCTGAAAATAATTGCATAGCTTAGGACATTCGTCAACCAAGCAGAATCATGCATTCAACAGCCCTTACATTTATCTTCACATTTTTAAATATTTAATATTTATTTATTTTGCCAACAGATTTATGATCAGTTTGTCAAAGCAAGAATGAAAGAGGAGCACAAAGAGAAAAAATGCAAACTCCAGCAAGCGAAAGAAGAATACAGAAAACTGCTTGAGGAGTCAAAAATCACAACCAGGTGAGCTTATACAGTATATGAGATGAAATAAGTGTGACTGCTTTTGCTGATGCATTAATAAAAAAAAAATTCTCTAGAGCGGATTAGACATTCAGCAAAAGTTTTAAATAACTGATGGTCGTGTATTTTACTATAACCTTGTTACTTGTTAAAGGTCTCTGACAAAACATGAATTCAAACATGCCACAGGGATTAGCTCTCGGCTTGAAGTTTGCCTCTTCGCAGGTTGAATAGAGACTGGCTTTCGCTTTTACTCTAGTCTTCATCCGATTCATTTATAATGAATGGAATGGGAGAGATGTGAATCCATACACTATTAACATTCACATTTCCTGTCCTTGAAGCAAAACAATGAGTTTTTTTTTAAAGATTATCTTAAATATTTAGCTGCTATGTAAAAATATGATATAGATCTATGTATATGTTATTATCCAGAATATAGATCTATGTATATGTTATTATCCAGAACACAAAACTACGTGCTTCGAAACCCCAAGCAATCCACCCAGAATGCACTGGCAACCACTGTATCCTTAGCAAACTATTTAATTAAAGATTTCAGATAGCAAAAGCACCAAAACGAGATTTTTTGCGCATTATTGCTGTATTTGCTCTGTTCATGTGTTTTCAGCTCTTTTCCAGACTTCAGACTCACGACTATATCATCTCCTCTATGAGTCGCCTTTCAAAGTCTAGCCATGAAAACTACCGCAATCGCTATTGAGGACCATCACACTGATGACATAAAACATTTGATGACTGTCAAGGGTCTCATTTTGATGTTCTCTTTTGTAGGTCAACGTTCAAAGAGTTTTTGGACAAGTACGGAAAAGATCCTCGATTCAAACAGGTTCTGAAGAGGAAAGACCAGGAACTGTTTTTTACCCAGTTCATCAGCACATTGAAGAAGCGGGACAAGGAGAACCGAATGCGTCTGAGGAAGATGAGATGAGTGCTTGCGGACAGGGACGTGAAGTCTCCACACTACTGTGAACTGATTTCCTGTGACTGCGTAGACGGCGATACCATCTGCCCATATGTCTGATGACCAAATGCCAAGGGGCAGTGTTGCTGTTGGCTTTTCAATGAATGACTTTCAAACAAAGGAACAAATACAAAAGCAGCTGGGTCTAGGCAGCGGTTTGGGGATTAACTCTGTATATCTGAATGTGTTTCATATTGAAGCTCTTAATCTCCGGTTTGAGCAAAACAAGGTTCCTAAATCACAACACTGAACATGAATACAGAGTCTGACTCAATAGAAGCATCAAAAGCCATTGACCTGTGTGCACAGGTGGAAAATGATTTTTATAGAAATTGTAAATAGATGTTGATTTACAACCCGAATTCCAGAAAAGTTGGGACGTTTTTTAAATTTGAATAAAATTAAAACTATACGACTTTCAAATCACATGAGCCAATATTTTATTCACAATAGAACATAGATAACATAACAAATGTTTAAACGGAGAAATTGTACACTTTTATCCACTAAATGAGCTCATTTCAAATTTGATGCCTGCTACATGTCTCAAAATAGTTGGGACGGGGACACGTTTACCATGGTGCAACATCTCCTCTTCTTTTCAAAACAGTATGAAGACGTCTGGGCATCGAGTTTATGAGTGTCTGGAGTTTTGGTGTTGGAATTTGGTCCCATTCTTGCCTTATATAGGTTTCCAGCTGCTGAAGTGTTCGTGGTCGCCTTTGACGCATTTTTCGTTTAATGATGCGCCAAATGTTCTCTATAGGTGAAAGATCTGGACTGCAGGCAAGGCCAATTCAGAACCCGGACTCTTCTACGACGAAGCCATGCTGTTGTAATATCTGCAGTATGTGGTTTTGCATTGTCCTGCTGAAATACACAAGGCCTTCCCTGAAATAGACGTTGTCTGGAGGGGAGCATATGTTGCTCTAAAACCTTTATATAGCTTTCAGCATTCATAGTGCCTCCCAAAACATGCAAGCTGCCCATACCGTATGCACTTATGCACCCCCATACCATCAGAGATGCTGGCTTTTGAACTGAACGCTGATAACACGATGGAAGGTCTCCCTCTTCTTTTGTCCGGAGGACACGGCGTCCGTGATTTCCAACAAAAATGTCAAATTTGGACTCGTTTGACCATAGAATACTTTTCCACTTTGAAATAGTCCATTTTAAATGAGCCTTGGCCCACAGGACACGACGGCGCTTCTGGACCATGTTCACATATGGCTTCCTTTTTGCATGATAGAGCTTTAGTTGGCATCTGGAGATGGCACGGCGGATTGTGTTTACCGACAGTGGTTTCTGGAAGTATTCCTGGGCCTATTTAGTAATATCATTCACACAATCATGCCGATGAGTGATGCAGTGTAGTCTGAGGGCCCGAAGACCACGGGCATCCAATAAAGGTCTTCGCCTTTGTCCCTTACGCACAGAGATTTCTCCAGTTTCTCTGAATCTTTTGATGATGTTGTGCACTGTAGATGATGAGATTTGCAAAGCCTTTGCAATTTGATGTTGAGGAACACTGTTTTTAAAGTGTTCCACAATCTTTTTACGCACTCTTTCACAGATTGGAGAGCCTCTGCCCATCTTTACTTCTGAGAGACTCTACCTCTCTAAGACATCCCTTTAATCATGTTACAGACCTGATATCAACTTAATTAGTTGCTATAGATGTTCTCCCACCTGAATCCTTTCTAAATTTCTTGCTTTTTCAACCATTTGTTGTCCCCGTCCCAACTATTTTGAGACCTGTAGCAGGCATCAAATTTGAAATGAGCTCATTTAGTGGACTAAAGTGTAAAATTTCTCCATTTAAACATTTGTTATATTATATATGTTCTATTGTGAATAAAATATTTGCTCATGTGATTTGAAAGTCGTATAGTTTTCATTTTATTCAAATTTAAAAAACGTCCCAACTTTTCTGGAATTCGGGTTGTACTTGGCGCTGTGTTGAAAGTGACCGTAGAAGTGAAACCATTTTATCAGAGTAAGGGAACGTTTACACGACACCGTTTTCAGCTAAAACCGGAAAACATTATGCATTTTGGCTGTTCGTTTTTTTTTTTTTTGGGTCAAAGTGCAAGATTTTGAAAACAATACGGTTGTCGTCTCTGTGTAAACTACAAAGACGTACATTTGTGAAACCGGTGACGTCATACGCATGTGTATTATGTGTTCAGTCTATAGGCGCGTTGTGTTTCTTTGCAAAATGACATCGCCAACTACTGGCCTGGCATGAATAAGACAGTTTCGCAGATCCGTGTGAACGGGGATCATTTTGACAACTTTGGAAAAACGTTTCCCTTTTTAGTACATCGTTGTCGTGTAAACGTACCATAAGACCAGTTTCAGACAGCATCTGTGAGAAGTGGTGTTGTGTGTCGGTAGAATTTTTCAAATGTTGTCTAACGGTTTGTTGTAATTAAATTTGTCATGGTATCGTAAAATGAAAGTGATGCTTTTTACAGAAAATTCATGTACAGCTCTGTGAAGCGTTGTAAATTTCAAGTGGGAGCAAGAGGATTCTGATTACAGAGAGAGATTTCATCGAAGGGACTGTAGATGTTTAGGCTGCATTCAATTCATGTAGCTATTTGCAAGTATGATTAAATAAATTATTTTATTTATTCTGATTGAATTGCAATTTTACATTTTCTTTCAGCTTTTATACACACTAAAAACCTTATTCAAGGTCCTAATAATAGGATTTTTATTTTTTCTTCTGTCGACAATGCCAGTGTTACCAGCTTTTTTACTGCATTGATCTTTGTTCCAGAAAACAACAACAACGTTGTTTTACTTAAGACTAAGATTATAATGTATAAAGACTTAATTCTTACAAATACCACATATTTAGATATAATTTTCAGGACATTTAACCTATTTATTTTTGACAGCTAACATTACCGGGTTGACATTGAAATCAGCAGGATGAACAACAAAGTTCATAACATCCCAGGAATTCAAATATTTGTTTTCAAGACATTATATGTACATAATCTTTGGATTTAAGAAATGGCGACAAAAATAAAGTAAAAAATAAAAAAAGGGAAAGTGACCTTTGCAAAACTTTCCAATGTCATCCTGATTGCTGAGACATGAATATGTATGAAATTATGCTGACATTTTCTTTTTCTGGTCTCCAAACATTTGATTTTATTGATAATTGTTTTTGTTGATATTCAAATAAATTACATATACTGTGGAAAGTGAAATAAAAAAAACAATTCTCAATTAAACAATTTATGAGTTCACATGACCTCTAGAAAATTGTCCCATACAATCTTCTTGGCCACAGATAACAAGTTATTCATGTCCAGTTTCCTAATTAACTTTGACATGCCAGAAGAAATGTCAGCTAAATAAATGTTTCATTTTGTGTTCCTTGATGTGTGACCAATTAAATATTGATAGCAAATTTTCACTTGTTACTGAGGACATTTGTCAGCAAGACACATACAAACAATTAACATTTCTCATGGATCAAGTTTAAAAATAAATCCGGCAGGCACACTAAGATTTTGGCCACGATTTGGTCGTCAGATAAATACGGTAAAACCAAAAGTTTTCTCTGATCGTAGACCAAAATGCAAGTCTTTGATCGCTAGTTTGACATGTTCGCCGACAGCCGCTCAATGACCATTGCAATCTAATTTTAACGAAATTCTGGCAGTGTCAGAAGTTTTGAGGCGTAGTTTTGCAGTGTGACTTTTACAAAAAATGTTAAATCAAGAACCAAAGGAGTGCAAAACCTGATGACGCAATTTTTGAGACAACAACAAAGCACCACTCCATTTTTCCCAGTTTTCTTTTCAAGAGAAACAACGACTGAATGCTAGAGAGCTGTATATAATAAAGCTTTTGTATATAAACTTTGGGTGTTGATTCTTAGATTCATGTTGTTTGGATTGACAAATTCGACGTGTTTTTTGGGGATCACTGACGCTCTTTGGTTTAATGTCCTGGCCTGTTTTCAGCTGAATTGCCTACAAACACAACAAAGACTGTATTTCATCACAAGAACCCTCATTATTTCAACACCAGAGACAATTGAGACAAGAAAATCCCTGAATATTTAATAAATGTGATGCTAAGGCTGGAAATAAACCTGACTTTTTTTTTTACCCATAGCTCAATGATTATTTGAAACCCTTTTCACACAGCCATGCAGTGATGCTGGAGAACAATCTTTCAGATGTACTCAGTCCTTATTCAGCCAGTCTTGGATCAATGGGGTCAAGGGAACCACGTTCTATAGTGAAGAGACCAATGACGTATGCAGCTTTACAGATAATACAACACAAATTTCCAGCATGGTACAAGTCATGACTTTTTAACAATGAAATATGAAATATAACAATGAAATATAATACAATAAGTGGGCACCTATGTATGTTTAATCAGTTATAGGGATATTTCACTCACAAATGAATATTATGTAACTATTAAAGGCAAGCACAACTCTTAGTATAGCGCTTCTGCAGCAGAGGGATACCTTTTTCACTCCCTGCAGAAATAACAATACACCACAGCTATCGTAACACCTTTGGCATAGTTGTCTCTCTTAAATTAGTCTAATTAACACTAGCATATAAGATTGGTTTCTGAAGGATCACGTCACACTGAAGACTGGAGTAATGAATCTGAACATTTAGCTTTACCGGAATAAATGTCACAGTTTCAAAACTAAAAAGAGCCTTTAATTTTAATGTAGACTTAATGTCTTTCTTCAAAATACCAGAAAATACCAGATATCCTCTCTCAAATTGTGTTAAATTAAAAAGTGTCAACTCCTTCCACCATATAAATGTTTTTGCCCTCTGAATATCTCCTCTCATAGCACATACAACAGTGGAGCCGTCCACACATGGGGAATGATGGAGAATTTGGCAACTGGCATTGAGGCCCAGGGCTCGTTTACTGGGTGACAGAACCGGAGTGTGTTCAGGCCGTCAGTAGTGCTGCATTCCCTCTGTGCCTCACACAGGCTGATTGAACAGACTCACTGGTGAGGAAAAGTCAACAGCCCTTCTCCATCAGTGTCAACTCAATAAAACACAGCTATAAATAAGCACAGGGACGGCAGACAGTGCGCTGGCAAACTGTTTTATGGGGGAGTAAACTCCATTATGGCTCTACGGGACATCCATAGTCTCTGGCTTCATTCCAAGCGTGCGTCTACTCCTATCCATTATTGAAACCGCAGGTGACTGGTGCAGGATCAGGGAGGAAAGCTCAGGGTGAGGGGGAGAGATCACTATATAGTACCTGACCTTACTGGAACTGCAGAGGCAGATTTTCACTCTACCGTATGTTCCAAGAAAAGACTAAAAAAAGAATTGAAATCATGGTTCATCTTCAGTGCGCTGTTAACTAAAAGTGCCTCTATCCTAATTTTGTTTTGCACGTCTCCTACAAAACGTATCTTTCTCATAATATACACTGTACAATACTTAATTTACAGAGTCTGAAATGGTTCTTTCAAAGATTCAGCCTCTCTTAAAGGGTTAGTTCACCCAAAAATGAAAATTAAGATATTTAAGATATTAAGACCGCTCCTGCATACTAGTCCATAGGCTTCCTGAGGGAATGACTCTTGCTGGCATCGAAAAATGTCATTAAGGACATCGTTAAAATAGTCCAAGTGACTACAGGGGCTCAATTTTAACTTTATCAAACGACGAGAACACTTTTTGTGCGTCAAAACAAACAAAAATAACGACTTTATTTCAACTATTCACTTCCTTCTCTATGGGCCTGTAGTCAGTTAACGTAGTGTGATTGCGTAAAGCTACGACACATGTAGGCTCACTATTGGCCGACGCTGGTCATGTGTGTGATGCGTGTGACGTACAATAACAGAAGCTTACGCTATTGAACTAGTAACCTGACTCGCGCAGAGGGAGAAATAAACGAATAGTTGAAATAAAGTCGTTATTTTTGTTGTTTTTTTGCGCACAAAAGTGTTCTCGTCGTTTGATAAACCTTAGATTGAGCCACTGTAGTCACTTGGACTATTTTAACGATGTCTTTAATGACTTTTCGAGGACAGCAAGTCATTCCCTCAAGAAGCCTATGGACTGTATGCAGGAGCGATCTTAATATCTTAAATATCTTAATTTGTGTTCCGAAGATGAACAAAGGTCTTGCGGGGTTGGAACAACATGAGGGTGAGTAAATACTGAAGGAATTTTCATTTTTGGGTGAACTAACCCTTTAACAACTCCTTTCCAAGAGCTTACTCAGCTCTGATTGGTCAGACGGCACAGTGTGTTGTGATTGGTTTACCATTTACAGTACAAGTTAGAAATGAAACGCCCATAACCAAATATGAATTTCAGCTCCAGAAGCTTCATCAGCTCTTGATTCACAGTGATACGAACAGTTGTGATGACACCGTATTAATTCCAGAGCGAGTCCTTATACTTTTTAATTGCATGCAAAGTTGATTAGGAATGCTGAAAACCAGCAATAAAATTTGCTCACTGAATGTGTATGCATACTTGTTTTGCTTAAACGGTATGTGATACAGGAACTCCTTTGTATGGCAGTTCGTACATCAGCGACACAGCTGCCCCCATGTCCAACTGCATGTCCACGCACTTTCCATCCAATTTCACAATCACCACAATTCCTTTCTTTTCATTTGAGGTTGTATATACTGTATAGAGACCAGATAACTCTGATTCATCCTCTTTTCTTTCATTCGAACGCTCTGCCTCCACATACTGTGTCTGTCCCCCAGTTCTCTTATTTCGAAAGGCTCTTGCAATGTGTCCAATTTAGTTACAGACACAACAGTTGTGATATCTAACTGAATGTTTTCCAACACATCTGTAACATTTATTGTTATCGTCTTGTCTCTGGTCTCTTTTCTGGTATTTTCCTTTTTTCAGAATCATCTCTCCCCTTAAACTTCCCCTTTCCTCTCCAATGGAAAAGTTTTGTTTCTTTCACAGCATTCATGGATTGTAAATCATGTCTTACCCGCAATTTCCAGCGTGTTTCGCGAGGCCAACTCCATGGATGACGCAATTGCAAGCCTTGATTGAACGTCATGACTCAGCGTTGCATTGACTCACTCACAAATCATACACAGCACAATGCCACAGATGTCGCAAGTTTTGAGGAAGCGTGCAATTGGCATGCTGACTGCAGGAATGTCCACCAGAGCTGTTGCCCGTGAATTGAATGTTGATTTCTCTGCCATAAGCCGTCTCCAAAGGAGTTTCAGAGAATTTGGCAGTACATTGAACCGCAGCATTGACTCACTCACAAATCGGTCTCTGAGCGTGCCATTCAAATACTGTCTGAAATCACAGTTCACTGACAGCAGTCTCAAAGCCACAACGTAATCCGCCAAGGATTCGTCTTCCTTTTGGTTGCGTTTCTGAAACTTAAAACGCTCAGCGATCACTAATGGTTGCGGCCTTTAATGTACCAACAGAGCTGGTTTCAGCGCATTATAGGACATTTCAATTGGCTTCGTCGGCGTGACTAGATTCTTTATGTTTCTGCCCATATCACGGAGAGAAACACACTAAACTTTTCTCACTTGCAATGCCAGCAGATACTGTTCAAGAAGAATCTGAAGAATTCAAAATCCTCCTTTGATTCCTTGTATTCATCCACACGGCCAAACTGCATCGCTGCCATGTTAGATCCATCTGTAAGCAGCGTTTAGTGCCTTGTTCATTTACTGACAAGTGCAACAGTGTTTCTCTACAACTGACAGTCTCTAAAATAACTTTTAATCCTAGTTGCCACTGTAATATATTTTAGTAGGAGGCTGACTCGGGAAGAAGAACGACACACACTGACTTTGCATGTTCACTTACTTTACTGAGTACTTCAGCAGCTACGGACCACTCACGAACCAAACATTGGGCGTGGCTTAACGTATCCATCACTAAGCACATCTATCACACCATGCTCTTTTAAATTAAAAAGCTTTTGGTTTACTACAGATGACTTTTAAACATTTAAAACACCATATTTGGAAACAGCTGACAAAAAAAGAGTTTTCTGAAAGTGCCATTGTCACAATCATAAGCACTTTAAAGTTTACAGAACAATTCAGAATTCGCTGCAAGCAAACTGCCAAGAGGTTAGCAAATGATAACTGAGGTCATTTGTGTATTGAAGTCTTAGAGGTAAAGCAAAAAAGTTCAGGAAGAGGTAGAAATATACTTAATTTTTAAAAAGTGAATATGGCCACTTGAAGTCACTAAATGGTTAACACATCATTAAACAGCTTTGAACTCATATCATGAGGAATCAAATGTCCCTTGATAGTTTGAGTTAAAAAAAGATCAATGTATCATGAAGATATTCTGTAACTTTAAAAACTATAACATTTCTCCCCAGTGAAACGGACTGAAAGTAAAAATGGCTCACTCAATCAATACGTTTTAACTTACGAAGTCCTTACAAAGAGGCTGTCCATGTAGGATGGAAAAGAAAAAAAATACTTTATATAATATTAAACAGCAAACCGTCAGCTTGCAAATATCTAATTTCACATGAAAAGAGAGTATAGCAGAACAAAAATTGCCGATTTACTAACTGTAAATATATATATATATATATATAAAGGGATTATTAAAAAAACATTAGTTGAGGTCAAACTAGAACTAACTAAACAACCCTGCTATGTGAATTGTAATATGCAGCACCAACAGAGGTCTAACGCACACAGTTTTAAATAAATCCAACATCTGGCTCGATGGAGGAAACGTAGGAAAAAAAGAAATTGACGTGGCATCATCTGTGACCGGTCTGCAGTGCTGACGCAAGTATATATATCTAGATAATTGAGAAAAATGAGTGCTTTAGAATCAAACCTGTCTCAAGAGGAACAGAAAGGGAGGAAAGGAGAGAAGAAAAAGGTTAAAATGAGAGCATGCCGGCTTGAGCGAGCGCAGGTGCAGCACTGTTGTGGTAATGCATCACAATCAATATCGATCAAAATGCAGACCTCAAGACTAATGAAAGGCAGGAATTCTGGAAATGCAGAGATTATTTTACAATTTGGCACTTTTATATTACAATGGAAATGACACAATAGCCGAAAAACCCATGGCATTTATATTCTTCACTTGGTTTAAAGTAAATCATAGTTGCTTAGAAAGAAAACAGAACACATTCTCTTCAAAAAGCCGATTTAAGATATCATGCCAAGTCTGTATCCCTATGGAAACCTGAAAACCATTATCGATGCAATATTCATGAGAGTGCAGTATTACTCTCCTGTTTACTCAAACAAACAAACAACAATAATAAAAAATAATAAATGGTGCAATATTAAAACCATAAACAATAGAACAACAGTAGGAAAATCCCAATTATTTGTACTCAAAGCTGTATAGCTCTTGGTCTTTCGACTCCACACTACATAATAATGTTGTTACACACAAAAATATCACACGGCAACAGGCATAGAGACATAGACGTGACATTAAAACTACCAGAGTGATATGAATGCAAAGCTGCTGGGCAAAACCAGTGGATTTCAGTGTTATTCCTCCCAAGTCAAACATTTGCTTCTACATCTAGAAGTGTCCGCTTGATTGTGGGCAAATACATCTGCACCTGCGGCCATTTTTATGAAGCATCTGTAGTCTGATATTTCTCGCATTTATACCAATCCCTGACATAAAAGTTTGGCCCTGTGGCAACATGAAACCATGCTTGAATTCTAAAGTGCAAATACATCATTCTATCTATCTATCTATCTATCTATCTATCTATCTATCTATCTATCTATCTATCTATCTATCTATCTATCTATCTATCTATCTATCTATCCATCCATCCATCCATCCATCCATCCATCCATCCATTTATCCATCCATCCATCCATCCATCCATCCATCTATGCATCCATCCATCCATCCATCCATCCATCTATGCATCCATCCATCCATCCATCCATCTATGCATCCATCCATCCATCCATCCATCCATCTATCCATCCATCCATCCATCCATCTATGCATCCATCCATCCATCCATCCATCTATGCATCCATCCATCCATCCATCCATCTATGCATCCATCCATCCATCCACAGATATTCTTAAAGCCCTGAACAACTTCCGATCACACAATTTTGACTTTATTTCTCAGAAATGCGAGTTTATGTCATGCAATTCTGACTTTATTTATTCACTGGCGAAAACAAGCTTCCGTACAGATTTGCAAACCAAATCAGATTTGTGCAAACACAAATTAATTTCTTGATCTCAAAGAAGTAAATTCATCATGTTCCATAATTATTTCAACATCAAATCAAACAATGAAAAATGCTCATTCTGTGTTTCCAAACTTTTATAAATCTTTAGCAACCTGCTGCTTCATAGAAGGGCTAATTCCAGTTTGCTCAATGCTAATTAGAGGACATTCAGTAGTTTAATCGATATCAGAGTGAATTCAGGCGATACTAAACAAACTGCAATATCAATAGGCTACTAAAGATGACTCTGACTATATCTTAAAAATAAGCAGGGCACACAGCAATATGCACTATTTGAATGTTAACAGTGAAAAAATGACCCAGTTTTCACAGATAATCATGTGGTCGACATCACCATTTCGGTTTTAGTATACCAAAACCATATAATTGACATTAAAATAACTTGAGGCTGTGCATCCCTCATTCATTAATGATGTTCATATGCATTCATGCTGTACATATTTCAGTTTAGTTGGCGAGTTTAACTGGATGTTGTCTAACTATTCAAATCATTTGAACATTTTCAATTTAAATAATTTCCATCACTGATTAATGTTGAATTCATATAGTATATCTCTGAATATTTACAAGAGTATAGAAGAGGAGCCAAACCCCATGGCCTTCATGTGCCTCGTTATGCAGTGATAAATTAAAGACCTGCAACTTAATGTCCCTTAAAATGAAGATGCTTTGTGGGGCTGACTGCTGGTATTATTCTAGCTGACAGTGCATTGGTCATTTAACAGGCTGCGTCTGTGTGCAGCTTTTGCCAGTTGCCGTCTATTTGCATATGCAGAGCAAGCAAGGAAGACAATCTGTCCCAGACCATTTTAAAGTTGTAACATTAATGGTGAATTGCACCCACTAATGAAAAGCCATTTAATCTGATTTTAATAGTTTAACAAAGAAGTCGAGACACGTGCACTTTTTGCATTTTGTGGTGTCATGGGGCAGCTTCTGATCTCATACCCCTCTTATGGCTAATACATTTCAGTCATTAGAGCTGAACACTGAAGTTGTATAGCCCTAGTTGTTTTAAACTGATTTTTCATTTCCGTCTGCTTGGGAAACCTAGAGTGTGTCTATGGTAGAACTTATATCATCCAGTGTGAATTGTACTGTCTGAAATTTGGCACATTGATTGAACCTTTTAGTCTAGAAGCATTATTTTTTACTCAGAGTTCTGCAAAGTTGGGCATTTATTGTTTATGTTCTGGCCCAGAGTGTGTGTGTGTGTGTGTCTATTTGAGCTCAAGTGAATGCATTGTGCTGTTTTCTTTGTAAAGCACACATAGAATATAGGCTGACAGACCATTGATATAACCATTTGTTTTTCTCTCTTTCTTTTTTTCTATTGCTGCTCACCTTAATGGACCCGTATTCCAGTCCATGGGTGAATCAAGCACCATTTTTGCTGTCTACTGTCTGTGACGTTTATCTACACTCTGTAATGGTCCATCAAGCATCCCAATTCACCGAAGAACATTTCCAAGCAGCAATCACCCTGGATACATAAATGACACACAATGAACAGAGAGATACACGATGGATCAATGGACAGCAACCCCTCTTTGTCGACAAATGGACATTCAGGAAGCTGTTAGACTGCTAAAAAATCATTGGGAATTTAGAGAGAAAGAATACTGGACAAGCAATGTGCCAATTACTGCAGCTTCATAAATGGTTACATAAAGTATGTGCTGATCAGAACAAAACAACATATACACAGTGTGATCCAAATGTTTCTGGAATATTTTTTTATTTACTCTATACCTGGAAATCATGAAATCATTATATTTTTGAAACTAAGTTATATTTTAACTTTTCACCACAGTTTTATTGTTTTTCACACAGTTTATTGCTTTCATAAAAAATGTGTCAACTGCAATATGATAAAAACAAGTTAGTAAAAAAGTATGTATTCTAAATAAACTATTCTTCCACCAAAAAATTATTTCATTGGCACATTAAAGAGGCCATACCTACATTAAACTACATTAAAGAGGCCAAATAAGCATTTTTACGCTTGGTTTTATGCTTGAATGTTCAGTAATCACATTATTTTTTACATATTTGACATTGTTGCAGCACCTCTACCCAGTTTGTCAGTAACAATCTGTTTAGTTTATGCCTCTATGAAGCCCCTCCTTCCGAAAAGCACAATATGCTCTGATTTGGTCGACTGAGCCAGTGTGTCGTGATTGGTCAACCACAAGCATGTTTCAGAAATGTCACGCCCCTTACCATAACAATGAGTTTCAACACACAATTAACGTAACTCAACCTTATGCCCGTAATTTTGCATGTGCTTCTTTGGGTGGGAATTATTTAAACGAGGAAAATTGTGACGTGCTTGTTACCGGAAAATAAATAAATAAATAAAAACTCAGAAACTCAGTCAGAAACAGTGCTTACTTTGTAACTTTGCAGACGTTTTTCAGCAACATTTCACATTAAAGAACGTTGAAAATGTAAAAATAATAGGTCCTCTTTAATACATAATTACCAACATTTCACAGTGGCACTAAGTGTAGCTCATTCAATCAGAATTTAGAAATAAAAGAATCAGAAACATATCTTAATAAATCAACAAGCCACTTAAGTCTATGAGTTAAAATCTACAGAGAGTGAAATCTGATTTGTATGCCAAAACTGTACATTTCTTAAACGGATGCACATTTTAAATACTACAAGTGAATACTTCAAAGCATTCCAGACTAACAATTTCATACAGACAGCGTCTCTTTTTGATCAATTGTTATGTGTGAGATTTATGAATCATGACTAAATTCATTTCTCAGGAGAAAATAGTACTGCTATTTCCCTGCAAGGCACTCAAAAATTTGTCTGCAGCAATTTGTGGCGATGCAACAGCAAATCACATTCTGAGTTTTGAGAAATGAGTGGGGTTAAATAAAGGTTCCACTCCTTTAAGCCGTCTAACCGCATGCCGTCTGGTAACTAACCGAAGAACAAGAGTTTGATTTAAAAACAAAACCTTGTTGCTGCCTGTAAGCAGGTAATCCTTGCGCTTCCCTATCTGAAAGCCTGTGTGAGGTAAAAAAGGTCTATGGCCCTCTGGGTCTCTTAGCTGTGGTCCGTAATGGCCAATCTGGCAGGGTGGCAAATGGCTCCCTGACTCCTGAAATATTCACCAAATCCTCAATTAGAGCTTGGTGTCACCTCTCCCATTTGTCAGTGCCTCATTTGGCTGGGGTTTCGCTCTCTCTAGCAGGAGATGTGCCACTTTCGATGACTAATTAATCAAGTCTTGGCACTTTTTCAGGCGGAGAGGAAAAGTAATCTTCCGTCTATAGGGAATGAGTGTAAAATGTTTATTCCATACGCTATTTTAATCTATCATTTACAGGTGATTCACACAAGGACGAGGCTGACCATACGCTGCTTTCTCAAGGGGCTCATTAGGGACCAAAAAAAGAGCTTGCTTCATATGTTTATTTTATATTAATCAACAATATTTACTAGAATATGCTAAATGTCTATTCCCAAAAAGCATATTTGTAGTACACACTTGAATTAGTCCATAAAATCTGAAACAAACAGTGAAAATACTTTCTTTTTATTTTATTTTTTTTCTTTCATTTTTTATTTGTTGAACATCAATCAAAATTTTAGCCTTAAATGGTTTTGGAATTTTTTTTTTAAATTCCTAGTTTAGGGAACAAACACAGGTATTGTCTATTTCGATTTTTTGAAAAAATTAGATTTTTTTGCAAAGCCGTTCACATTTCCAATTAAATGCGATCTTTTGTGTGAACGTGAAATGACCCAGAAGTGACCGGCATGCGCAGAAGAGTACTCAACGGTCAACGACGTCACTTGTTGTTTGGATTGTTTGCGGAATAGTTCTTTTTTCCATATTGTTGCGAGCTTTTGTTTTATTATTATTATTGCCACAGCCCATATACAAGCACAGACAACAATTATTTTATCAACGGGCAAAGTTTGCACATAAATGTCAGATTTTTTTATGATCCTCACCGACCTCGTCATAAAACCCGTTTAATTGATAGTGTGTGTCCTCGGCGCTCCTTGCTTTGTCACCTGCGGCTGCGGTGTGACACTGGTGGCTGGTGTTGCCAGATTGGGTGTTTTTTCGCTACATTTTAAGGCATGTTTACATGTTTACATGCATTAAATGTTTTAGCCAGGTTTTCGCCAGGAAGGCTCTATAGAAATCTGGCACCCACGAAGTTAAATTGACAGAGATCGCACGTTCACAGACACCAGAATGAACGTGTTCACAGTAATGTTCATCAGGCAGTAATACAGTATATGAACGCGTTTATGCACTATCGTTCATTGAACACGTTCAGGCACAACACCGGGAAAGAGACACGTCTGCAGCGGCCCATAACAGAGCAGAAACGCTATTAGCTGGCGTTAGCGTGTATTGGCTAGCTACAGGTGCGTGCAATGACGTGCGGGTCGGATACATGTGACCTGGCCGTTCAGATTGAAGTCGCATTTCAAAAGATCGGATACATATCGGATTTAGACCACATACCCAAGTGGCCTGGGTCGCATTTGAAAAGATCGGATCTGTGTCGTTCAGACTGTCATGAAAAAATCAGATACAGGTCGCATAGGAGCAAAAAAAATCGGAATTAGGTCGTTTCAGCCTGCAGTGTGAACGTAGCCTTAGACAGCTAGCCATTGAGTGAGCACAGTCTACTAACTATCTCATCACTCCTTCGAACAGGAGGGGGCCAGAGCAAAGTCCATTAGATGACATCATACTCGCAAGTTCACACACCTCTTTAATGTTCATTTTAGTGATTTCCGACTAGCGAAGCCGAACGTTATTAGTGCCGACATGAATAATAATCTTAGAGAATTTACGATTAGAATTTAACCAGCACTTTTAACCAGCACTTTTACTTTTCCGTGTCATAGAATCACCAATAACTAGGGCATATTCAACAGGATCCTTAGTAAGTGTTTCACTGAGAGGGGGGAATTGGTTTAATGTTGTAATCAGAACAGAAGAGTGGGCTTTTGTCTCTACAGTCGAACCCGAACAATGTACAGATTTCACTAAGCTAGTCGCATCCAAATCAGAATCTAAAGCCCTTGCACTCTTAACCTCACTTAAAGTTTGGATGCGTGTCTCTAGTTCTGAAATCTTCTCCATCAGACTGAGTGTCTCCCTGCATTTATCACAAGTAAATCCAATATAGCTGACAGGCTATACTATACATGTGACATGAAGTGCAAGTGACAATAACAGGAGAAGCACTGAGTTTGTTTGACTGATCCTATACTTACCACAGTTATTTGATGGATTTGTAAAAGGCACTCTTGAGAAAAAATAAATAACATTTTTTAAATAAATAAATAAAGACGACCGGGCACGGATGGCGCGTTAACAGCCTAGCGAGTTACTAGCGTGTTGTGCAAGCTAGTGAAATACTAACGTGTTGTGCTAGTTATAACGATTCAGATAGAAGCTAGCGATGTCAGATTAATGTGTGGTGATGAGTGAGATATAATTAGCAATATAAACAACACAGAATGATAGTAAATAAAGATTCAAAACAGAAAGCAATACGGAGCTAACAGACGTAAACCACTCAGCAGCAGGCAGACAGAGCCCGTTCTCATCCCAAGGCGTCATATACTGACACTTTTGACAATGCGTATACATCCAACGCACATGTCACCCTTTAGCGTCAATATATAGATATATATGGGCCAGAAGGCCTCCTAGTGCACTCTTTCATTTAGTTTAATCAATAAAAACATTCCTTCCGCCAGAAAATAGTCCCTCCCTGACTGTGAACAACAACGTTCCAATGTGTAATATGCAGGAAAGCTCAAATAAAAACAACAAACCATTCTCAAACTTTGTCTCATTCTTTTTATTTTTTACAACACAACACTGTAAACCCGGATAAGTTCACAGAACTCAAAAATTATTTTGTAACAGATTACACAAAAATATTTGAGTGATGTTTTTAAAAGTTTTAAGTTAACTTAAATTAAAATTTATATTTAATGTTGCCTTAAATTATCTCAATGTTAACTTAAAAATATTGATATTTCTCAACTTAAAATTAGTGAGTAATTCACTCAAAAATTTCAATTATCTTCAAATCATAAAATGTTGAAAATACACTCAAAATTTTCACTTTTCTTAAACTCATAAAATGTCAGATATATACTCAATTTTCACTTTTCTTAAACTCATAATGTAGGAAATGCACTAAATGTCCTATAGTTTTCTACTCCTAAAGTGGGATATGCACTCAACATTTACTCTAAACTAAAATCCTGATGTCAGCCAACTACACAATTTTACTCAGCTAATAATGTCAGAAAAGATGAAGTGACACCACTGTGACAATTTAGCAACTTTTTTTATTCAACAATGTGCTTTTAAAAAGACACAAAAGGAGCTTGCAAGTATTTTATCCTTCACGACAGATACTCTCAGGGCAGAAGAGGGCTGCATCAGTAGTGTTATCTGTTACGACTGTCAGGAGAGCCACTGGAGTATCGGTGAGGTCTGGACCAACTCCTGACTAAAAAACACAAATAATACAAGAATGAGTTTAGCCCCTCAAGGATACAAATCATGCCAATGATCTCTAAACATTACTGGCACTTAGACTACTACTAAGCCACATGTTTAAACTATTTTCTTTACATATGCTTATATCTTATGTTATTTTCACACCTATCTGTTGGCATACTTTTTGTGGAAAGCTTTATACTTACCTTTTCATTTATAATAACTTGAGAATAACAGTTTACTTAAGAATAACAACTCAGGTCCTGGGGGCTATTCCAGAAAGGAGGTTCAACAAACTCTAAGCCTAACCCTGAACTCTGCGTTGACTTACCATGAGTTTTCAGTTGCAGAATAGCTGATCTGAGTTAGGTACTCTAAAACATTATTATTATAGTATTATTAGTTATTTCTCTTTTTCTGCCAGCTGGTGAAAAAAAAGAAAAGCTAAAACAAAGACGATCGTTCTGATCTGAGAGCACATCAGCAATGACGTGTAGTCTGATAATTTCACTGTAGGGCCGAAGTAAATAAATTGTGGACTGATGAGAGAGCGGTCTACTGTTCGGTTCAGTCCTTGTCAGGGAGTGAGAGCTCATCAAAATTAATCAAACTATGTGAATTATTTCTGCTTCAACATGATTGGACTGAAAAAGAAAGGACAGCTGCTGTCAGGCAGCTCCGTAAGACTCAGGGTTTCTTCAAGCAAATCTTTAGGTTCACAACGTAAGTTACCACAGTAACAGACCCAGAGATCAAGTTAAATCTATGCTTCCTGATTGCCATGGAGAAACACAGTATCAGAGCTCCATTGATGGCTTTCTAACTGCTTGTGAAGCACAAGCTCAACTTAAGAGTTAACATACTCGGAGTTGAATTACCTAACTCAGATCAGCTATTCTGCAACTAAAAACTCAGGTTAAGTCAACTCAGAGTTCAGGGTTAGGCTTAGAGTTTGTTGAACCTCCTTTCTGGAATAGCCCTCTGGAATGGATAAGTCAAGAGTTTTCACATAACCTGCTTTCTGAAATACCCGCCTGGTTTTCCTATAGTTTTTGGAGAGATATGTTTAAGCTGACCGAATAGCAAGGCAAAGGGATTAGTAGATAGTGAGGACAGTACACTTACATTACAGGTCCTGAAGAACTTAAAGAATCTTCATGCAGGTAGACAGGAAGTGCACCGAGGATGAGGTCCCGTCTCATATTTACATCACGTTGTTGCTAGATGGACCAAAAATATGCATTACAAAAGTAATTACACAAATGCAGAACAAACACTTAAAAAAAAGAAAAGAAAAGTGTTAAATAGCTCCATATTCTGATGGTGGTCTTTGCTATAGAATGGTAGATTCAGTGTTTTTGGTTCACCATTTCTTCATTAAAACATTTTTCAAATAAATTACTTTCTATTGTAAATACTTGAATAACACAAAAAAAGAAAAAACTTAAAATTGTAAACAAAATTTCATTAATACAGACAGTAGTTATTTGGATATCTTCAAATTGAATCTGAAAGTATCTTTTAAAGGTACCTCTTTCTGATAGAATACATCTTGTCAGGATGTCTATCCCTGATGATATGACAATGTTGTTCATGGAATAATCTATTAGCCTCAGGGCACATTCCAGGCAATTCACTATGGTTTCTTATAGTTGTCTGAATATAATTTGTAAATAATCTGTTGTCTGAATCATGTTAAGTTTAAAATTCACCTGAAGGTCATAAATCCTCATGAGTTTGGCTAGCTCCTCCGCTGTCTTGACAGTCTTGGTGGCCTTGTCTCTGAACAAGGTGATGAGTTTAGGCATGTGTCTGTCCAGCTCCTTGTAGAATTGATTGCGCAGGTTAACGTTGTTGATTCGGTGAAACTCTGCAATACATGGAGAGATTTGTGAACGTATTTTTAGTTTAAGTTTTCAGTTGCCAGGTAGGAAAAACAAGGGCAATTCTACTAGGGATGAGTCAGAACCAATGTCAAAATAGAAAGTTATTTGTCATTTTTTAATTTAAAACAGGCTGTATAATGTTATCAAATAGAGAATACTTTTCATTTCAATCTGCTTTAAAAAAAAAATCATATCAGTAAACAATTTACAAATCTCACCTATTGGCAACTGTCTGATGGTGAAACGCTGACTCTCTGTAGCACTCAAGTCCAATATCTATACACAACATGCACACAAAGATGATTAGTCAATGTTCTAAAAACATTTTTTAAACGATACATAATGATAAACTAAATTTAAAAAAGTAAATTTACAGATAAAAATCCAAAATTTTCAAATCTATCAAAAACATTCATTGTACAGTATTTTTAGTAAAATGAAAAGTTTAAAAGTTGAGCAAGTTAGTTACTAACAAGCACAGCATTAAAGTTGTGTGTGTATATGCTATTTCTGTTGATGTTTTGTTTTATTAATACTAACAAAGTATTAATAAAGGGTTCAAGTGATAAAAACATCTAAAGAAATGGCAAAAGAATGACAGTGGAAACACAAAATAAAACCAATTGTTAATAACATTATTTCATAATACATCCTACCTGAACTTTTAAAAAAGATTCCTAGATGATCATCTCACAACCAAACACTCCAGCCTGGAAAGAAATACACACAAAGACCTTGTTGGTTTCATGATAACACACTGACATTATGTTGTTTAGCATTGTTAGATTCACGCTGCACACACACACACAGCTTGTCAACGTGAAATACTTACTGTTTTAACGCGGACACTTACAAATAAGTAAACGTTACTTTACATGCATTACCAGCGAAAACAACAGCCGGCAGAAACTGTCAAGCAGGGATAAGTTAACGTTATGCTTTCGGACCATATACAGTAGGAGCGTTTCGGACTCCACGAGAAAATTCAAACTCACGGTCGTTCCTCTACGTCAATGTCCCGGGAAAACATGCATTATGTGAAATGTAGTTCTTCCGGAAACCCGCCAACTGTACACCGTTGTTAGATTCAAACATTTTTAGTTACAATTACTCGGATTTGTAAACTATTTACAACAAATATTCACTGTGCATATTATATACATGTATTCCCAGTTCCAAATGTAAGACTATTTATCGAAATTCAATTAAAAACAACAACAACAAAAAATGTTAGCATTACTTACCAAATCAGGGCTGATAAGACGGCGCTGAAATGACGGCAGGTCAAAGATGAAAAAACTGAGGTCGTGGTTTGAAGTGAGGGGATAAAAAAATGCATTGCAAACGAATAAAAACAAATTAAACTGTAAAAACTTCCATGAAAACTTCTCCGCATGAAAGCAAATTCAAGATGGCTGACTTAGCTTTCCTGAGGCAGAGATAAGACCCACCCACCACGTCATGACGTCATTAACGTCATGCCACTACTCATAAACTTTTTGAGTGATCCACACAAATTAACTATCAAATTTTGAGCCCTATTCAATTAAAGTGGCATAAATGTCAACAGAGCTCAATACTTAATAGTTTGTTCAACTGCATAAGGACATTTGACTGTAATGACCTCATTAGTTATAAGCTAGTACAACTGTTAGGTTTTACAGTGAAAATTTGTGAAATGTCCTCACACAAATAGGCATAGCTTATCTCTCAGCAAAATACAAATCTAAAATAAAAAAATAAAAAAACACAAAGGCACATATTTTGATAGATAACAGTTAGGTCTTTAATCTAGTTATTCATTTATTTGCTAAAATGCTGCCTAACAAGAGATACTTTATTTATTGTTGTTTATTTAAATGTATTTGAACATCTCCGTTTATTGTGCATGCATTTATATTTGTCTCATTTCAATCGGCTCCACTGCGGTGATATTTTAGTTGGGGCTCAGCGCTGTCAGCGGTGTTTTCTGTTGCAGCAAGAATGTCACAGACATAACTTAAAAAGGCTAAAATGTTTCGTTTTATACTAGGTAAATTTCGTAAATAAATCGAAGTAAATTTCGATTTATACTAGGTGGCATGGATGGCGATGGATAAGTGGTTTGAGGAACAATTTGGAGAGACTTCTACAAATACGAACCGTCATGCTGAAGTGCTGAAATGTAAATTTGATACATTTAAGAAGACTCGTAATGAAAAAAATACCGTGCAGCAAACCAATGGGCAGTGAAATGCTTCGGTGACTGGTGTAGTGACAGGTGTGGTGGGATTAAGCGCATCGGACAGTTTTATGGTGCTGAAATCTTTAGTAGAAATCGGTGTGTGATGCTCCGTTTTATCACGACCCTCTCTTCTCATTGTCTTTACGACTCCAATGAAAACATTATTGGATAAGGTGAATTCGCTGTCTCTTATCAGACACCAGGACAAACTCGGTGGATCATAGGAATCTGTTCAGACCCGCACGTAACGCTACATAGATACTGATCCCATATTTTTCTCCTGTGGAGCTTCTGACAGTTCCGTAGAAGTCATAAGTGCGTTGAGTTCCGTCTTGGTGATTTGTTTAAAATCTATGCTGCAACCCTTTTCACTACACCAATCACCGAAGCATTTCACTGCCCATTCATGGGTTTGCTGCACGGTATTTTTTTTCATTACGTATTTGTCTTCTCGAATGTGTCAGTGTTACATTTCAGCACTTCAGCATGACGTTTCGTATTTGTAGAAGTCTCTCCAAATTGTTCCTCAAACCACTTATCCATCGTCATGCCACCTAGTAAATCGAAATTTACTTTAAACATTTTAGCCTTTTAATTCTCAAGTTTTTTTCTGTTTAGCCTATGTTGATATGTGTGGTTTCTAAGGGTGTTGCTAAGGGCGCAGTGATAAATAGAACCGTTGGGTGAAGCGGTCATAGCCGTGTTTTATCGTGAATAAAGCACAGCTATTGACCAATCAGAATCAAGGATTGGAACTAACCGTTTTATAAGGAACCTTTTGGGTTCATTCATTGTCATTTGTTTTGTCCTTTCCGGATTAAATATTTCATTTTATTGACAAACATCAAGCCCCTTTAATGTATTTATGAACACATGTGAATGATCAAAAAATTCAAGATAGGGGTATATAAACGTTTACAATTTTATGTAGTTAATCAATATCACACGAAGAGTGCCATTTCAGTTTTTCTCCTCCAAAAATCAGCATGATTAAAATGTGATATTAAGTTAACTACAACAGTTTAATAAACAATAATTTAATTACAACTACAAAATGTTGCAGAATAATGTAATATATGAATGAATAATAGCCTATAAAGAACATTTGTGCCAAAAGGGTTCTTTCTTGTCATTATAGAACCTTTGGTCCCACTTTATATTAAGTGGCTTTAAGTACTATGTACTTACATTTAAAAATAAGTACAATGTACTTATTGTGCTCATGTTGTATTGTAAATCACTTTTGGTGCTATTGAGGTGGGATACAGGTAAGGTTAGGGACAGGTGTGGTGGTATGGGTAGGTTTAAGGGTAGGTTTAAGTGTAAGGGATGGGTCAGCTGTGTAATTACAGATGTAATTACATAAATTAATTACGGCTTTAATTACATGCTGGTATTTTTTAAATATAAGTACAATGTAAAAACATGTATGTACACAATAAGTCCATTGTATCAAATTATTAATTTAAATGTAAGTACATGGTACTTAAAGTCACTTAATATAAAGTGGGACCGAACCTTTTTTTGGTAACACTTTACAATAAGGTTCATTAGTTAACATTAGTTAACTACATTAGTTAACATGTACAATATGTGAACAATTACTTCTTCAGCATTTATTAATCTTAGTTAATACTAATTCCAACATTTACTAATACGTTATTAAAATCAAAGGTTGTATTAGTTAACATTAGTTAATGGACTGTGAACTAACATGAACGCACAATGAACAGCTGTATTTGTATTAACTAACATTAACAAAGATTAATAAACACTGTAACTAATGCATTGCTCATCGTTAGTTCATGTTAGTTAATGCATTTATTAATGTTAACTAATGAACATTATTGTAAAGTGTTACCCTTTTTTTAGTATAAAAGGTTCTTTGGAGTCGAGTAAAGAACCCCATGCTTCATATATAGAACCCTTTTTTCTGAGTGTGGTCTAACCCTATACCTAAACCGACCCATAACCAAAGCGTGTTATATTGACGTTAAAGGGTGCCATGTGCGTTGGATTTAGACACAATGTCAAAAGTGTCACCTATATGACGCCCTAGGATGAGAATGCGTTGGCAGACAGGAGCAATCCAATAATATTCAACTAAGCCACTCATACAAAACATTTTCAATGTAAACAGTACTGTTCATTACCACTTCCAGGGGTACACTATTTCCTTATGCAAACAGGTTCTTCAAACAGAACTTCACAAGCATTCTGAATTTGTGTGGAAGTTTCTTCTGTAACACTCTATCAAATATTCACTTCAACCATGACTTTTCCTACATTGACTTGTGCGAGTTCCACTAGAAGGTAAACTGAACAAATTGGAAAAGCATATATATCCCATTGCTGCAGGTTATTATTTATAGCGCTCTTTGATCGTGGCAAGGGGCTGGGATTGTGAATATTGAATGAGGCACCTGCATGGGATTCAATCAGATGTCACATAACTATTGCATCAAAATTCAAGCACTTGAACACATACTTGTAAGTGGCCACTCTTCTTAAGCAACATGACACAAGTCCTTCAACTTAACACAAGTTTTTTTAATGTTAAATTGTAAGAACTTTATACATTGAATTTAATAAGTATTCATGAAATATGATGCAATTGTAGGCCTTTAAAACAAAATAACAACCAACTGTAAAATTAAAATGTAAAGCAATTGTTTTATAATCAGGTAACTTGGTTTAAATTAGCCATGTGTCTGTCTGCACCTCTTTCCCTTCACGGCCACATTAGTGAAAGCAGTGAGTCAGATTTATTGCTGAGAAAAAGCATTCGAAAATAGTCAATTAAGAGTATAATGAGCACTAGTATGCCCTGTTTATGCTGCAGATTCTGAGAAGACTGGCACTGACAAGCTCCTGTCATTATTTGTGTGGAAATCTTCATGAAGCTCTTATACAAGGAAAATTAATAGTGGCATAATTTCATAGTTGGCTGAAATACATTGCTGTGGCTAGGGGCTATTGAAAATGTTTAAAAAACCGAAAGCGTTCAAAGTGAATAACATTCACACATCTCATTGGCAAGCAATCTTTCTGACTTCATTTAACTCACTCAGAAAGTTTAGAGAACTAAACAGAGCTGCATTAGTCTTGTTTAGATTTGACATTCGAAGATTGATAGTTTGAGGAACCAGCTGAATGTAAATTCATAGCATATTCATGTCAGAATCATAAAGTAAAATGCATTTCCTTTGTGGCAGAGAGATTCAATATTAATTACCTGAAGGCATGGTCAGTCAGAATAGACAAATGCAGGTTTTGAAAGCCCACCGCCAAAGGCAAACATACACTCACCGGCCACTTTATTAGGTACCCCATGCTAGTAACGGGTTGGACACCCTTTTGCCTTCAGAACTGCCTCAATTCTTCGTGGCATAGATTCAACAAGGTGCTGGAAGCATTCCTCAGGGAGTTTGGTCCATGTTGACATGATGGCATCACACAGTTGCCGCAGATTTGTCGGCTGCACATCCATGATGCGAATCTCCCGTTCCACCACATCCCAAAGATGCTCTATTGGATTGAGATCTGGTGACTGTGGAGGCCATTTGAGTACAGCGAACTCATTGTCATGTTCAAGAAACCAGTCTGAAATGATTCCAGCTTTATGACATGGCGCATTATCCTGCTGAAAGTAGCCATCAGAAGTTGGGTACATTGTGGTCATAAAGGGATGGACATGGTCAGCAACAATACTCAGGTAGGCTGTGGCGTTGCAACGATGCTCAATTGGTACCAAGGGGCCCAAAGAGTGCCAAGAAAATATTCCCCACACCATGACACCACCACCACCAGCCTGAACCGTTGATACAAGGCAGGATGGATCCATGCTTTCATGTTGTAGACGCCAAATTCTGACCCTACCATCCGAATGTCGCAGCAGAAATCGAGACTCATCAGACCAGGCAACGTTTTTCCAATCTTCTATTGTCGAATTTCGATGAGCTTGTGCAAATTGTAGCCTCAGTTTCCTGTTCTTAGCTGAAAGGAGTGGCACCCGGTGTGGTCTTCTGCTGCTGTAGCCCATCTGCCTCAAAGTTCGACGTACTGTGCGTTCAGAGATGCTCTACTGCCCACCTTGGTTGTAACGGGTGGTTATTTGAGTCACTGTTGCCCTTCTATCAGCTCGAACCAGTCTGGCCATTCTCCTCTGACCTCTGGCATCAACAAGGCATTTCCGCCCACAGAACTGCCGCTCACTGGATGTTTTTTCTTTTTCGGACCATTCTCTGTAAACCCTAGAGATGGTTGTGCGTGAAAATCCCAGTAGATTAGCAGTTTCTGAAATACTCAGACCAGCCCTTCTGGCACCAACAATCATGCCACGTTCAAAGTCACTCAAATCACCTTTCTTCCCCATACTGATGCTCGGTTTGAACTGCAGGAGATTGTCTTGACCATGTCTACATGCCTAAATGCACTGAGTTGCCGCCATGTGATTGGCTGCTTAGAAATTAAGTGTTAACGAGCAGTTGGACAGGTGTACCTAATAAAGTGGCCGGTGAGTGTATACTGCATATTCATACAGCTTTAATCAGCAGAAAACATTTTCATAAAACCAGGGTGAGAGAATGAAAGCCATCCAATAGTGATATAAATGTTTAAGACATCTATAAGTGTTTTTATTATTATTATTATTATTATTATTTGTAAAGACTAACTTGCAAAAATCATACTAAATAATATCCTAATGCAGCTGTACTGAATGTATCATACAACAACTTCCATTTATTTAATTTCACAAGCTATTCCAAAAGCAAAGTCTGCTTTTAAATATGAGTTTTCATACTATGAAGCTGCTAATCCATGCTTTATACATTTCTAATCAGGTGCGAATTTATACGAGGCTGTTTTTGAACACAGATGAAAAAGCTTATGAAAAACTAGGATGGTTGGAAATATGACTGCTGGATGCAGGCTGCAAGGTTCTGGACAGAATGGTGCAGAAAATAATTAAGCCTTTTTCAGCTAGACTGCTTCAGAGAATGCTTGGCAGATTTCAATATGGGGCCCTGCAGGAGAAATATGGAAATGAATCCAAAGAGGAAGGAAGCTGGGAATTTAAATCAGCCTGCAATGATCTAGGATACATACATCATTCAGGGAAGAAAACATGCTACGACCAAAAAATGATGTCTCACACAATATGTGCCAAGAGCTTTTTTTGTCAGGCAATCCAGACTGTCAAACCTTAGTGAGATGGAAATTATTCGCATCACATAAGAAAAAAAAAAAAAAAAAAAAAAAAAATCGATACTTTTTTTTTTCTTTAGGTGAAAATATACAACATTAAAAGGAATAGTTCTGAGAAAAATGAAACTATTGTCATCTGCATGTCTTTCCAAACACAAAATATCAGGTTTTGTATCTCTCTCTATGTAATTACAATAAATGGTGACTGAAACTTGCAAGCTTTAGAAAGGATGTGAAAGCATCATATATATATATATATATATATATATATATATATATATTTATTATAGGGCTGTCAAACGATTAATTGCAATTAATCGCATCCAAAATAAAAGTTTGTGTTTACATAATATATGTGGGTGCACTGTGTATAATCATTTTATATACATAAATACACACACATGCTTGTATATATTTAAGAAATATTTCCATGTATATACTGCATATAGATTTGTATATAAACATTTTTTATTTTATATATAAATAATATTTTTTTTCTTAAATATACATGCACATGTGTGTATTTATATATACACTCTGAGAAAAAGGTATAAAGCGGTCACTGGGGCTGCACCTTTTCAAAAGGTAAACTTTTGTCCATTTTAAGTACTAATATGTACATTTTAGGTGTTAATATGTACATTTCAGTTGCTAATATGTACATTTCAGGTGCTAATATGTACATTTTAAGCGTTGATATGTACATTTTAGGTGCTAATATGTACATTTTAAGCGTTGATTTGTACATTTTGGGTGCTAATATGTACATTTTAAGTGTTGATGTACATTTTAGGTGCTAATATGTACATTTTAAGTGTTGATATACATTTTAGGTGCTAATATGTACATTTTAGATACTAATATGTACATTTTAGGTGCTAATATGTACATTTTAAGTATTGATATGTACATTTTAGGTGTTAATATGTACATTTTAGGTGCTAATATGTACATTTTAGGTGTTAATATGTACCACTATGGTACCAATATGCACCCTTTAGGTACAAAAGTGTACCTTTTGAAAAGGTACAGCCCCAGTGACAGCTTTTGTACTTTTTTTTCTGAGAGTGTATACAAAATAATTATACACAGTGCACCCACATATATTATGTTCATTTAAAAAGAACTAACTGATAGGAATGATTCATTCCCATATTGGCCATTGCTATGTAATGATTGCACCTAGAAGAGCTAAGCTGAATTGTTAGTGAATAACGACATCACTAATCTTTCCCCAGACACTAAGCAATCAAATGACCTCTCAAGACTTTTATGGAGCACTTCTATAATAGTTTTATGGTGATTATTTGTGCGTTTTGTAGTTTAAAAGCTCTGGTAACTATTAACTGTATTGCAAATTATATCAGTGCATTAAAAAATCATTTTGTTTTCGAGCTTTGGATTGACACAAGGGTGAGAAAATGTTCACTTTCGGGTGAAATATTTATTCAGTGCTTTCATGAGATCTGACCGTCATGATCCTCTGTCTACTCTATGTTTCTCCTCTTTTACCCTTGATGTTTCTTGCACCCCATGTTGTGATTCTCCTACTCTGGATGGGAGATGTACAACATCAAACAGGTTTGACACTTGACAGGTCTCCTCATTCGTTCTTCAATGAGTTTGTCATTTCTCCATGCTGAGGCACTTCTGACAGACAGATAGTTTCTTGGCATCAAACTCAACAGCGCCAACATCTCAGCCTCGGGCAGAGAAAACGCGTCGTATAAGGGGGCATAACTAATTATTAAAGGGCTTTGACTAATACACACTAAAGAGATTAGCTGACCAAAGAGAATCATGGGATTGCTACATATTTAGACACAGCACTGAATACATAAAAGCTGCAGCTTTAGTAATATGCAATTATCAGAACTACCTCAAGTCAACATTTAGTACTAGTCAAGGTAGGTGATTATAAGCTTGTTTCCGTCACGTAATTGTGACATTTCTATCTCACAATTTGAACTTTATAACTCACAATCGTGAGTTTGTATCTATATTGTTCATATCTGAGATTATTTCTCACAAGGTTATACGGTTTTATTCCATGGCATAAACAAGCTAAGGTATTTAAATGAATTAAAAAAATGTATTCGATTGACAGCCCAAGCTTATGTACATTTCTTATTTATAAAGCACATTTCAAAAGAGCTAGAAAAATCATGTTTACCATAATATAGCTCTAAAAAAGAGAGCATGTTTACATCCGCAGTAACAGCACAGTCCTTCAACACACAGTGAATACAATGTCCCCACATTCTGCATATGCAATGCCTCCTTATTGCCTTGTTTTCTCACACTGCAGCATGTTTTATCCGAGTGAATTGATGTTTTGAATCTACTAATGGCTGAATCAATGTCTAACAACCAACGCTGCCTACTTGATTTACATGCATGAAAGAAAAATAACCTTATAACCGCTTATGCTCGGTGTCATTATGTTCTCATCTCATCTTTCAAATCACTTATAGATGACAAGTGATTATTCACCATTGGAAAAAAAAAATATTGGCACCACCAAGGGATTTCATCATTAGTATTGATTCATACAAATCTACAGCTAGACAGCGTGGAAGATAAAATGTTATTTTGTTCCAACGACACAAGACACCAGAAGGTCATGCATGCATGCAAAACTGTATTTGTTGAGGGGGAAAATTAGAGTAAGATCCTTTGAATTGGAGAGACTAGAAACACAATATAATGTTGTTAAAATGACCTCAGATAATGTGCTGTTGTAGTATAGTATGACATTAAATCAGAATTTCAGTTTTTAATCAGACAGAATCATTCGGCATATATTAAGATATCAACCTGATGCCTTGAGGGCCCTTCTGTCCTCACTGCTTTCGTCATTTCAAACATGGCACAATACTCATACTCTCATCCAACAGATCAAGAAAGGGTGTTTAAAGGAATATTTCACATAGAAGTGAAAATTCTGTCATTATTAATTATCACCCTTATGATGTCCAAACCCATATGCAGCTCTTTTCAAATTAATGTCCACATCTGTCAACCTCCCAAAAAGAATAAAAAATATCATAAAACACCAGCAGAGGGAAATATTTTCAGTTTTTCCCGTCTGTTTTTCTGTGAGAGCCCCTAAGGCACAGGCCACACGGACCAGGCATCTCAGTATAAGTATGTTACATTAAAGAAACATCAAATTTCCACATACTGTATCTTGAAGCCAGTTTGATTGACTGAGCAGCGTTGCAAGAGTCTTGATGTAGACCCCTTTTGCGCTGATGTCACAATTACGTCTAACAGACTAACAGACAACTGGAGGCGGCTAATACAAACCAGATTTGGCTACATAATAAGGAGCTTAAATTATTATTGTTAAATGTCATCTTGTTTTATTGTTGGGAGCAAGAATCAATAAAAAATGAATATGCTGTATCTGGAATTTTTATTTCTAGAAAATATCCACATCATTAAAATTGCACCGTGATGTCACTCTTTACATTGCCGTCTTCTCGGATCGTACCACACAAGTCTTGTGAAAGACTATTCAGCTCATAGGTATATATACATCTAAAGATTTATATGCCCTCGGTTTCTTTATCGGATAGGTGTAGAAGTAAAGCCACTCAACCAGAGGTAGCGTTAACGTTAATCCTGTCAGATCATCCATCTATTGAGCGAGCATGTACGGGTCAGCCAATCTGTTTCTGTCGCGGTCCTGGACACTGAGTGACCTTGCACATTAAGATAAAATCTGAAAAATCTCCTCCAGTCATTGTTAAAAAACAAGCTAACAAACTTGCAAACTAACGTTAGGGAAGCGGCAGAGGTATCGTTCAAGCTCCGCCCACAAAAAAATGTCACTGAAAAACTGAAAAGGAGTCTATACAGTCCAACAGTACAAGGACCTTTCATTATTTGTATCACTCAGCTAGTGTTTTTGTAGCCTGGCTCCGCCCTCCTACGTACTTCTGCTCAATTTTCAATTTCCTTCAGCACTACGTCTGGGATTGCGGTGTATTCTTGGGTTTTCTCCGATCAATTTTTTACCGGTCCAATCAGCGAACAGAGTGCTAGTTTGAGTCGTCATACGTCACAACCAAACATTAACGATTGGTTATGGCAGATCCAGAGTGGCTCGGAGCAGATCCAATAGTTTTAAACTTCAAGAGAGTGCCCGTCCACTTCAAGGAAGTTAACGATTGTCAATGGACCGATGCCAAACTCTCTGTACAAATGAAATGTATGGAAGTCTGGTGGGACCAGGCTAGTGTTTTTGCTCGTTTCGTCTACTTGATGACATAAAGGAACCAACAAATTGGCTTTTTGAACCGGTTCATTGAAACAAACTGGATTTCTTGTCACTACTGTGCACCGTGAATTTTTCTACGCTATTTCACGACCAATTCGTACGAATTTGACTGATTTGACTGAACTTGAATGATTAAAAAGTGTCTAATTCGTACTAATTCGTACGACCTCACTCGTACAAATTCGTAGGATCCGTCTAAACCCACGTGATGGGTAGGTTTAGGGGTGGGGTAAGGGGTAGGTCATTCGTAAGAATTCATACGAATTAGCCAATTCATAAAATATGTACGATTTAGCAAAATCGTACGAGTGAGGTCGTATGAATTGTTACGAATTAGCCACTTTTTAATCATTCGTCGAATTCGTACGATTTGGTCGTGAGATCGGGTTGGGATTTTTCCATTGACTGCAAGTTACATAGTTACACCAGTAGAAGGAGACAACTGACACTCTTAATGAGTGAGCCATTCATTCAAACCAATTTGTTCAAACACACTGATGCATTCAGGAACAATACAAATGGCTGTCTATATGGCTGAGTCATTGAATTATTCCAACACTATCTCACGACCAATTCGTACGAATTCGACGCATGATAAAAAAGTGGCTAATTCGTACTAATTCGTAGGACCTCACTCGTACTAATTCGTACGATTTGCCTAAACCCACGTGATGGTTAGGTTTAGGGGCGGGGTAAGGGGTAGGTCATTTGTACGAATTCATACGAATTGGCCAATTCGTAAAATATGTACGATTTAGCAAAATCGTATTAATTCGTACGAGTGAGGTCATATGAATTGTTACGAATTAGCTACTTTTTAATCATTCGTCGAATTCGTACGACTTGGTCGTGAGATCGGGTTGATTATTCGTTCACCCAAGCTTTGAGTAAGAAGCGGAATTTTTTTTTTTTTTTTACGTTGATTATAAACGTGAACTGGACAAATTTTGTCTGAAACGCAATTTACTCAGTGTTAACGTATTTTTTATTGAACTGTTTACCAGTGATGTTGTGCTTATGGCTAAATCACCGCTGTGCTGACATTCTGTAAACAAACAGTACTCTTACTCATGTGATATTGCTTAAATAACACCTCTGAGGTTGACAAAAGATAATAAAATATTTGTCTGTCTTCTAAGCATCGTAACCTTCTTCAGCTCTGTGCTCTTGGGTTCACTGGCCACTTTCAATTGTAACAGATTGTGCCAAGTCCAGTTCAGCAGCTGTGGGGGAATTATGGGAAATGTTCCATCACTTGCTCCGTGTCTTAGAGCAAAAGGTCACTGCAAGAATAGAGCTTTTACTTTGGGGACAGGAGGTTATTATGACAAAGCTGTAAAGTTTGAAGCACTTTCAAGTGTGATTTTAAAATTAAATAAAAAAGACAGTGATATGTACACCACGGAAATGAAGCAAAGCTGTGCATTATTCAAAAATTAATTCAGAATGCATTAATTTAAATTGAGATTCCAAACGTTTTATATATATGACGTTTATATATGAGAGATTTTAAATGTTTTTGAAAGAGGTCTCTATTCTCACCAAGGTTGTATTTATTTGATAAAAAATATACTAAAAATATACAATAATATTCTTAAATATTATTATAATCTAAAATACTTGTTTTCTATTTTAATATATGTAAAAAATTATTTATTCCTGTGATGCAAAGCTGAATTTTCAGCATCATTACTCTTCAGTGGCACATGATCCTCCAAAAAAACATTCTAATATGCTGATTTCTTATTATTATCAATGTTGAAAAAAAAATGCAGCTTAATATTCATGTAAAAGATGTAATAAACTTATTTACGCGTTATAAATCTTAATCCAATGTAATTTATCCATCCTGTTGGTCTAATAAAGTTCCTGTTGAATGACTAAATTTGAAGATTTTTTTTTTTCAAATTTTCAGTTTCCACCATTCAAATTCGACCTCACACTCATGAAATTCGAAAGCAATCCGATTTGCAATGTTACTGAATCCAGATATAGTTAAATACCTGAACACTAAAACACTGCTCGTATGATGTTTTAGAAAGTTCACAATGCAAAGTTTTGAGTATAAAACTCCCAAACAAGGTTAATTTTTTCTCCCCAGTCTTCAGGTATGTCCCCTGGACGATGCATGATGCTTCAGTCTAGGCGATTAATGTTCCTGTTCTCTCATCTTTAACTGTGGAGCAGGACCGGGTTTGGACTAATGGCAGTCAGCCCAGCTAGACTGATTACTAGAAGAGAGAACTAAATAGCACTTCCTAATTACCTGCTCAAGAAAAAGCAGATCGTTGGCACCGGTTTTACACTGGCTTGCCCAAATCACTATCTTCATTATAAACAGGGCGGGACAGATAACAGAAATGATGAGACTCACTGAATGATAGGCTATTTCCTAAAGGTTACTGACTAGTTCCTGTTAAATGTGCTCTACTTTTTACAAAGAGGGGAATTGTGCTGATTTATGATTGAATTGTTGGATTTATGTAAAATAAGTAAACATATCAAAAATCTGTGCAGAATTTGCAATTCCACATCAAAACAACAACCATTAAAGAGAACATTACCAACATATTCAACCTTGTTTTTCGCTGCTTGACTGGCAATGTTTACTATAGTGTTCGGGACAAAAGAGGCAGACAGAAAAATTGGCACTCGTAAGTAGATCAAAAAGAGACACTTGTGAAGTTTGTTCGTTTGTAGTGTGGACGGCTTGTTTGTGAGGAGACTGCTGTTTAATATTACACTGGGAACAAGTGGAAATGTAATCAGAGATGAGGGAATTAGCTTCCTTCTCACAATATTCCGTGAAGTTCGTTTGTCCATATTAGCACTTTGATGTTTGAACCTTAAAGTGGTTTCATGTTTTAAAGCTGAAGTGTGTTTTTGTCATGTTAAAAACTTCCTTTTATACCAGTTTAATATGCAAAATGGCTTTTCACAATGAGCGTACACTGGGTTATCGTCGTGCTAAGCTCCGCTTTTAAACCCGGATAAAGGAATGTTAGAAGCGGGGTCGGCACACCATTTTACCCGGGGGTTAGAGCAGGGTTGGCACCACTTTTGTGCCATTAACCTCGCATTGAGTTGCAAAATGCATACAGAGTGAAACAATGTCAATGGAAAAAAATGTCAAATGGCGACAGAAAACGTGACAATTGGAGTAAGAGACCATTTCATTCTTACATTTATAGTCTGAAAACTGCATTCTGGAAAAACGTAATATTGCAGTTGCCATAATATGAGGACACAATGCTAGAGCCTTCATGTAAACAGGTCTCATGCTGCATCCGTCCAATCAGTGATGACGCAAATATGCAAATAAGCACGTTAACCCTGGGTTAAGAATGACCTAGTGTTAAAATATATTTCATGGGTGAAAAGTCCTATTGTAGTTGAGTCAACATCACGACTACATTGGCATTGGGATGAGACCTTTTTGGCTAAACAATGGCAAAAAGTTTGGGAAAACTCATTATGCAGTGCCGGAGACACACTTCAGCTTCAAGCAACTCTGGGAGGCAAACATTTCTGACTCCAGATTTTGGGAACAAACAATGCGGGCATCTTTCAAATCAGGTTTTGAAAGACCACAGCTGCTAGATCTCGTGTACAAAGCCCCATTTCGTCCAGCAGAACATAATTACTCTCACCCACACAAGCCAATATGAATATACACACAATCCCTTTGATGCGTTCAGCGTGTGAACAGAGAGACGGAGCGTGCTGATAAGATGTTTGGAGACGACGTGGCGTGTTTCTCCTGCTTCGTGTCAGTCTCGGCTTCAGATCAGGGTGATTCATTCTGAGTTTTTCACTTTAATTACAAATTGCCTGCAGCATAAACCTTCAGCAGCAACAAAATAAACTATTTACTATTTGATTGCCACAGGCATGCAGTTAGCAAAGACAACCCACAAGCTTCTAAAGGGACAGTCTGAGCCTCACAGATGTTCCCTGTCACGGTAAAGAACCAAACGAGCAATGCAGGTGCAACGCGGCATGATCTTCAGCCAAAGGAAAGGGGATAAAAAAACAGAAACAGAAACAGAGCAGAATGCTGACTTGCTTTGGGGACTATGAAGAAATGTGTCTCTCAGCAATTTGTATATATGTTGCACTATATAAATAATTAATTTTTAACAAACACCGTACTGTACATTTTCATGATGTGCACAGTCGAACATGATGTCTTGGCTAAATACTCACAGTGGTTTTTATTGCGTTGGCAAGAGCTCTAAATCTTCCTGCTCTTTTAAAAGGAATAGTTCACCCACAAAATGTGTCATGATTTACTCACCCTCGTGATGTTCAAACTCTGTGTATGTCTTGCTTTCTTCTGCAGAACACAAAAAAGCAAGCCAGTATAATGAAAGTTAACGGGATCAATGGTATCGAGCTCCAAAAGCGCCATAAAAATAAAAAAATAATTATAATAATAAAAAAAGTGTGCACTATTTTTCTTAAGTGATAGAAAATGCAAGTATCACATTTTTATTTTTAAAATTTAGCACTAAAGTGCACAGTAATAAAATGAGATGGAACACACACACAAACACACGCTGATTACAAACCTTTAACACATACTATATAAACCCTCAGGTGTTCGCTTTGTAAAAGGTCAACTCTGTAATACACAGTTGTGTGTTCCATAAAAAAGCACTAAAAGAAGCAGGTTTTTAATAAAGGAAACTTTGCAGTAACCTTTCTGAAGATTTTAGAAAGAATCAATCAATCTTTTATTGTGTCTACCTGCAAGTTTGTCAGGCAGGGCAGATCTTGTAGGACTCATGTCTTCATTTTCATTATGTAATTATCAAAGTAATTGTTGAGATAACTTGATAACAATCTCATAAAGTGCATTCCCAGCAAACACAGAATGTTCCCCGAATGGTCCCATGAGGTTATTTTTTTGGGAACCAAGCAAGAATGTTATAAGAACGTTCCATGTAGGTTATTTTTAGGGTCCATTTTTATAATGTAAGGAGAAAGTTCCAGGAACGTTCCCTTAACCTTAAGGGAAAGTTCTGGGAACCAAAAACTAACGTTCCCAGAACCTAAATTTGTTTTCTGGGTTGTTATATCAGCCTATTCAATATGGATATTAATGTATCACTACGGGATGTGATGGTTTTAATTAATAATGTATTTGCTTTGTTTCTCTAGATTCAAGAGAAATATAAGCATGTGATCCAGCTGGGAATCTCTAATCGAGCTCTTAGCCATCTGCGTACTGACCCTTCCCTCGGATCTGTGCTAATGGAAACGTCTTTCATTGTCCTTGAGCACAGACAGATCTTAGTATGCCATGTTAGTATGCTACAGTTTTGTTTATTAATATATACAACGTATACAGCGAGCAAGTAAGAATAGACTGGTCTCAGTATTGGAAATTAGGTCAGTTTTTTGCTCATTGACTGAAAAACACAGTTCATTTCAAAATTCACTACCCTATGCAGACCCATGCAAAGCATGCTGGGAAACGGGTGCCACAGTGAATGGTTGCCTACTGCTCGGTGTGTGCATGTCCACAGTTTGCAATGTGTTTGTTTTCACTACTCACTGCTCCTAATGTGTATGGATGGGTTAAGAGGACTAATTCTGAGTATGTATTCCCATAGTTGGCTTTTACGTCACTTCGTTTCACTTCACTTCACTTTACTTGAACAGATCCACTGTTCAGTCTGTTATGTCAAGAAAACTGATTAATGTAGTCCCAACACAAAATAAACTTTCATTTTACAAATTTAAGTTGATTTAAACATAATCATATTCATTTTTGACAAAAGTACATAATTAAGTTGCTTCAGCACATTTTAAATTTGAGAAATTTGATCAAGCAAAAATTATTTTGTTTAAAACAGATTAGAATGTATATATATATATATATATATATATACACACTCTTAGAAGAAATGGTTCCCACACTTCATATATGGAACTCCAAAATGGTTCTATATAGAACCATGTTTTTGGTAAAAGGTTCTATTGGCCAAGTACCGAACCCCAGGGTTCTATATAGAACCCAGATGAACCCTTTTTTTAAGAGTGTATAGAACCTTTTAGGGGTTTCAAATACAAAGAGCTGATAAAACCTATATAGAGCTGATAAATCTATATAGAACCTTTTCCTCTAAGAGTGTGTATATATATATATATATATATGTGTGTGTGTGTGTGTGTGTGTGTGTGTGTGGTGAAGAGGGAGCCAACACTTTACATTTTTGTCCTGTGCACATTAGTGATGGGAATTGCTCTGTTTACTTGCATGTCTTTGAAAATGTTATGAACAGTTAGTTCACGTTTTCTCTGTGGCAGTCACGCTGCAGACAATTGGTCTGAATCAAATATTTAATTTAAATTTCAGTGTGGATTACATCTCATCACTAAAAGTTCAATAACCGATGAAACCATAGTGCATGATATGGTCCTCCAATCCAATCTGACAAGTTGAATTGTAATTCCATCTCTGGTTTGCTTAGAAGGACAATTTGCTCTTGCTGGTGCATTAACATATTTGCACTCTCATACCGCCTGCGGCAAATGTTATTTAAACTAATCTGATCTGTGCAGATGCCCAGATAAATAAGCCAAAAGAGACAAGCCCTCCAGCAGAATATCTCCATTCAGGTTGTAATAAACTCATCTCTCTTTAATAGATCGTACTGTTTTTCGTACTGGTGGTTGTGGTGACATTGGCTGCAAGACAAACCAGGGAACATCAGGCAAAGATGTAACTGATAAATGATATGTAAGTGATAATGTTTCTTGCACCACCGTGAAAAGTGATTGAAAAGCTTTTACTTTGCTAACAAGTAAATGGACTGCATTTATATAGCGCTTTCACAGACCCAATGGCCCAAAATGCTTTGCATTTTGCCTCACATTCACCCATTCATACACTCATTCACACACTGACGGCAGTGTCAGACACACAAGGCGGGGTTAGATGACTTGCTCATGGACACCTCGACACTTGGTCAGGTGGAACCGGGGATTGAACCACCAACCTTCTGGTTTGTAGACAACCTACATGAACCACTGAGCAACATGAGCTTTACATAAAGACATTTATCGTATTTGAGCTGCGGGTGAACCGACATGTTTTTACTCAGGGGTATTTTGCGCCTGCACTCTTTTTCCACCCAAAGTGAACTTTCCAAAGCTGTTCTGAAATGTCACACAATGTGTTTTGTTTACTGGTTTTGAACGTCCCCTATCTACACAACAGGTTCTGCTTTTTAATTTCTCCTCTTTGTTATTGATGCAGCTCGGCTTCTCAGATTACTGGGCTCATTGTTTGTACAAGATGTAATTATTGATCGGCTGGCAATCTGTTTGGCCTTGAAAGGTTCTTTTCAGTGCTTGTCTCAGCCCAGCTGTTGCTCTCTTCCCATGTGGTTAACAAATGGACATTAGGTTGAAAAAACTTAAGGCTCACTGTTTTAGACTACTAATTACTTGTATCTCTATCACTATTATAGTGGGAAATGATTTACGGGAAGATTCAAAATGTTGCCTGCAATTTGATTTATACAAACCCACACCATTGCAACGGTTACATGCAAAATAAATGACAGTGCTGATGCTCAAAATAATGCTTTGCAGAAAAAGATCTGAAATTTTGAAGTTGGTTTGTGCAGCTTATTTCCCATGATGCTCAGCATACAAGAGCAGGGGTATTGAACCAGCGTGTTGTCCCTTTGTCAATAAATCCATGGACAGCGCCTCGGAAAACACTGTTATTACCTTGAAGTGAAGACTCTTTTATTAGCTTGGAGTGTATTCTTGTAGAAAATGAAACTGATAGCAAAGGATCAAATCCCTTTGAAAGCAATAACACTGGCACAGATTTGCACACTTTCAAATTGACAATATTTCTATGCAATGGGAAACAGTAAAACCTAAACAGCGTTGTGTAATGAGGTTCATAAAACCAGTGGACTGGTTATTCAAATACCACCACATGCGCTCAAACCTTCATTTATCCAAATGAACAGAATCACTTGAATGTGAATTTACGCCACACAAGCTGGCGCTGTTTATTACCAACATCCTCTGAGGTGGAGAAAACTAGACCGTTCATGAGTTGTAGGTAAACAGTCACTGCTTTCCACTGAAGCTCCTTATATTAAAATCATAAATACGTATCGATTACAACTCTTGAGTGAACTTTGATTGATTCACTTGGGAACAGCAATTCATTTTTTGTCCACTGTAGAGGACGTTTATTTTTAGGGAAATTCTCTTCCACATGCCACAGTCATGGATATTAAAGTCGGCATGAAATCAAATTTGATAAATCTTCTTTTTAAAATGTAATATTGTAGTGTTTATTATAAATGATTTATTTGTGCACTTCATTATTTTTTAAAAATTCATCTACCCTTGTAATCTTTAATCAAATACATTACACTTCCCTCCCCCATCGAAACGACCTCTCTTCTATGTCGGTCACGTGGAATGGCGAAAGGGTGCGGCCAGATCCGATGAGGGTGTGGCTATCGGTGCTCCGCCTCTCAGAGAATCACATTCAAATCTGCCTCCATTTTGTTTCCAATGCCCAACCTCCAACGATCCAATCAATTCCCAAAGAACGAAATCAAGCCCTGCCCTACATTTTTTTCTAATTTCAGATGCCGTTTCACTCGGATATATGTCTCGACAAGGAACAAATTAAAATCTCAACTTCTGTTTCACGCCGACTTTAAAAGGAGCATATCAGCTTATCAGGGACACCAAATGGTCAGCAGAACGTTTTTTTTTTTTAATAAAATAAAATACCTCTAAAGCACTAGTATATTCAAACCAATCTTACGGCAATTCGTACGAATTTTACGAGGTGGCTAATACATAATTCAACATGACAACATGACTTTTGCGTAAACATACACGCCACTTTCAAGTCAAGTGTTGTGTTATCTATATGCATTTTGAGCTATCTGCGTGTATGTCTACGCCATTAATGTCCGAGTGATTCCGCGTGTGCGTACACGCCGTTAAATGTCCGAGCAAAACGAAGCAAAATGTAGATCTACATCTGGGGAGCGATATTTTTTCCAAGGATGGTAGGGGAAGACTCATAAATGCTATTAACCCCAGTGACTAGTAGGTCATATATTTATATATACAGTAATGTTACGTTAAGTCAACGACGTTTATAAACACACTGAAAAGCGATTATGCGTGTTGATAGCGCGCCAAAAATGGAAATACGAATTGGCGGGTCATACACAAGCAATTTCATGACATCAGTCTGCATAATTAATGAGTTGGCCAATTCGTAAGAATTCGTACGAATGACCTACCCCTGACCCCGCCCCTAAACCTACCCATCACATGGGTTTAGACAAATCGTACAAATTGGTCGTGAGATAGCGTTGGTATATTACAAAAAATAAACCAAAACACCCATTTTTGCCTATAAGACATTGAAATGTCAGCATTGAGCTTCAACTGCATATCCCAGCAGTGTTTGTTGGATATCAATCGTATTACAATTTTCTGGCCCTGGTCCAGCATGATGACTCTCCAAAGCCACGTTGTCGCATCAGCCTGTCACCAATGTAATAACCATTTTCTGGATTACACAAAATCAAAACACATGAAAATAAGAGGATAAACAATGGAGGACAACAAATATGTAGCCATGCATTAATATAATATTTCTTCTAGATGCTATTTCCATCTCTTTAGCACCTGTCAGCTTCGTTTCTGCTGTCTGAAGTAAAGTGCCTTTTAAATCTGACATGCATCTAGTGGGCAGCTATAATTTCACCAGCATGAGCTGCAGGTTATGCTTGACTTATTCATTGTTTTGGATAGTGTGTATAACAAATATAAGCAAACGCCGGCCCTGCTGTATGTAAGTGCATGTGGATTACAATAATCGTTATTCACAGGTAAACTCGAAATGCTTCCCTAAAATCCTAACTGTGATAATAAGCTTAATTTCCTTAAATATCTCATTTTAATAATTTGTTTATAAATAGCTATGGTTAAGCACTACAGTTCTTTATAATTGGGCACCCATTAAAAACATGTCAATGTAAAATTGCGTATTGTTAACAGACATTGATAGTTAAAATGATTAAGATAAATAAATGGAAAGCTGTTCATATTTATATATATGTGTGTGTGTGTGTGCTGGAGAGCATCTGATTGTGTCTCACTACTGTGATCCTGTGTGCTCTCTCTCCTCTGTTATTTGTCATGCTGTGATGGATGGGCTGCTAGTTTGGGTTTCTTGATTAATATGCTGCTCACACACTTCAGCTGTAGTGTGTTATGTCACAAACTGGGAGTTTGGTCAGTAGGGGACAAAAGGTCAGGTGATATGTCAGGTCCCTGCAGATACCAGATAGAAATCTAAAATAATGATTTTTTAACCTGGTTCACCATCAACACCCAAAGACAGGAACATGTGGTTTTCCAAACATCATTGAATTATTCACTCAATCGATTTGTTCAAAAACGTTGATTCATTCAGAACAATGAAACAATGAGACTCACGGGTTGCTACTACGTATATATTAACATTAACAGGTGCATTTGATTAAAATGAGCTTTATAACAATAAACCACCTTTTTATTGCTTGAATAAAAACATGCTTCATGCTGATATAAATCAGGTTATTTGAATAAATCAGAGTATCAAGAGTGACAAATGGGTTTCTGTTAAATACAACACAAACTCAATGACAAGGTAAATGACTATATATTGGCTTAACTAGAAATAATTACCTAGTCTTATATCACTGATTCCATATTAGCTGATTATGAGAATTATGTAGATTTATCATGGCTTTATCACTGAACTGAACGGAGCATATTACATTTCCTCTCTGTCAATACTTTAATAAGTCTCCAATGAAAACACGGACATGACAATTCACATGGAATGCTTTTGCATTTGGTTACAACAAAGGTTTTCCCAATGTTGCATGGACATTTTTATTCCTTATTTTCACAAATTAAGGAATAAGAAGGAATAAGAAATTTCAAATTAAAGGAGTAGTTAACTTAAAAAAAAAAAAAAAATTGCTGATAATTTACTCACTCCCATATAACCCAAAATCCATGCCATTCTTTCTTCAGTCGAAAAGAAATTAAGGTTTTTGATGAAAACATTCCATTATTTTTCTCCATATAATGGACTTCATTGGGAACCAAACAGTTCAAGGTCCAAAAGACAGTTTCAGTGCAAACTGGAGCTTTTAAATGGCTTTAAACTTATCAAAAACCTTAATTTCTTTTCCACTGAAGAAAGAAAGACGGACATCTTGGATGAGATGGGGGTGAGTAAATTATCAGCAATTTTTTTTTTTTTTTTTTTTTTTTTTAAGTGAACTACTACTGAAAGAAAGATTGGGAAAGAAAGAAACTGAATTCTTGCTAAATGATTTTAATCTGTGCTGTCTAATATGATGGGATAATCAAATAACCTTCAAATCCGCTCTAAATGCGATATGGACCCCTCACAGTGGTTTTCTGGCTGACAGAATAATTGGACATCAGCCGGATGGGTTTAAACAATCCAAGAGGAGAGTCTGACTCGGTAATTGACCATTATCAACAGGAGATGAAGAATTGTGTCTGATCGTCTGCATGCAGTCCAAATAATCACAATATCAAGATATGTGCTAGATAAAATTAGACAAATATTTTGCATGGAATTACATTTCCAATAACAGCTTGGAAGGTTATTGGTAATGACATGTAAAAGCTGCAATATAACAAAAACCCATCCAGATGGAACATTAAATGAAATGGAAACTTCACCTTCATTTGCATTCAAGGTTGTAAACTGAATTATTCATGAACTCAGAGGGGTATAGAGGTCTCATCAAGATGCTTTGATTCAAAAACATTTTACACCATTATCCATTAAAGCATCACATGGGAATATTGCACAAATTAGAAGTCTATAAGTACCCTTTTAAAAGCATAAAAGCTTACACTTTGTCTAAAATAATCTGGTTGTTTTTAATTTCATTCCTAGCGTTTTATTACCATCTAAGCCTACATAACAGAGCATTTTATTTTAGCATTTTCAAAATGATTCATGACACAGTAGTGTCATCAGTGTAACTGAGGCTAGTTGTCCAAAAACCCAATCGTTAAAAAAAAACTTAATTTGGATTATTTCCAGTTCTTTGATGGAGGACATTCCAAATCTTTTTTTTTTTTATTTATTTAGATTGTATTATTCTAAATTATGCACATGCATCATAGACAGAGCATGCCAAATATTGCTTGCAGATGTAATGTATCCCATGCTGTGGTTTTGCAGCATATTAATTTTCACAAAACAAATATAAAAGAAACTAAAGTGGCTCAATAATCGAGCTCATTGGACGTAATGGGAAATTCTTTGGAGAAGCAAATTAAATCCTGCTGAAATCATTATAGCTGACAAATGTCGTGGCAATTACAACAGGTGGACTCCTGCCATTGCTTGCTCTGTGGAGCTCTTAATGGGCTTCTCATAATGCAATGGTTTTTGAAAAGTGTTTGCCTTTCAAATTTATGGGAAACTAGTGTTCAAGAGTATGCATTTCGGGAGTGTTTATGTGCGCGAGTTTACATATTCCGTGGTTTAATCCCAACAAATGCATGTTAAAGGGATAGTTCACTTTGAAAATAATTTTGTAAATGTTTTAGCTTACCTCAAGGGCATCCGAGATGTAGGTGTTTCTGTGTTTCCGCAGTATTTTCAATTTTGATATTTTTAGGTCAAACCGTTCTTGTCTGTTAGTCATATGATGCAGGTCTATGGTCACCAGCTCAAAGAGCATGCACAGAGAAGTCTAAATTAAACATGATTTAATGACTCGTATATGCAAGTACATTGATGGCCTAAGACACGAAACGAGCGGTTTGTGTGAGAAAACAAACAGTATTCCATATACCTCTTGTTACCACAGCCATATCCAAGTGATCTGAGGGCGCAGGCGCTTTGGTCTGCACCAGAAGTGATCTCTCGCGCGGTTGCGGAAAAAAAAATCAAGTTGTCCGTTATACAGGAAATCGCAATGAAAGATGATTTCGATATATATATAAATATTTTTAGATCGTCACATTGAAAGGTAACACTTTTGAAATCTCTGTGTAAACAATGAGTGACATAAACGCGCGACAGATCACTTCCGGCGCTTACACAAACCGAAGCGCCCGCGCCCTCAGATCACTTGGATCATTTTCTCACACAAACCGCTCGTTTCGTGTCTTAGGCCATCAATGTGTACTTACATTTGTAACAAAGACACCTACATCTTGGATTTTTTTTTTTACAAGTTGATGATTTTGTATGAATCTGTACAATATAAATGTACAAAATACAAAAATGTTAATTTTTTTAGGAAAAAAAAAAAAAAGTAAGAATTAACCCCACCCCTAAACCTATCTGCCACTGGGGTGTAAGCAGATCAGACCAACATTGATTAGAATTAGCCACCAATTAGCTTTAAAACATACTGCATGCCATCCTGCCACACACAGCATATAACGTATATATATATATATATATATATATATATATACACAGTATATAAATTTAAAAAAAAAACATAGCACAAAGCAGTTTAAACTGCAGTATGCTGTTATACATGGCCTAAAACATTCCTGCATTGCCATTGAGATGAAATTAGAGTTTCAGATCAATGCACATCATCTGACTCAGACAACACACTTTGTCAGATACGTTTAACACAGTTCTAACATCTTTCCACTGACAGTCTCATCTCGGTTGTGTGTAGTAGCGTGTGAAGAGATTTAGATGCCAGCTAAACCCGCCATCAGGGAACTGCTGAAATTGTCCGGATGAGCAGCAAAAGTTTTCAAACGAAACAAAGCCCAGTTGCAAAAAAATAGCCCCTAAAAATGGTACATTTTTTAGACTCAGGTCTCAGGTGGCACATCAAAACCAAAAAACTAATAAATTAAAATAAAATCATGTCACAAAAATATTTTAAAGACATTGGTAAAGAAATTGTTAATTGAAAAAACATGGGACATTAACAAGTCCCATGTGTGTTAAAATGTCTTTAAAAAGCTTTTTGTGACTTAGTCAGCAAGATATTAACAAATAACTAACTTTCATTTGTTCAGACAATCATGCACAGGTGAACTTTAACTAATTTACAAGCTAGTCAGAATGCGTAACTCCCATTACGAATAGGCCATTGCCAGCGCAACATGCATAATGCAATATCCTAAACATCTCCGAAATAATTCACGAGCAGCAAAAACTTCAGTATAGGCCCCTATACTACTAATATATAATTTACTATACTAATTTAAAGGGTTAGTTCAGCTATTTTCAAAAATGAAAATTCTCTCATTATTTATTCACCCTCGTGTAGTTCCAAACTCGTATGACTTTTCAAAAAGTTCATAAAGAGATTAAAACTAATTCATATTAATCAAGCAGATTAGTCCACATTTTCTGAGACTGGATCGCTGGAAGGCTTTTATTCACATAAACATTCCTCAACTCACATCAGTAATTGTAAAAGGAAACTCAAGCATGTTCGCTTGAGGTGTGAGAACCAATGAGGTTAATTCTCATGTTGTGCATCACGTTTGAGTTTCTACAAGAGGTTTGCTCTCGTGCGTCAAGTAAGTACGGTTGAGCTTCTAGTTATGTTCGATGATCAATGTCCATAAAATCAGTGTGAATAAAAGTCAGTCAAGACTAAAAAAAAAAGTCAAGACTAAAATCAATCTGTACATAATGTAAAGTGATCCAGTCGCATAGAAAAAAATGGACCAACCCACTCAATTAATATAGATTAATGTTACATTATAATAGAGAACATATACAGTAGAGCCCTATTTTAACAATCTTAGCACATGATCTAAAGTGCACAGCACAAGTGCACTTAGGGCGTAAAAGTAAACACTTTTATAGAACCCTTTTCAGTTGGTAAACATGGTGACGTTTTTATGTGGGCGGAGCTTAGGTGGAGGCAGAATGATCCCTCTGGCCGCTTCACTAACGCTAGTTAGCAAGTTTTATTAGCTTGTTTTTTAACAATGACTGGAGAAAATCAGATTTTATCTTAATGTGTAAGGTCACTGATTGTCCAGGACCGCGATTGTTATTTCCAAAAGTTATTTTTAACGGACAAAACCAGATTGGCCGTCCCGTAGCCGCCTACACGCTCACTCAATGCATGGACGACCTGACAGGATTAACGTTACGTTACCTCGGTTGAGTGGCCTGACTTCTACACCTACCCAATAGAGAAACCGATCGTAAAGAGAAACTGAGGGCATATAAATCTATAGATGCCTATATGGTCCTGTACAAGACTTGTGTGTACGATCCGCAGTTCTGCCTAGCCAGCGCAGAGAAGACGACAATGTAAAGAGTGTCATTACGGTGCGATTTTAATCATGTGAATATTTTCAAGAAATAAAAAAATCCAGATACAGCATATTCATTTTTTATTGATTTTTGCACCAAACAACACAATAAGATGACATTTAAAAATAATAAAAGTAATTTAAGCTCCTTATTATGTAGCCAAATCTGTGCTGGTTTGCATTGGCCGCCTCCAGTTTTCACTTTTTTTGCCTCCAGCTAACGCCGTGACGTAACTGTGACGTCGGCGCAAAAAGGGTCTATACACTGTTATGATCTATTAAAGATGACAAATGGTCGGCACATGGTATAAAAGGGTTGTCCCTATTCTCTTAACGGGTGTGTTTAGGGCGTAACATGCAATAAACCAATCAGAGTCTCATCCTCCATTCGCTTTAAAAGTCAGTTATTCGCGCCATGGCAGATTTGCTATTTACATGGAGGAATTTGCAAGTGGAAAGACTGAACGTTTCTCTAGCGAGGAAACGGATCTGCTCGTGTGCGAGGTTGAATGAAGCATGCAAACAGACCAGATTCCACCATATCTTTATGTACACAATGATAATCTTTTACATTGTAATCCTTTTATTTTTAATATTGGGTATGTTTGTGTGCTGCTGTGTGTGTAATAAGCAAAGTGTACGCGTGTTGTGGACCCGCATATTACTAATGCGCCCTTCAAATAACAACTACGCCATTGACTTTAGATCAGGTTTTTGTGGGTCATTGGCGCAGTCCATTTGTAGTTGCCTCTAAATAGCAATGCGTTAACAATGCGCCTGAACAGACCTAGTTTTCAGACCAGCACACCCATGGATGCACAAATGGGCACAAACACATTTGTTATTTAAACAACTTGGCGCAGGACGTGAAAATGATAACTGGCGCCGCATTGAGCAGATTGAGTGGATGAGGCCCTTAATGTGTGATCACGGGTGGGCAAGATTCAGTCTCCTCCAATGATCTGATCTGTTTTATTACCCAAAGGGATTCAGTTTGCTCTACATCTCAGTTTCTAAACCTCCATCCTTCAGTTCTCTATGTATTCCGGGCAGCATGCCGGTTTTGAATGACACTTCAGGGGAGCTGATCCCCGGTTGTAGCACATGTTCCACCCCGACTACACACTGTTCAACAAACACTCACCTAATTCCTGCTTTCCTCTTCTGTCCCGATCCCCCCTACAGGCGTCCTCTCTCGTCTTTTCTCTTCTATCTCTTTATCTCCCACTCATTTGACTATCCTTGCACAGAAATGGCTGAGATGATTTGTATTCATTCTGATATGAGCTCCTGCTCTCATGCTCTCAGAAGACTTGCAAAGAAGGCTGGAGAAGTGTTGGATTTGTGTAATACCTCCCAATGGCTTCTTCCTAGCAGTCTCATATGCCACATTAACAATCCCATTGGCTCTCACGTCAGTCATTGTTGTTTCAATACGGCAGCGGTGCGTGCGCAGCTTACTAAAATTCCTGCCATGGACATTTTCCAGTCGTGATGTCCAGCCAAGGCCTCCCACAGGCTGCTCCCTTCAGGGTTTTCGGCAGCGCTAAGCTGAACAGATAAAACTAATGCACTGCGGCACTTTTATAATACCATTTATGTCACCTAGACATCATTTAAATATATCTATAGAGTTATTTTATCCACTCAGGTAAAGCTCAACCAGGAAACATAGCAACTTGGGCTATATTACAATGCCAGACAGCTTTAAGGTTAATCATATTGGTCCCACTTTATATTAAGCGGCTTTAAGTAGCCTACTGTGTACTTGCATTGAAAAAATAATAATTTGATACAATGGACATGTTTATAAATTATACTTAGAAGAGTGCAGGGCAACCTGTCACTTACTGTACTGTACCTGAGATCCACCAATAGCAAACCTCAACTATCCACCAATAAATTCTTCATGGACAAAATCAAGTCCTGCCTTACTCTTACTCTTACTCTTGCTCGAGAAGTAATTTCACTCACAGGGAAGAAAAGACTATCGCATATGACATTTCATGCTGAATTTATTAATATTAGCACCACAGCATTAGAAATAATGGGTTAGTCTGAAAGCTTAGGCAACCGTCTTGTTGCCCCACCGCCTTATCAGGCAATTACTCTGCAGGTAGTGATTGTGCACAAAGATACTTCAGGGCAGGCAACTGAAGCAGACTCCTGAGCAGAGTAATGGTTTAATGATCGACAACCAAATAGAGTGAGCTTTGGTGATAACTAAGCTAATATTTAATAACTTCAATAGCAATTTCTTTGTAGAAAATGTTGGTCAAAAACGTATATTTACACAAAAACTGACTGCCAACCACAACTTTCAGAAGCCATCTTTAGCTTTTTTATCAAGGAATGGAACGCACAGGATTGTGGGATATCAAAGACATTGAAGGATAGATGCTGCCTTCAATAATCAATCAAAGGACGGTATCTTAGGAGACAGGAAGTGAAGCTAACATTGGATTCGGACGTGCACTGATGCCTTCCTACCTTGGAATGCATCCCCCAAAGGCAGCATTTTTAAGCTTTTAATATTTTACCCAAGTTTGCTGTGTAAATTCAAAGAACATGTCAAAACAAACATGTCTTTCTACTGCTGCCTTCGCTTGCTGCAATAAAAACATAGTGTTACCAGTGATGTGATTCACAAACAAATGAACCTTATGAGTTAATTCATGCGATCCAAAAGTTATACTGCCTTTCACAGTCTTTTATATAAATGCTATTCAAATTGGACCCTCTTTTGCCTTCAGAACTGCCTTACTTCTTCATGGCATAGATTCAACAATGCTGAGAATAATCCTAAGAGATTTCCGTCCATATCAAGCGTGCCGGACAAGCCCTCAAAAGTGAAGCCAAAACGTCTCGATCGCCCCCCTGTGACCGGACCTAGTACAGCTCATAACCCCCGCCTCCCCATGTTATTCAATGGGACGCGAGACCAACTAAACAATTAAATTACACTTCACATATCCTTTTTCCAAAGATAGTTTCTGTCATTTACTGTAGTTTCTATCACGTTGATGTAATTTCAAGTTTTCATTTTTAAAATAAGTTTGTTTTTAGTTAGTTATGTGATGATAAAAACGGTGCTCTGACATCATGATTGACAGCTGTGATTGACAGGTTCTCTGTGCGAGGTAGTCACTGAAGCACCAGCGGACTTTTTTTTAATAATGTTGATTATGTGGTTAATAGTTGTATTTGCCTTATTTTAACGAGGTTCTGCAATCAGCAGACATCATTGTAGAAGAACGAAGCAGACAGAGGACACTTAATGAAAGTGCGGGACGTGTGCTTGCGTTTGATTCAGCGAGTATGAGGGCGCGGCCTTGATTTCGCGGCTTTACTTCCTGCTCACGACTGCGCATGACTGGTCCCGAAACACGCAAGTGCGCAGACTCAAGTTCCAAGATGTCAGCGTCATATCGAGACACTGGCGGCTTCAGTTCTCTCTGATGGAAAAGAGCGAAGGGGCGTCGTCCATCTTTTTTTACAGTCTATGGTCCATATTGACATGACATCATCACGCAATTGCGACAAATTTGTCGGCTGCACATCCATGATGTAAATCTCCTGTTCCAGCACATCTCAAAGGTGCTCTATTGGATCTGGTGACTGTAAAGGTCATTTGAGTATAGTGAAATAGTTTCAACAGTTTATTGGCGTGTTATCTATACGCATATTGAGCTATCCGCATGTATGCGTGTAGATCTACATCTGGGGGGCGATATTTTTTTCCTAGGATGTTAGGGGAAGACTCATAAATGCTATTAACCCCAGTGACGGGTAGGTTTAGGGACGGGGTTGGGTTAGGTCATAAATTTATATATACAGTAATGTAACGTTAAGTCAACGGCGTTCATAAACACGCCGAAAAGCGATTATGCGTGTTGATAGCACGGCAAAAATGGAAATACTAATTGGCGTGTCATACATACGCCATTTCATGAGATCAGTCTGCATAGTGACATGGGGCGTTATCCTGTTGGAAGTAGCCATCAGAAGATGGGTACAGTGTGGTCGTAAAGGGATGGACATGATCAGCAGCAATACTCTGGAAGGATGTGACGTTAATGCTCACTTGGTACTAAGAGGCCCAAAGTGTGCCAACAAATGGCAAAAGACGTGCAGATGCAGTTTGAGGACAGTAGAAATATATTTGTCCTGCAGTAACATTACACAGAACAAGCCCACAAATAATTCATGTCTTCTCAATTCGAGCCTCTAGTGGCAGAATGAATACTATTCTGTGCAACCATATTGTGGTATGTATTAAGTAGCACTGTGAAGGCAAAAGTATTGTTGCAACCATTCGATTATTTTTTTTTCCCGATCCACCACACTTATAATCAATTTCTTCTTTGCTCCTTTTAAACAACCAACCTATTCAATTCTCATTTAGAAGTTAATACGGTGTATTATTTGTCAAAGAGTTGCAAGTGCCCCTTGAATGAGTTCTATAACAAAATAAATGGCTCATACTGAAACAGCAGCATTCAGTGAGAAGGATCAGCTTGAGAAAAACAACCCTTTATGTTCCCAGCCTTGACTGACGGAGTGTATTCTGCAGGATATCTGCAGTCATTCCTCGGCTGTTCCTTGCCATCCATCACTTTAATTTAATTATTGCATCCAGTAACCATGTGACACCACAGGTTACACCATGCTGAGGCTCACCCCATGAGACCAAATTTTTTTGCAATTAAGGAAATCATATGCATGTCGTTTTAATAATGTGGGTCGCAGAGTCGTTCGTGACCCTGGTGTAGACTGAACAGCAGCTAATTCCAGCTCAAAATGAGCAGCCAAGGAAATAACAGGTCAGTTCGGCTCTTACCTCGTGTTTTATTCCCGCCGGCATCGGTGAGAGAATGATCCAGCCTTACGCTTACCGCAAATAACGAATGCAGGGCAGTGCTGGCTTATTTGTGCATTGGTGTGTGAAGATGATTAGCTAATTACACAGTCAAGCCCTTCCCTCATTCAGAGTTCAGATGGACCCTCATTACTGGCCATTAAAGACCGTGAATGAGGCCGATAGTTTAGATTAGCACCTCCAGAAAGTGTACATTAACAACATGGCCACAGTGGCTGATGTCCTTGGCTAAAAGGGTGTTCTGTAGACAGACTTATGAAATATGGAGCAAAGTATGCTTAATTTTTTAACGTCTGAACAATAAATATTACATTTAGCAATTTGTCTTAAGGGTTGCACTTACATCATGTATTCCTGAAAGAGGATGGAAATGGAGAGGCAGATCCACTCATTTCTAATGTATAGTACATGTCCGATGGATATATGATGAGTTTGGATGTCAATCAAAACGTAATTTTGTTACATCTCTTACATCTCTGGAAAAATGTATCTAAAAATATACTGATCTAGCTGTATGATCTATTACAGTATCCATCCATCCATCTTAACTAATTAAAAATGGTAAATAAAAAAAGTTTCTAAGCATATAACATGTGAATATGTGTGCATAAACATTTCACTCATTTGGTTAATAGGCTCATCAAGTAATTAGACTGCTCAAAATGTAACTGATTGACAAACCTATTTCCTTAAAATGACTACTTAGCTCCCAAAGTTGCTTTTCTTATATTTAAAGAAGAACCGATCGGTGCCAATCATTGGAGTCAGTGTGTGCTCATCTCGCCACACTCTCTCTCCACCTTTGCTCAGTTAACAGGCTGTAGATTACACACGTCAGTGCCCAGCGCTCATCCACCTGTCGGTTTCCTCTAGCCCTGGCAGAACACCTGTCACCCGCGGGATTAGCATCACGCTACGGCTGTTTAAGATGGAGGTCACAAAGGCGTACGGCACTGGCGGGAGACCCGGCTGCCCTTCCACACCACTCGGAAAGCTTCTTTCCAGGACCTGATGTTGTCTCTCTCTGCATGGCGTTCCAGCATTGATCCAGTTCCTCCTCCTAATAGCTATAGATCTCAGGCCCAGCTCTAGGGGCCAATGAGAGCAAATATGCGTGTAAAGAGGTTTACAGACACTCAAACCGCGACACAACACATGCCATAAACTCAATGAGCCTTTCATCAACTTTCACTTTATGTATTCTGCTGCCTGCAAATCCATATTGAGATTGAATAAGTAGTGATCATTTTAATCTATCTATCCATCCATCCATCCATCCATCCATCCATCCATCCATCCATCCATCCATCCATCTATCTATCTATCTATCTATCTATCTATCTATCTATCTATCTATCCATCTATCCATCTATCGATCATCTATCTATCTATCCATCTATCCATCTACGGTATCTATCTATCCATCTATGATATCTATCCATCTATGGTATCTATCTATCCATCTACGGTAGGTGTCTATCTATCCATCTACGGTATCTATCTATCCATCTATGGTATCTATCCATCTACAGTATCTATCTATCCATCTATATCTATCTATCCATCTACGGTATCTATCTATCTATCTATCTATCTATCTATCGATCGATCTATCTATCTATCTATCTATCTATCTATCTATCCATCTATCCATCTATCCATCTACGGTATCTATCTATCCATCTATGATATCTATCCATCTATGGTATCTATCTATCCATCTACGGTAGGTGTCTATCTATCCATCTACGGTATCTATCTATCCATCTATGGTATCTATCCATCTACGGTATCTATTTATCCATCTATATCTATCTATCCATCTACGGTATCTATCTATCTATTCTCTATCTATCTATCTATCTATCTATCTATCTATCTATCTATCTATATATCTATCTATATATCTACGGTATCTATCTATCCATCTATGGTATCTATCCATCTACGGTATCTATCTATCCATCTATATCTATCTATCCATCTACGGTATCTATCTATCTATCTATCTATCTATCTATCTATCTATCTATCTATGGTATCTATCTATCCATCTATGGTATCTATCCATCTACAGTATCTATCTATCCATCTATGGTATCTATCCATCTACGGTATCCATCCATCTACGGTATCCATCCATCTATCTATCCATCCATCCATCTACTATCCATCCATCCATCTATCCATCCATCCATCTATCCATCTATCCATCTATCCATCTATCCATCTCCATCAGTTTGAAGTCAGTAAGATTATACCAATGCAAATGTCTTTACTGTTACTTTTGTCAAAGCACGTCAAACTAACTAAAAAAACAACACAGAAATCCCCAAATACATGCATGCAATCCCATTTAAAATGGGGATAAAATAACACACAAACATCTGCCCTCCAATCCAATGTCAAGCAAAGCATGCTGGGAACTACAGCATATTTTCAGTTAATGCAATACAAATTATTCAAGTAATCTCGAATCTAATTTTATACAATCATCATAATCAGAAAACGTGGAAAGTCAGATTCAAACTCAAAACGGCCACTTAAGTAACACTGGCTGAGTTTACATGGTTCAATCGGAATGAAATCAATCCGATTGATGAATCCAAACATAATGTTTACATGGACGATAAACACTGTCCACGTCACAAGCTTTGATTCTGATTTGATCTTTAGACATGCACAGTTAACACACACAGTACACTTGTTCCACGATGCGCATAGCAGCCACCCTCTTGCCATTGCTTCTTTTTTTTTTTTTTCTAAAATTCAGAATGAACGTTTACCTATTTCAGCTGCTAATTAGGAGAGGATGAGCATGTGATGTTTTGTGCAGTGCTGTTTATATTTATCAAGCAATTAAAAAGCTCCTGTCAGAGCCCTGAACGATGTGTATGTGGATGAAAGTCCGAACCAAGGACTGGTGGGACAACAATTTTGCTTATCGCACGCCATCCTCCCTTCAACGACATCATAAGTCATTACACTGTAAAAATGAATATGCTTTATCTAATCAATAAAATTGTGGCAACAGATTACAAGCAATATTATTTATTAAATTGAACAAATTAGAATTGAGTAATAGTTAATCAAATTAATATTCTAATTAATTCTAATTTGTACAATTTAATTAATAATATGTTGCCACAATTTTATTGATTAGATAAAGCATATTATTTTTTCAGTGTACGTCATTTCTACATCATAGCAACCGCAATTCTTTCAGGTTTGATTTTCAGTCCGATTAAGTGTTCTCTCGATCGGATTAGAAAAGGAATAAACCACCCCTTTCAATCCAATCGAAATTCCAATCAGATCGAGCACAATCGGCTCAAATAAGGTGTTTACATGAAGATTTTCGATTCCAAATGAGCCAAGGACTGGTGGGACAACAATTTTGCACACCTCACGCCATCTTCCCTTCAACAACATCATAAGTCATTACATCATTTCTACATCATTGCATCCGCAATCCTTTCAGGTTTGGTTTTCAGTCCCATTAAGTGTTTACATGTTCTCTCGATCGGATTAGAAAAGGAATAAACCACCCCTTTCAATCCAATCGAAATTCCAATCGGATCGAGCTCAATCGGATCAAATAAGGTGTTTACATGAAAATTTTCGATTGCAAATGAGCCTTTAATCCGATTATAAGGGCAATGTAAATGTAGCTACTGCTTATTGTGTCCAAGCATCTCTCCGACCACTTTTAAAAGCATCTGACGAATAGGAAGACGAACATGTATTTTACTCATCCTAATTTGCATAAAAATGATGAAATCATATTCATTTATCAAGTGATCTGGTACAACATCCGTGTAAGAATCACTGGACCAAACACGTACTGTAATGTAAAACTAGATGCACTCGTTTAATTTCACATACATCAGCGTGTGACAATCTTCGCCTGGCGTAGGGGACATACATCTTGCCAGACTATTCCTTCTGAGCTCCCACCCAATCTCTAGAAGGCTTCCGTATCAGTTGTAAAATGACAAGTGTTTATGTTTTCAGTGTGTTTTCGTGTTTCGAGCAAAACGTTACATTGCCTGACAGTGAAAACACAAACGGAGCTTCAGGCGAGATTAGTTTAATCAAAAGCAATCCGCAAACGTGTCGTCATCTCCCACGTACTGGTTATGTCTACAGGACTGCAGAGACACGGTGCTTGATCTGGGGTGAATGATGGAAAAACAAACATAGCAATAGGCTTGATATCTGCATGGAATCCGTCGTTTTGAGCATCAGTCCCACGGTAGCACCACTTTTTGTTTTTCCTGTCTCTCTATCTCATCCTATCATTTGCTTTTTCTTTCCTGTGACTGAAGGTGTTTTGTGGGTTAATGTAGGTTTATGATGGTTTGGTCTTTATTTTGACATGACAATAGCTCAACGTTAAGAGGTGAAGAGCCATTTTCTGCTCCGTGCTCAGCCGTGTGCTGTTTCTGTAATGCTAAAAGCATTTTCAACTAAATTGATTTTTTAAGGGACTTTTTCATCATAAATATTTCATAGTTACAGTGTTATTTTAGATGTTTTGACAAATGTTGTGCTCCAGTAAGTGTCAATGGCAAATTAAATGCACACTATATATATATATATATATATATATATATATATATATAAATAAACAAATCATATACATATAAAAAAATTATATATTATATATACATAATTAATTTATAATTCATTTTTTGGGGGAAATAATATTGAAATTGAAAACATGTTCAAAAAAAGTCACTGTATGAATTTCAATGTACATGCTAATATATCCAAAAAATAAAATGCCACATCATTGAACCAAACATGAGTAATACTTAACCCCCAAATGGTCTTCGTTTCCGGTTTACACTTCGGGGTCTATACGACCCCAGCAATTGATTAAGTAATTATCAAAAAAACAAAAAAATATACATTTTTTATGCATTTCGTTTACTTCTCATCTATTCATTAATGCTGTGTTTTTGGAGATATAAAGTACTTTTGTATCCATATACCACACCATTCCTCAACTACACCATTAGCTTGCACATGAAATATTACTTTTTTATGATACATTGCATTTATGCTCTAGTACTAGGCCTTCATTTCTGTGTAAAAATTTTCAAGATTTATGCCGGATTTTTTATTTATTTTTTGACACATGAAGAAAATATATTTAGATTTTTTCACATTTCCCATTAATTTCAATTTGGGGTGATATTGACCCCAAAGACCACCAGAAGTGTAAACATTTTTTTACATACCTTCAGAACAACCGAATCAAGCCCAGATTTTTGTGTGTGTGTGTGTGTGTGTGTGTAGATAGATAATCTATGAAAAGTCACAAAAACGTATTCCACTGAGATGAAGGGAACCTTTTTTATATTAAGTAGAAGTCGATTGGGGTCGTATAGACCCCATGACCCGATTGAGGGCTAACTAATAATCACATTGTTTGGTTATTTCTGAAACTCTGCGATGAAATAGAAACACTTGTAGATTTGATAACTGCAGAGTACATGTTTATCGCACCCGTGTGTGATGCTGTATGTTTTGAAAGGCATCAACATATGGGGCTTTGTGGGAGAAAGTAATTAAATTTGATCTAATCCCTCATCCTCCTCCGTAAGATGCCAATATAGCAGCGACGAATTCAGAGAGCATAAACGTGCGTCACGGCAGGAGGCTCGAGCTGCTCAAATCTGGCCGCTCTTTCGGGTACCGGTTCCACGGTGAGGTATGAAGAAATGAGTGACAGATGAAGGATTATGATCTGGCCTGGAGGCAGCCATGTGTCAGCTCTATCGATCCCACAGCCGGCTCCAGTCAATGACCATGCGATTATCATCAAGCATGTCGACACCTCTCACACACACGGCATTAAACTCTCGTGCCAGTACAGGGGCTTCCACTTCCTATTGACTCATTTCACATTGAGATGTCAGAATACCTACAGCCTCCATCTGCCGCACCAAAGAAACTGGAGAGGATTTCATTGGGGCGGAAATCTCCCATGTGTACAAACATATGCACAACAATAGGTCAAAGGCTAGCTGCTTACCTCTCCAAAAAACATCACATGCTCACATTTTGCCTGTCTTGCTTTGCTTCTAAACATTGAAAAATAACTATGTTAGTTCTACACACTATGTCAAAGCCATATGTGATACCAAAAGAGGCAATAATATATAATAATATTGCCACTTTTAGTATCACACATTTATATATAAATATATATATATATATATATATATATATTAATCGGCTGTCAAACGATTAATCGCATACAAAATATACAGTATAAATGTATAAATCTATATACATGAAAATATTTCTTAAATATATACAAGCATGTGTGTGTATTTATATATGAAGAGTTCAGATGCAAAAGCCTCTAAGTGCCATTTGAAATTTTCTTCTAGAATAATAATTTTTATCAAGCTTGTATGTTTAAGTTCAGTGATTTCACTTAAATGGCAATGATAATTACCTATTAATTGTTATTTAAGTGAAATTACTGAACTTAAATATACAAGTTTGATAAAAATCATCATTAAAGAAGAAAATTTCAAATGGCATTTAGAGGCTTTTGCATCTGAACTCTTCATATATAACATAATTATACACAGTGCACCCACATATTGTGACGATCTGCGGCTGGAGTGCCCGCTTGAGCCTTTGGGGGGCACTCCTTCCTAGTTTATTGTTTCATTCATGTTTTACCCTGGACTGATTATGGTTTATTTCATGCACCTGTGTTTTATCATCTTGTTTAGTTCACCTGATTTAAGCCCTGTGTTTCTGCCCTGTCTTTGTTGGTTGTTGTATTTATGTGTGCTACGTTGGTGCTTTCACGTCTCTCGAGTCTTGTTTCTAGTGTCTTGTTTTAAGTTTGTTTAATAAAGCTACACTGCGTTTGGACCCAGCCTCAGCTCTGTTTCTCCGCACGACGTCACAGAACAACCAACCTCAAAATGGGTCCAGCAGTCGTCAGCAACCGGGCTATGACAGAATACCTGTCGTCAGTCTTGCAAGAGGGCCGGTCTGTCCAAAGGTACGCGAAGGAGTTCCTGTCCATTAGCAGTCTGGGAGCGCTAGATGATATCCAGCTCATGGGCCTGTTTCTGAATGGGCTGGATTATGAGATCGCTCGATGGATGCCGCGGGACCTTGCCAACTGGACTCTTGACGGGTATGTCGCTCGGGCTTGTTCCTTGCAGGACCTCTTCACTACTGCCCGCTTATTCTACTCGACACCTGCCGAGTGTACTTTACCCGCGAAGCCCTCGTCGTCTTCACCGCTGGTTCACGTCAGTCCCGACGAGCCCGCGCTTCACGTGCGCATTGACGAGCCCGCGACTCACGTCAGCCCAGCCGAGCCCGCGCTTCACGTCAGCCCAGCCGAACTCGCGATTCACGTGAGCCCCGCGAGGGAATCTCCAGTTCAAGTGGATGAATCTCCAGTTCAAGTGGATGAATCTCCAGTTCAAGTGGATGAGTCTCCGGTTCAAGTGGATGAGTCTCCGGTTCAAGTGAGTGAATCTTCAGTTCAAGTGGATGAATCTTCAGTTCAAGTGGATGAATCTCCTGTTCAAGTGGATGAATCTCCTGTTCAAGTGGATGAATCTCCTGTTCAAGTGGATGAATCTCCAGTTCAAGTGGATGAGTCGCCGGTTCAAGTGAGTGAATCTTCAGTTCAAGTGAGTGATGCTGTTCAAGTGGATAAATCTCCAGTTCAAGTGGATAAATCTCCAGTTCAAGTGAGGGCTGAGTCTTCTGTTCAAGTGAGTGAATCTTCAGTTCAAGCGGATGAATCTCCGGTTCAAGTGGATGAATCTCCGGTTCAAGTGGATGAATCTCCGGTTCAAGTGGATGAATCTCCAGTTCAAGTGGATGAGTCTCCGGTTCAAGTGAGTGAATCTTCAGTTCAAGTGAGTGATCCTGTTCAAGTGGATGAATCTCCTGTTCAAGTGGATGAATCTCCAGTTCAAGTGGATGAGTCTCCGGTTCAAGTGAGTGAATCTTCAGTTCAAGTGAGTGATCCTGTTCAAGTGGATGAATCTCCTCTTCAAGTGAGCGCTGAATCTCCTCTTCAAGTGAGCGCTGAATCTCCTCTTCAAGTGAGCGCTGAATCTCCTCTTCAAGTGAGCGCTGAATCTCCTCTTCAAGTGAGCGCTGAATCTCCTCTTCAAGTGAGCGCTGAATCTCCTCTTCAAGTGAGCGCTGAATCTCCTCCTCAAGTGAGCGCTGAATCTCCTCCTAAAGTGAGCGCTGAATCTCCTCCTCAAGTGAGCGCTGAATCTCCTCCTCAAGTGAGCGCTGAATCTCCTCCTCAAGTGAGCGCTGAATCTCCTCCTCAAGTGAGCGCTGAATCTCCTCTTCAAGTGAGCGCTGAATCTCCTCCTCAAGTGAGCGCTGAATCTCCTCCTCAAGTGAGCGCTGAATCTCCTCCTCAAGTGAGCGCTGAATCTCCTCCTAAAGTGAGCGCTGAATCTCCTCCTCAAGTGAGCGCTGAATCTCCTCCTCAAGTGAGCGCTGAATCTCCTCCTCAAGTGAGCGCTGAATCTCCTCCTCAAGTGAGCGCTGAATCTCCTCCTCAAGTGAGCGCTGAATCTCCTCTTCAAGTGAGCGCTGAATCTCCTCCTCAAGTGAGCGCTGAATCTCCTCCTCAAGTGAGCGCTGAATCTCCTCCTAAAGTGAGCGCTGAATCTCCTCCTCAAGTGAGCGCTGAATCTCCTCCTCAAGTGAGCGCTGAATCTCCTCTTCAAGTGAGCGCTGAATCTCCTCTTCAGGTGAGCGCTGCATCTCCTCTTCAAGTGAGCGCTGCATCTCCTCTTCAAGTGAGCGCTGCATCTCCAGTTCAAGTGAGTGAGTTGTCCAGCCCAGCGAGTGTGTCTAGCCCTGTGACGCGCCGCCGCAGGAGGAGGAGAAGGAGGACTCGTTTGGTTCGCCAGGCCCCGGTGGGCGTGCCCAGACTCCTCGCTCTGCCGGCCCCGCCTCTGCGCCTCGCCCTGCCAGCCCCGCCTCTGCGCCTTGCTCTGCCGGCCCCGCCTCTGCGCCTCGCTCTGCTGGCCCCGCCTCTGCGCCTCGCTCTGCCGGCCCCGCCTCTGCGCCTCGCTCTGCCGGCCCCGCCTCTGCGCCTCGCTCTGCCGGCCCCGCCTCTGCGCCTCGCTCTGCCTGCGCCCTTCAGGCTCCGGGAGGCCTTTCCTGTGCCCGTTCGCCACCCAGGGGCTCCTCCCGTGAATTTCCCCAAGTATTTTTTGGGGGGGGCAGTAGGTACCCTGTGAGGGCCATGGAGGCGATGCAGACATGGACCTCGCCTCGTCCTGCTCCGCCCTGGCCTCTGCCTCGTCCTGCTCCGCCCTGGCCTCTGCCTCGTCCTGCTCCGCCCTGGCCTCTGCCTCGTCCTGCTCCGCCCTGGCCTCTGCCTCGTCCTGCTCCGCCCTGGCCTCTGCCTCGTCCTGCTCCGCCCTGGCCTCCGCCTCGTCCTGCTCCGCCTTGGTCTCCGGCCCAGTCTGGTATGCCCATGCCCATGCTCTGCGGCCCAGGCCCGCCTTGGCTACCTCCTGGTCCTGTTCCCCTGCACGGGCCTGGCCCTCCGTCCCTCCCCCGGGATCACCTTCACTCTGCCCCCCGCCTGGATCGTTCTAGGAGCGTCTGGAAGCCGCTCCTTAGAGGGGGGGTTATGTGACGATCTGCGGCTGGAGTGCCCGCTTGAGCCTTTGGGGGGCACTCCTTCCTAGTTTATTGTTTCATTCATGTTTTACCCTGGACTGATTATGGTTTATTTCATGCACCTGTGTTTTATCATCTTGTTTAGTTCACCTGATTTAAGCCCTGTGTTTCTGCCCTGTCTTTGTTGGTTGTTGTATTTATGTGTGCTACGTTGGTGCTTTCACGTCTCTCGAGTCTTGTTTCTAGTGTCTTGTTTTAAGTTTGTTTAATAAAGCTACACTGCGTTTGGACCCAGCCTCAGCTCTGTTTCTCCGCACGACGTCACACATGTAAACACAAACTTTTATTTTGAATGCGATTAATCTCGATTAATTGTTTGACAGCCCTAATATATATATATATATATATATATATATATATAATCAAACCAAAAGAAGAAAAAAAAATACGGTTTTCACACAAATTTTAAGTAGCCCATCATGTGACACTGAAGACTGGAGTAATGACACACTGTATATACACTATATTTATATATTAGGTATGCATTATATTTTTATAGACCTTAACCACAAAAATTCATATGCATGTCAATAAATACTTTTAAAAATGTACTCTTTTTTGTTGTTGTTGCTTTCAGTATGTATATTTATAGAGGTATGCGCTTTATAGCGACCTCTCAATGCCAACTGGGTGACAAATTCCAACTGTCGAAGGATGTGTCATTTTGTTGTCAACATCAACTCATACGCCTGTGATTCTACATTTAGAATTCTAAGCTGTCCTCTGACAAAACTCGAAACCGCAAACATTCATTCTCATCAAACCAGTTGAACCGCAATTAAAGTAATTATCCTGTGATGACGACAATATCAGTCCAGCAGTGTTTCTGCATGATTTGGGTCAGCCGTGTTATTCTATGAGTGATATCATCTTAACTGTTTCAATCACAATGTTTTTAACCCGAAGAAACAAAACTCTGCAATCAGTTTGAGTTTGCTCATCTAGTTTGACACTGCATATCAGTAATGCCATTATATATAGTAGGGATGGGCAACGATTAATCGCATCCAAAATAAAAGTTTGTGTTTACATAATATATGTGTGTGTGTGTATAATTAATTTGTAAATATACCCACACATGTATATGAAGAGTTCATGTGCAAAAGCCTCTAAATGCCATTTGAAATTTTCTTCTTTAATGATGATTTTTATCAAACTTGTATATTTAAGTTCAGTAATTTCACTTAAATAACAATTAATAGGTAATTATCATTGCCATTTAAGTGAAATCACTGAACTTAAATATACAAGCTTGATAAAAATGATCATTCTAGAAGAAAATTTCAAATGGCACTTAGAGGCTTTTGCATCTGAACTCTTCATATATTTAAGAAATATGTGCATGTATATATTTTATATATATATTTATTCACAATTAATATTATATATAAATATAAATATTTTATATATTAATAACACATTTTTCTTAAATATATATATGCATGTGTGGGTATTTATATATAAAAATTAATTATACACACACTACACACACATATATTATGTAAACACAAACTTTTATTTTGGATGCGATTAATTGTTGCCCATCCCTATATTTTTAGCACTTAAAGATACATATTAATAATTATTTAAGCAACTCAAATGCAGTTATAAATCATTTGGGATCGGAACGATTTCATAATTTTAAATTGTAATAGAATTTCAAAAATGTGTGTGTGCACACGTGTGTTCAAATTTTGCTTATTGATAATAATGGAACAACACTTTTAAAAAGTTATTTCCCATTATCATTTATAACAAGATCTGCATTTTCATGGTTAAATAAAATATTTTTTTTGATATAAGCGACAATAAAAACAACCTTGTGCATCAAAACCCCTGAATTCCGGGTAAAATTGATTAAAATGATTTTCAAAAGTCAACTAATTTACTAAAGTAGAATGTATTTTTTTTTTTAAACCACGATATCAACTTCATTCCGTAAAACATGGATAATGAGCTAAGCAAATAGCATCTAAAACGCCTCGAGCACATTTTATAATTACTCAAAACACTTAAATATATACACCAACAGCAAGCTGACCTTTTCAAGTGTTAAAAATGTAGAATTGCATACATGGAGAGAAAACTTTAGATATATGCATTTCGATACGACAGGGTTTATGAAAACATGCTCCTAAACAGAACGGGCACTGTGCTGCTCATATGCCATTAAAGCAATGACAGCGCATAAAAACACACTGACACCCGACATGCACTTACACACTTCACCTTCAGAGTATTTGACGTGGAACTGCACAGACCTGCTGGCTAAAAGGGAAGCGCACATTAGGAATTACTCTCCGATAGGCCGTGATTAGCTGTCAAACTGCAAGAATGATGAGAATAGAGAGAGAGAGAAAGAGAGAGGGAGACGAGCGACTGTGCTCATTGTTGGTGGTTTTATCTCGTCCCGCCAGCTCCCACTCATGTCATTACTCAACGCAGAGCTCTAGTGCACTGTCAACCTTCACGTCTGACAATTGTTCGGTCCACTGATATTACTATAAAATAGCAGACGTGATACTTCAATTAATGGAAGAATAGCACAGTGCACCACATACAAGCTTTACAAAAAGATTAAAGTGTGGCGTAGCGTTTAGAGTGCTGAAACATTAAGTTATGGAGCTCAGGTGGGTGGCACAAGTTCAAATCTGGCTCGCAACTTCATTCACTTCTGCACGTAATTTTCTGTCCTATATCTCTCACAGTAACTATAACAATGAGCTGAAAAACTAACATAAAGAACACATTTTTTAATTCTCTTCAAATTAGTATGAGTATGAATATTCCATATAGGCTCGTCTTCATACTATTAATTAATAGAAGGCCATGAAAACTGCATGCATATTAAAATGTATTATTATAATTTTAACTGTTAGACTTGAATATCCACAAACACACACACACATTCACACTTTTTTTATGTAGGATATTTTTTATCTATCTATCTATCTATCTATCTATCTATCTATCTATCTATCTATCTATCTATCTATCTATCTATCTATCTATCTATCTATCTATCTATCTATATATATATATGAAGAGTTCAGATGCAAAAGCCTCTCAGTGCCATTTGAAATTTTATTCAAGAATGACCATTTTTATCAAGCTTGTGTATTTAAGTTCAGTAATTTCACTTAAATGACAATTAATAGGTAATCTTCATTGCCATTTAAGTGAAATTACTGAACTTAAATATACAAGTTTGATAAAAATGATAATTTTAGAAGAAAATTTCAAATGGCACTTAGAGGCTTTTGCATCTGAACTCTTCATATATATATATATTGAACAGTGCTCTTTAGAAATTTCTATTCATCAAAAAATTCTGGGGGAAAAAATGTATCAAGGTTTCCACAAAAATAATAACCAGCTTAACTGTTTTCAAGAATAATAAAAATAAGAATAAATGTTTCAAATGATTTCCGAAGGATCTGTAAAAATAAGACTGGAATCAGCCTTGCATCACAAGAATAAATTAGATATTAAAATAAAATATTTTGAATGGTAATATTTCACATATTACTGTATTCAAAATAAGCCAGGGTGAGCATAAGAGATTTTAAAAACATTAAAAATCTTACTGAACCCAAATTAGGCACATTTAGACTTTGAAACATTATTAATGTGCTATGAAAATTAAAAATGTTATATTTATTTATGGACTAAATTGTCCTCCCTGTATAGAGTACCTCCCTTAAAATCGTATAATGACCTAAAGGATTAAGATCAATTGAACGCTAAAGTATAAAACCTAAACTGAAAGACAAGGTATAGATTGTTTTCTATACCTTGAAGAAGTAAATGACATGTATAACACAAGAGCAATATAGACAGACTTAACTAAAGCAGCACTGACTCTCCAATATGTACCTCAGCTCCAGAGAGGCAAAACAATAGGCATATCGCATATATTTGATTGAGTGTATTATTATTATTATTAAGTTAGGGTTGTGTTCCCAGGAAACTGCCAGCATGTCTTTAGTAAAATTACATGCTGTGAGAAGTAGCAGAAGGAGATTGAGCCTCATAGTTCTGCCTGTTTCAGCATGTACTTGGCATTCAAAAGTGTCCCTAAAGAGCTGTGAGAACAAAATAGAGGCTATAAGAGAGAGACTCGAGCTCGCTTCATTTCATCTTTGATTATTACATAGTGTCTTATACTCTATTAAAGCTTTTTGCTTAAATTGTACAGTAATTTGATTAGAATTCATACCAATATAATTAAAACCAACACAGGCTTGCATTTCAGTCAGCTAATCGCATTACTAATAATCAATTTGAGGGTATTGTGAGGGCAAAGGCATCTGTCTCTTTAAATGTTACTGAAGGGCAGCAGATTTACTAACTGACTGGTCAGCCAATACAATAGATCCACACACCTAACAGACAATTGTGTCTCCGTTCTGGACTGCATCCCAGTTCACACAGGGTGAATATGGTTAAAGTGAGACACTGTTTTGGCTGAATGTCTGATGCACATGGAAAAACAAAATTCAAAAATGCAGAAGGATAATCTTTAGTTTTCCGACAATGTAACAATACAATTCGGGTTGAAAATCTGTGAAGTTCTTTTAAGCTGCTACGGAGTCCAGACCTTCTGCCATCAGATTTGAGGTCTACGCGAGACTAGTTAAAGGAACTTCACCTGGGATCTATACCAGTCAACACCACTGTGACTAAAAGTTTACTAAGAAGTTTGTCTTACAAAAAAAGGGGGTAGTAAGCAAGTACACTGTAAAAAAATATTGATGGTTTAACTTAAAAAAGTAAGTAACCTGGTTGCCTTAAAATTTTAAGTTAATTGAACTGGAAAAAGTGAGTTAATACAATGAAGGAGATTAATTTAACCATCAGAAACTCAAAATGATAGTTATCTGAACTAAATAAATTATTTAAGTTGATTTGACAAAAGAATAAATGTTGTGATTACTACACTGTAAAAAAAAAATTTTGTTGGTTTAACTTAAAAAAGTAAGTAACCTGGGTTGCCTTAAAATTTTAAGTTGATTGAACTGGAAAAGGTGAGTTAATGCAATGAAGTAGATTAATTTAACCATCAGAAACTCAAAATAATAAGTTATCTCAACTAAATAAATTATTATAAAGTTGATTTGACAAAAGAAAATATGTTGTGATAACAAATCTTGAAAATATTTTTTACAGTGTGGGAGAGGTCTTGGATGGTAACATACCCAGTGCATTATGGGTGTTGAGTTTTTCCTATTCGGCAAAATGGAAGAGAGATACCAGCCTTTTTTCTCTATTCAAGTAGCACCGATTTCAAACATTGTTTCGCCTTTCAAATTTATAGGCAGTCAAGTTTTATTGAAAGCCCATTTTCCCAGTGGTGAAGTGCCCCTGTAAAGGGATAATTCACCCAATAAATTAAAACTGACAACATTTACTCACATTCATTTAACCTATATGACTTTTGCATAGCTGTAAAAGCATGCGTGAATGCACACTGCGACTCACTAGATCAACTCTGCCATCTGGACACATTTGGCAAACTATTTTCAATGCAATGCATCATGCATTCACACTAATATTAATCTTGCAGGTTGTTTAAGATTGGAAATGTTAATTGGATGCTGCAACTGTGATTACATTTATTTGTGAAATGATATACGAATTTATATTACCTCATAAAGTGCAATATGGAAACCAAACTAATTTCAAGAAAAGGTTTTTCCCTCTGAGATGCCTTACTCAGGTGAAGATGCAGACAAGGTATAATACATTACGCTGCCACTGAACTTGCTAATGAAAACAGCATAAACAGATTGTTCTGTGCTCCATCATTCACTATGACAGCCTGCTGTATTTGACTTCGCTATATAGCCGCTGGTTCATTTGCCCTGGTCAGAAGTTTCACTACAAAATCATTCATGTCCAGCACTTTAAAAAGTCAACAGCGCTCTACGTCTCTCATCATTCATTCTGGAACGAAAACAGTTTATTTCCTGTTAGTGTAGAGTACACTCAGGAATCACGTTATTTATTTATTATTTCAGAAATGAGTCATGATGCTCCTAGTTTATGGATAAAATGATTTGGTACAATACAAAATAAAAAAAATAAAAAATAACAGCATATAATGTTTGGAAATTGGAACAATATGACGGTGTGAAAAGTGCAAAACTTTAAAAAAAAAAAAAAAAAAATGACGTTAAGCATGATCTAAATATAACACTATTAAGAAAAGTAATATAAACCTGAACAAAAAGTAATAAAAGTAATAAAAAAAACACATTGATGTAGTATAAACAAACAATGTTATTTTAGTACCCTCACAGTTTGCAAAAGCCAAGGTCGATGTATTGGTTGTGAAAGTTACGGTGTAATATTTCCAGACGCCAGAGCCAAACCTGCTACATACAATGCGCTGTGTGATGTTTCCACTTAATGCCTCCCTCGATTTATCTCTCTGACAGCCGATCCATACAGATAAATCACCTCGTAAGGTTTTTCCCTCTACACACTCCAACCTGCACTGTATCAAACGATTAGGAGCGCACCGGCCTCTTCAGGGAGAGAATCAAAACTCTTCACTGCAGTAAACTTTCATATGGAGAGTTCTAGATATCTTTTGCTCATAGCTTCTCTTGTGACAGTGAAAAGTGTCCAAATAGAAAACAACTAACTGACCATAACGGCACACCACAAGGTCCATTGCCATACCATTGAGAAAAGCTTTGAGAAAATGATTGGCCATCATTCTCCGATTTTCAGAATTGTCGTCTATGCTCGCTTTGTTCGTTTCTCTTTGCAATAACAGTTTGTCCATTCGTCATTTATTGTCCGCTCTGTCTGAAATGGTGCGAGTAACAAACGGAGCACAAGGCGGGCTAACGCGTACCCAAAAGCTACAGGTAAAAAATGACAGCTTGGCTGATCTAACACAGAAGGTGCTAGCTTTGAAAAGTGATCTTCTGTGTTGTCAAGATTTTTGATATCTAACCCAGGAATGGAAGTTGTTGAATAACTGATGTTGTTGTTTTGGAGAGCCTGCCGTATTTTTGTCCACGGCTTGCACGAATGATTGAGCTTTATCAGTCAAGGCCTCGGAAGCGCACAACTCTCGGCGGGGAACATCAGGGCTTTATTGTCACTTTCTTTTATTCTGACATTCTCATTCCTACGCTAAGATTCAAGGTGCATGAGACCGGATGAATTTTTTACCAGCAGTCCTCTGTGAAATGTGCCCAGATGAATAAAACAAAGGCTATAGACACGCAATGAAAAGTCTTACCTGTACTGCAGATCGAGTGGCCCACGTAAATGCTTGATTGCTTGAAAACATATGAGAGAGTTATCCACTGGAGTTGAGAGAACTTGATGTGAGACAAAAAAAGAGAGAGGTCTAGTCAGAAATGCAGTTTGGATTTGAAAATTATTATTATTATCATGCTGATTTTTTGTAATGTAACAGTTCTATTAAACAGAATGGGGTTTTTAAAACTTAATTCAAGTTAAAACAGCACTAATCTCATCCAATTCATTGCTGATACTTACTAATGTTTGAGCCCTATAAAGTGATGTCACTTCCTGGATCATGATGTCATTTCTTAAAGGCAAGGGGACAGGGTAGATTGGGCCACTTCACCCCTGCTGGTAGGTCCTGTAACTACACCATCAAACAAGGAAAAAAATACATAATATCAAAAAAAAAAAAAAAAAAATGCACTCATAAATTATCAAATAAAAGCTTGACTAAAAAGATGAAGTTTCTTAAAAGCAGTTTTCCTAATAGATGCAGTACGCATTATAGTAAGAAGCCCTCCCCCCATTTACAACGAGGCCAACACAGAGAGAGAGAGAGCCAGCAGAGCGGGTATGGACGGAATAACCAAATCACAGATGTAATCTGGAGCCAACCCATGTATTGCTTTATAAGTTACAATCAGATATTTTAAATCAATACATGATTGAACTGGAAGCCAATGCAGTTGCTGGAGCACGGGGGGTAATGTGATGGCATGAAGATTTATAAGTAAAAACACGCGCAGCTGAGTTTTGTATGTATTGCAACCTCTTAATAGAACTTGCTGGTAACCTCACAAAGAGAGAATAACAATAATCAAGCCTCAATGAGATGAAGGCATGGATAAGCCTCTCTGCATCAGGCCTAGAGAGAAAGGGTCTAATGCGAGCAATGTTCCGAAGATGGAAAAAAACAACAACCTTGGTTATGTTTTTAAAATGAGAATTAAAAGTTAGCTGAGCATCAAAAATCATGCTCAAATTATGCACCTGGCCAGAAGGGGACATAAGGCTATTGTCTACTGAAAGATTAAGATCATTAAGGGCAGTACACACCGGGACGAATATCGGCGCGCGTTATTCGCCAGCGTTTTTCAACGCGCAAGCAATTTCTGCTGACGATGAGCCGAGTGAGCATGCCAATTCATTCCCTGACATTAGATGGTGCTTAATGTAAAACAGAAATAGTCCTATTTTGAAGTTATATACTTGGCGTATATCTTCTTCGCCGTTACGTATGTGTGCTCGGCAATACCGTTTTGTGTTTGAGTGCCCCCAAGTGTTTAACTGTAACTTCAGAAGCTCCAGACACGTGAGCAAAACCGCCAATCTCATTGGTCGGATAGTTTTTGACACGGCGCGTCAAACCCAAAAATCGGACCCGAGGCGTTTTTTTTTTTTTTTAAATGACGATTTTCGTGTTGGTGTCACTCACATTGGCACCCTTTGTTTAGTCACGAGGTGTTAAACGTCAGTGAATATCGCGAGCGAAATTTGTCCCGGTGGGAACAGGCCCTAATTACAGTTATTGACATTAGATGGAGTGCCGCTTAAAAAAATGTCAGTTTGGAACAATTTAGCTTAAGAAATTTCTTTCATCCACGCCTTGATTTCAGGCAGAGAGAGTCGAAGAGGAACAAGTGAGAACAGGATGAAAGCTAATATAAATCAGTGCGTCATCCACATAATGATAGCTCAGGACATACGTCTAAATAATCTGCCCAAGAGGCAGCATATAAACACTAAATAAAACAGGACCCAAAACTGACCCCTGAGGGACACCCTGGTACAAAGGGAGCGACCTGAGAGGTATTTAAACCAGTTCAACACTGTTCCAGACAGACCAGTCCAATAATATGCTGTGACAAATGGTATCGAATCCAGCATTAAGATATAACAAAACCAAAATGACACAAGGCCCAGAATCAGCGATAACAAGGAGGTCATTCAAGACCCTGACTAGAGCAGTCTCTGTACTGTGTCCAGATCTAAACCCAGATTGAGAAGTTTCTAGTAGTCTATTCATATAGAGATGAAATGACTTTTGCCATGAAAGGTACATTTGAAATGGGTCTATTATTGGTCAGATCAGCAATATCACTCCCATGCTTTTTTCAGAACTGGCATAACTGCTGACATTTTTAGAGCAGGAGAGATAACCTTTGTGTTGAGTGAAGGATTGACAATAGCAGCGATGTGGGGTACAATAACTGGCAGACAGCTTTTTAAAACAGTAGTAGGTAGGGTATCAAGTTTGCAAGTAGTTGAAGTTTAGAACAGCAGTGAAACTTTAGGAGATTAGGAGGATGCAACTCAAGTTCAGAAGCATCCTCGTAGGCAATGGCGTTATAAATATTCTCAATTTTAGATCGAGAGAGACCACTGATCTATAGATCAGTGATCGAGACTTAATTTTAGTTACACTGCTCGGTGGCACAGTTGATGAATGAGGTTTAAAAAGATTATTGACTGTTCTAATCTGACCTCGAGGATTAGAGATGTAACTACTAATAATAGAATGATATGCCACTTTGCAGCTTTGAGACCATTATTATACTCAATCCGATGCTGATAAAACATTGTTTTATGAACTGTTAGGTCAGATTTTTTGTATTTCTGAGATTTTGGATCAAGCTTGTGTAAAGGATCGGCCGTCTTCTGAACAGGGAGCAGCAGCTCCATTTAAAGGAACACACACACAAACGGCAGGGGCAAATTTGACAAGCTATAATAAATGATTTGGGGGGTGTTTTGAGCTAAAATTTCAGAGACACATTCTAGGGACACCATAGATTTCTATAACATCTTGTGAAAAGGGGCATAATATGTCAGCTTTAATGCTTTTCCGTTCTCTCGCAAATGTTTTGCATTTCCCCATGAGAAACAAAAAATCATTGAAATAATTTTTCCTCCCATTTCATAATTTATTTTTATCCCATTGTCCCATGCTCTCTCTAACACTCAAACACACAAATACAAATATATAAAGCAGCATAACGGTTCAATAATAAGTGACTGATAATAAACTGATCATAATAAGAAATGATACTTGAGGACCAAAGTGAGGATCATTGTTTATGTTTGATCAAATAAATTCAGCCTTGGAGACTTGTTTTTAAAACACATAAAATAAATTTAAAAAAAAACATCTGAATGGTAGCAATGTAGGGGAATATCATTTTAGAGAAAAAAAGCCAGACTCTCCATGCAGTCGCGCAAAGGTGTGCATGCAGCTGTGTTTTTGATGCTTTGTTCTGCAAATGTCAGGCTGAAAACATTTGGGCTCTGACCCATGGATCTCGATGCCCACCCGAGGATCCTTGTGTTCAAGCACAAATTCCTGACATACGTCAATCTTGATTATATAAAGCAGACATAGAGAGACATAAAGACGTGATTAAAGTCAGTTTGATGTGATGTAAAACAATCTGGCAGTCAAAAGTAAAATAATTTAATACTTTTATTCAACAAGGATACATTTAATTGATCAAAAGTGACAGTAAAGACATTTATAATGTTGTAAAATATTCATTTTTTCAAATGAATGTTGGTCTTTTGAACTTTGTCGAAAAATACTTAAAATATATCACGGTATCTACAAAAATATTAATCGGCAGCAAGAACTATTTTAAACAAGGATGACAATAAGAACCATTATTACTAATTAAGCACCAATAATAACTGAGCACCAAATCAGCATATTAGTATTATTTCTGAAGGATCGTGTGACGCTGGAGTAATGATGCTGAAAATTCAGCTTTGATCAAAGGAATACGTAATAATTTAAAATTTATTTAAATATAAAACAGCTATTTTAAATTGTAAAATAAAGAATTTTTATTATAAAATCTCATCAATGTACATAATTTTATATAATTATTTTTAAACCGAACTAAATTGTTGCAAAAACCTATAGTACAACGAACGTCAAACTGTCTCGGTTCTCAGGGTGTTTTTGAAGGATAAGAACATGTGCACTGCTCAGAGATGCTGATGACTGAAAAGGTAAAAATTACAGTGTTCTTACCATTTCTTTCCGGCAGCCAGCTAGTCAATAACATCCCAAGGTTGCCGGGACAAAAAGGGCCTATTTAATCGTTCCATCATCCTGGAACAATTGCAGCACAGCCTAGAAAGAGACATCATGTACCAAGTCACTCGTCTACAATTTTAAACTTTTAGTAAACTTGCATGAACTTTAACACAGAGGTATACGCTGGAGGATTCATATACTAGATGATTTTCTGGCAAGATAAGGTTTGGATGCAGGAAGGGGTGTGTGGATAGAGGGATTGTATCCCAGATGCAATGTAGAGAAGAAAACAAGAGCTCAGTTCCCTCTTCGTTCCAGCTCATGGGTCCGTCACCAAGCTACTATGGAAATCTGTGGGACTATATCTGTTTATACAACTGCATAGGGCCAGATCTGCACACACACACACACACACACACAAATTGTTTATGGCTTTCAAAGAGACAGTGCTATTCTTGTGAGAAATTCATCCTGTCTGTTAGCCCGAAAACATTTTTTCTTCTTCCAGGAACAGCGAGAAAAAGAAACATAAAAAGCTATAGGTTACCCCCATCTCTAAAACTCCATTTACCCTTTTAAAGGGATCATGAACTGGCATTTTAAATTTTATTATATTGTTGTCTGAGGTCCACTTATCACGTTCGCTTGGTTTTTACATTCAAAAACATCAAAATGAATAAGTAATAGTCTATTTTCTACTCTAGTTTTGAGCCAAGCTCAAAAACGCTTGGTTTTTATGGGCGTCTTGCACTAAAGACTTGGAAGTAAACGCCCACTGCTGTGAGTGGATAACAGTTTTGCATATTATAATGAGTTTCAACTCACTCGTCGATGCACGTGGTGGAAATTGTTTTGAAAACGTCCAATGTTAACCGGAATGATTCGCCCATACATGTTCGACCCAGGGTCCGTGTGTTGCACCATTCCTGTCAGATCTAATATAGACGGCACAGCACCGTTCTCTACTCTTAATCTTGTTTACAAAACAATCCTCAGTGAAATGAAGCGAACAGACGGACAATGTTTTACCCTCATCAACTGGAACGTCATTAAAAATATAAAAAGTTTATCCATGCAGTCCTATTGCAATCCAGAAGAAGATTATGCAGCAAGTCAGTGACTGTCTTCTACAACCAGGCACTGCACAATATTTTGTATTGCTCAGTAGCTGGATCCGGTTTGTCATCACGAGGTAGGCCAATGTTATTTAGCTATGCGTGTCATGCACGAATCATCAATAGGCGAACATCTTTTGGCCAGAAAGTCTTATCAGTGATAGGGAGTAAATATTTTAATAGTTTGCCACAGTCAATACGACAATGTTCTTCTTATCACTCCTTTAAAGGGTAACTAAACCCCTAGTCAGAGCCTGACTCCACCCACTGGCAATATTTGAAAAATGCTGGAAAAGTGAGCAGAGCCCAGTGGAGGGGGCGTGCACCTGAGACGCATCTCTTTGTATGGAACTTGCCTACGTCACCAACAACCGCTGTGTCACGTACTACCGCAAACATCCAATAGGAAAACTCAACTGCAGTAGCCACCGTTCAACCTGAAGAGGGCAGCACTAAGACGTTTTTACAACATATATTGTGGAAATAGAACACTTTATAAACAAATGCCAAAAAAGTTACTCGAATCAATGACTGGTATTAATAAAGATCCATTCTTACAGATCATTAACTAAAAAAAGTTGGTTAAGTGTTTAGTTACTCTTTAAGGAACATCTTAAGAAGTGGCTTATTAATATTTTTAAATATGAAATAAATATTTTTCATAGTAATTTATTATAATGTGTTTTTTTTTTTTTTTTTTTGTATGTATGTATTGTGTTTTAGTGGAGTCTTGTACTGAGTGTCTGTTATTGTGTGTACCTGCCTAGGGACTATGGATGTAAATTAGCAATATTGCTATAATCCGGCTTGTTTACATTTTGTACTTTGTACTTATGTTCATTAACATGCTTTGTCCCTATTAAACAAAAATAAATGAAAAATGAAATGAATCGGTGGGCGGGGCTAAACCGGAAGTAGGCGTTGATCTTCTTCTGTGACTTTAAGAAATCAACATGAAATCACATTGAGATTCACCGCAGTAAAAAGTGTGACACCAATAAAAACATTCATGATGTCCTCTCAAGTCCTCCTTTCTCCAACCGTTTATGGTGAATCAAGATATACAAAACAAAACATGATTATAACCGTTATCCTTCAAATTAAAACAAATGCATCCTCTCAGCATGTGCTATAACCCTCATATATTAATTTTCATATATTACTGGTAAGCCAGGAAAGATATTAACCAGAGACTACCATCGAGGAAAAAAAAACCTGTTTAGACTTTAAAATCGTGTCTGATGCAGAGAGAAAAACACAGAGAATGAGAGAGACAGATGAAAGAGAGAGAAAAAGCAAAAAAAAATGCTGAAGATTCAGAACGGCTGTCTGCCTCTCCTGTTTAAAATGAAACTCATCTGAAAGGCAGTGAATTCAGCTGTGCTGTATGAGTCACTGAAGATGTCCCACAAGTTCCCATGGCCAGGTTTCCTTTCAAAGGGTCATATCACACAGGTCCATATATAATAATTCATCAAGCTCAGTTCAGTTCAACTTTATTGTCAGACTCAGGTTGACTTCTCCAAAGGATTTGTATTTATTTTTTTATTTTTTTATTTAGTCTTACACAACCATTTTCTACCTTCTCTCTGATCGTTAGAATAAAACACGAGCGTTCTAAAGAGGTGGCTGATTGCGATTTCACTTTTTTCATTTTAAATAGTGTGTAATGTTGCTCTTGGTGCATGAATAGTATCTGCAAAGTTGCAGCACTGAAAGTTCAATGTAAGCAGAGATATCGTCTTTTAAAAATCAGGAAGTTTAATGCCTACAAAAACGACTCGAATGGGACTACAACGGGTTTTAGAGGTCACTAATTACAGCTTTACTATACTCCAAGAAAGAGTAACACAGTGACTGTGTGGTACTTTCAAAACATTATTCTGTTTGTTTGAGCATTTCGAACTGCAATGGTTTGAGTTTGAGTCAAGGCTGTATTATCAGATTAACAGCAGACTGGGGGAAAACAAGAAAACAAGTCATTATTTTGCCGCTAATGGTGCTCACACACTTGTACATATTCACAAGGGTGTTTGTTGCCTTGCAACTATATATATCTGAAATATTCTGCAGTTTTACACAATCTATTAGTGGTTGTATTATCAGTAGTAAAAGACAGTACCTTTAAAGTTATTCTTTAATGTTTTTAATGTTTTTGCTCTTTTTGTGTAAAATATCCTTCTCCGAATTACTTCAGGAACAAACTATATAAGCCTACTCTATGAAATGTATACATATTATCTCTGGACTGGAGATAGACTAGGTACATTAATGGGTTTTGTGAGGGCTCTTTTCCACACATAACTGAGCAGCTGAAATTGGTATGAATCACTCCGTCTTTCACGCACACACATCTGAAGTGTGACTAAAAACTGAAAAAGGGCAAAACAGAAAAAAATATTACAAGTAGACATAAAATGATCTTGTCAAACAGGTGCTGAGAGCTTAAGGAATCTAAACTCTTGCTCAAATTATGACTACCTTCATTACCATTCAGATATACTTCCATCTGGAGTGAAAAAATAAATAAATCACACAAACAGTGAAAATTCAATTCAGTTTATAATACTTTTGCCTCATAAACTCCTAATTACTGCTTATTAAAAGTTATTAAGTTGTTGTTAAGTTTAGGTATTGTGTATGATTAGAGATGTAGAATATGGTCATGCAGAATAAGGCTTTAACATGTGCTTTATAAGTACTAATAAACAGCCAATATCATAGTATTATGGATGCTAATAATAAGCAACTAGTTAATAGTGTAAATTAGATCCTAAAGTAAAATGCTACTGAAAATTCCAACGCAAATATTATAAATATTAGATCTTACGCCTTGTATTGGAACTTAGTGAGCTCCCTAGGTAGGCTGCATTAAGGAATCATACAGAGGTTGCCTATAAAGTAGTGCGGCATATATGTACTGCATCCTTCACAGAGAAGGTAACACCATAATACATTGCAATGGGGGACATAACTATGAACAAAAAAAATGATTAAAAATGTCATTAAAACACATGTTTTACCAAATATTTTTTAGCTTAGCAACATACTATCAGTAAATGCTTTTAAAACCAATTTCAAGAGACATATATATATATATACAATAAAGTGTTAGCAAATATTAAGCAGACTGTCTACTAATACTTTAAGGAGAGTTAGTTGACATGAAGTTGCAAAGTTACTTAAAGTTAGAAGAATGTCTAATGTGGACAATAGAAATGAAGTGTTTCCGTATTAATTTTTTATATTTTAAATTATACATTGCATCGTGTTGTATTTCAGCATTAAAGGAAATGTCCATAAAATTAATGGATAATGTTCTGGCATAAAATACCAGTTCCTTCACTGTTTATAGAGATTTTTTTTTTAGTTGCTGCCTGTATAAAACGTTCCAAATCTGTAATGAATGGCAGCTCACTACATTCAGAACAGAGCTCAAGTGTTCATTACGCCAGCTTTACATCCTCCTCTAACTTCACTTTTGTCCTACCTCACAGAGCACATGACAACAAGGCATTGTCATGATATCCAGTTGATCTGACTCTTTCGATCCCATAATTAGCCTCCCTGGAGCACGGTGGAGACGAATCTCATTCTCAGCCCAGTCTCTTCCGGCATTATGGAGAAGTAAAACATCCCTAGTGAGGATGGCCAAGTTTCGTCCTCTGTTATAGTGGCCTTTGCGCAGGGGAACTCTCAGGAAAACAGTATCTCTGAAAGAAAGATTAGCAGAATGAAACAAGAATGAGTGTTGTAGTAACAGCTCCACCGGGAGCTACACGTCTCAGTGCTTCAGAGCTTCATTTCGTCCAATGCTCTTGTAATCATTTCAGATTTATGTCGGCTACAAATATGTAGTGAAATGTTGTCACATCGCAATAAAACCCAGTAAATAAAAGAATAGTTTAAAATTCTGACACAATTTACTGACCTTCATTTCAGTCCATCGGAGACAAAAGACTTCCTTTTTATTTTCCAGAGTTTTCAATGGCAAAAAGTACCTACACATTCAAGGACAGCAGTTAATCAAGTGCAATACAAAGTCAACTTTGTGTGTACGCAAAATGAAAGTTTTTAACATTGCTTTTCATATCCAAAAGCAAATATATTATAATTAAAACGTGTTTTAACAGAACATGCATTTGCATTTCTTTCAGAAAAAGAAGCCAAAAAGATTCTATAGGCCTACATGCAAAACTAGTAGTGCTTTAAAATATTAAATAAATACATTTGAATTAATAATAAATGAGAGATTTAGCATTTCTTTAAATTGTTAGTAAAGTCTCAAAATCTGGCCTCAGTAAACAGTAGGTTTGAGCCAAGAATGTAAAAGCTGGAGGATTTAAATATGTATGAAATTTTAATGAATTTAACACTAAACATCAAACATTCTCTCAAACCCCATTAGACATTTTCTTTTTGAAGTCCAGTGTTTATTTTTCAGGCCAGGATTCACCTTTATACTGCTGCGAACGGCAAGTTTTACTTTGAGTTTGACAGAGAAATACATCATTCATGCTAGTCAACATGACCTGATTTACTTTAAATCAGGTCAATTTTTTGTATCAATGATTATGTTCATGATTTACATAATCATGAAAATCATGAACATAATCATTGATACAAAAAAAATATATCTTCGTTTTATTGTATTGACTTTCTCCTCCTCTAAAACTGCTTTGTTTTTTCGTTTCATGCCCAATAAAGCAGCGTTTCCATCCCAAATGTTCAAGAGAAGAAAATCGCCACTTCCTAGAAAATTCATGCAAAATATCTGCAATAAAATGGAGGTTGCTGGCATCAGTGGACGCCACTGTGGCTCTTTTTTCATTCATTACAAATGATTTGTGTCTTAAAGCATGCAGACGAAATGGAATAAACTCTGTCATGTTGTCTTGTGTTTGGATGCTGGTTTGGGAACACAATTATGTGAGACGCCTGTGGGAGGGAATTTTGATGACAGACTTTGGCTCAGGCATTTCAGAATGATTAAACCAACATTTAAAAAAGCATTGCGCAACATTTCATGTTAAAATTGCCGTTTTTCTAACCCATAGATGCCTAAACGATTGCCTGATGGGCTGAATGAGCCCTTCTCTGATCACTGCGATTGCCTCTATAATCCTGTACAGTAAAATAAATAAGAGGGATTTGAGACTGGGCGAGACGTCATGCGCGTTCACGCTCACCTGTCTATGTCTGGCAGGTTTGTGTATTCGCCGCCATTCTCCGTATCAGCGAAGACAACTCGAGCGACACAACTTTAGTCAACTTTCCACAAAAGTAGAAGATGGATTCAAAGAGACTGGCTTGTAGTTCAGTCCAAACCCCCAAAATTGAATTAAATAATTCTATAGATTTTTTCGGCCTTGAGTTCACGAAGTTTCCAGTGTTTCTTACGCAACCTCTTCCGTTGACAGAAAAATCTAATATGGTGAATCATTTATTGGATAATATTATGAATTATTTGCAATATGGGTTAAGCCATAATAAGATGCAACCTAAAAAGTTTTTGGCTAACCCCTTTGATAAAGACTTTGATAAAGTTCTTGAGTACTTTATAAATATTTAAGCTTTTTTTTCCCCAATTGCTTCCTTTCCTGCTCTGCAAAAACGTTTCTGCTATCAATTTATACGTAGAGTTTTGGGACAAAATGCAATTAGAAGGCAAGATTACAAAACTGTTGACGTTCGGCTTTGGCAAAAGTTCCCGCATTAGTGCTGATCCGGTGGAAAAGTACAAATATATATTAGGATCATTGAGAAACACTTTGCTCTCGCTTGTTTTTCTCTTTCAGTCATCAGATCTCCAGAGGAAGGCAAAAGAAAAACCTCAAGTGTCTAGAAAGCACTGATGTACCATCTTGCTTAAGGTCAAGCTAAATTTGGGCCTATACCTGACTTTTGAATTAGATGTGCAGTAATTTTAACTTGCTTGGTGTAGAAATTAACCAATACACAACTTGATGCTCTTTGCATCTGGCGACATTTGCCATATTTTTATACACCTCTGAACAGAGAACAAAACAGTGCCTTTGTATAGAAGTTAGTTTCTGTCATGGAATACGAAAAAAAAAAGGTAATTACTCAAACTCTGACCCCGTCGCCTTGCCATAACTTGGTCCTTGTAGAAATAAAGTCATTGTGAGATAAAAAGTAGCAATTACTTTTTTTTTTTTTTTTTTTGTATTTGATTCCATGGTGGAAACACACAACAAAATAAGTTTGGAATAACTTTATATGTTTTCTTGTTTAATCCACTATGGGTTACCATTCATATCATTGGATGTTTGATGCTTCTAACAGATAAATGGTTTATTGAAAATTATCTTTACAATATGTGTATTATGTTTTTATGTGTTATCAATAGTATGTGTATATTGGAGACCCAAAGACACGTTTCAAAGAGAATTTAAATGAATGAGAGTGATTTTGTCTTTCTGCCTTCTTTAACTGACCTATCACGTGTCTGTTCCTCGTACGGTTGTTTTGCAGGCTTCTTCATGAAGGGAATATATTCCACATAAGTTTCAACTCTGAGTTCTGCAGAGACAAAAAAAAAATGAATTTCAGTCATCCTAGAAAAACAATTTGTACATTTTCCATTTAAAGTGTATTTTCCATGCGTCAACACATTTCTGCCTGTAAACCCACTGGAATGTCTTGCTTCATACAGTTTAACACTTAAATATATGATACCTCCTCCACTTAATTATGAACATAAGTGTGAACATCAGATCATATTCCTTTTCTTGACAATATGACATCATCGATGTAATGGTCTGTAAGAGAATAATAAGATTAAATCTAATGAACAGTGCCAAGATTTCCAATTATTAAATCCCCCATTGATAACCATGTGGACAGAATCCCTATTACTGTGACGATAAGCTTAGTTAAAAACTATAATGAAAAATGTAATAAGGGAAATGGCCTTTGGACTTAAGAGCTGCAACTAAGCACTTTGAATTAAATCATCTATTAGATCACAGACCGTTATTCATCTCGTTGTACCAGCACTTAACCACTCAAAGACACGCCAAGCCATTCATCAAAAACTACAAGCACTTTTATACCCCAAAAGTTGATTGACAGCTTTCTTGTTTTAGCTTGGAACTTTTTTTTTCTAAATGCCTGCAGTTATTTTTGATACTTTCACGGTATACAGTATATGTTTTACCCCTGTTCAATTTTTAAATTCACCAGGAAAATAAATTACATTTTAAAATTATGGTTGCCATTGTGAACATCACCGTGTGTTTGTGTGTGTGTGTGTGTGTGTGTGTGTGTTATTTATATATTTCCAATTAAGCTGTAATTTTGTCAATTGTGAAATATCGTTTAATTGTGTGTATTAAATGGAAAGAGTCCGAAAAACTCAAATGTTATTTCCACACAAAATGAAGAACACACATTTGAGGCCGTTTATACTGAAACCCTATGCATTTCATTTGAATAACCTGAGACATTCTATGGCTTTACAACAGTGCAAAAACAAGGGACAAACTCCTCTAGTCTTCTGGAGACAGTCTATGCTGTTGCTGTGTATTACTCAATTAACTGTCCATAGCATCCAAGAAAGCATTGTGCTCCTGTATTCCAATGTCAAAGCAAAAATCTATGGTTATGTCTTATCTCCATACTGCAGCACTGCCCTCATTTCCAACAAGCGAAGTGTTATTGTAAGACAGCTTAGAGGCAAAAATGAAACCATTACTACACTGAGCCTGTTAAACTCAATGGGATTTATGATGTCATGTGCCTTTCAGTGAAAACCAATAGGATACAAATAACATGCATCCTATTGAATACAGTAGATCTCAAAACCCAGTGAGCTTCTGACTTACGTACCACCAAAGACTTTAAAAGCTCTCCTGACTGTAAAGAAAGGCCATATTCGGAGGAAGCACTGCATTGAGGAGGCATTTTAATGACCAAACTCTCTCCCCACACACTTTTTGGGAAAAGATTTTAATAAAACACATTGTAGAGCCCAACCAATATGGATTTTTGTGGGGCAATGCCGATACCGATAAAAAAGCCAGATACCGATATATCGGCTGATATTATTAATGTGTATATTATAATACAGTAGCAATATTATGCATGTGTATTATAGTATAGTACCAGTGGCTTTCCTATTGGTGTGTATAAACTTTTGATGGGTAGGCGGTCGCATGAACTGAAATTCTCATATGAACCGAAACTCAGCGTATAGACCTGAGAAAAATATCTATATTGAAATGTCTACTTTTAAACAGAACAATTCAAAACGAAAGACAGATTGCTCTCTGCTGTAATCCGTATGAAATGTGCATTTCTCTCTGGAGCGTTCACTGAAGATCACGAGTCAGTGTCGTCAACTTTGCAGCGACACTGACTGAAAACACTTGTTTATTAATAATAAACAATTAAAATGTCTCCTTGCTATATTTGATGTATTCTCAATCATTACTTTTGCCAGTTCTTTGTGACAGCTTTTATGTGCTTTTTAAAAAAATCCCGCATTTAAAAAAAAATATTTATTTATCGGCCATTATAAATGCTGATACCGATAGTTAGGAAAATGCCTAATATCGGCCCGCCGATATATCGGTCGGGCTCTAATACATTGCATTTTATTAATTTTGCTCGGTCACAGGATGGAGGAAAAAAAAATATAGCTGATCCATAAAACAAACAAGCAAGCACTAAATGGTAATCCCATGACTAGTACTCACACACCAACATCTGTTGTTCAGCAAATACGGCAAACGTCACAATGTGATCAATATTCATGAGCAAAGTCGTGCCTGGCACAGCTTGAGTGCTGACAGAAAGTAAACTCCCTGTGGTGAGAAGACAAGAGAAGTAACAACATATTTGACAAAAAAAAGAACCTTTATAGTCAGATTTTTTTCTTTTTTAGCGTTAAAATGGGAACTATGTGTTGTAAATGTGTGATGAGATGCTGTCAAGATTTATAATTTGTCCCACCCTTTTTTTTCTTGATAGTTCCTACACACCTGCTGAATATAATAAATAAATACAGTTAAATAAAATAAAAATAACACTATTCCGTCCAGTGTAGTTTATGTATTTTATGGTGATTTTCACACTATTGTTATTTTTAATATGTTATAGTTGCACACTTCCACTACCGTTCAACATTTTGGGGTGAGTATTATTTTTTTAATATATATAATATAATGTTTTTTTTTTCAAGATTAAACTGGTGAAAAGTGGCAATAAAGAACTTTATAATAATACAAATTATTTCTATTTCAAATACATGCTGTTCTTTTGAACTTTCTATTCTAATTAAAGAGGCAGGAAAAGTCCTGTATGACAGTTTGTGCAAAATATTAACCATAATAATAATAAGAAATGTTTCTTGAGCAGCAAATCATCATATTACAATGATTTCTTCTTTTTGTTTAGACATCGCTTGGTTCTAGAACATATTGAGCACCCAATTATCATTATCCTGAAATCTCTGTAAAGCATTGATAACAAGCCCCTCAAATAACACGAGCAGGCGAAACAGCAGGAGAAGCAGCGGGAATCCTCAGAGATGCCACAGTTGCTTCTACTTGCAGCATACGCAGTAATTAAATCCTAATAATGATTTATGAATAAAAATCTAAAAAGGCCGAGGGCTGAAAAAAAATAATGCAAAATCTGTCAGAGGGCAAAGGGAACGCTCATGATTAGATTTCATTGTGTATGAAAATTATTTTTTCAACTCCTCCTTTCTTTAAAAAGCCACATTTTTTTTTTTTCACCTGTAATAAATAATCTCAATGGCCTTCTGCTCCTTTCATACACTGCAAATATGATTCAAGCAAGGTTCACACTCTTGGTCAAGTGAGGATAAAACATCAGGAGACAAGTTCTCAGGGTTTCGTTGAGCAGAATAACATGAAGTGTTAAAAGAAGCGGAGCTCAACTCATACTTTCAAAGCTCATGCCATGCCGTCTCGAATATGCTGCAATTTCACCTGCTTTTAATCACTCGGCTAATTTAAATGCAGATCTAGGTTCAGAGAAGGAGACTGACAGCACCATAATTAAACATCTTTACAATGAGTCCTGCAGGTAGCCCTGTCTGTCACGATTACTTTGATTGGAAAATTTGCTAAGAATGAATCATACCCAACGATATTAATTTGCATGAGCTGTCTGTGTACAGTTTTAGCACCGAAACTTCACTTAGAGATAGTTGGAACGAAAAATTCTCTCATCATTTAAAGCCCGTCCACAACAAGGACAATGACGATAAAGATATAGTTTTAAAAATGGCTCTAGATAATCGCATTCAATGATAACTGTCTGCACAGACAAACAATTTTGTTGGAATCACTTTTTTTTTTCAGCTGATGAACAATAAAAACTTTGACTGCCAATCAGAATCCGTCCTTTAATGAGCTTGAAAATTGGTAATACTACTGTGCATAAGACTGGCATGACACCTTCATAACCATGACATGACATATGTCTTGAATATGAAGTAGGGTTTATGCATGTTTATGACAACTGTCATGAAGTGTCTTTCACTCAGTAATGACATTTTGAATGCAAATATGACATTGTTTGAGATGTCTTTGTTATGACATCTTGACATAAACCAATACCATCATAAGCTGTCAGTGTCTTTGTCATGACAACTTGACATAAAAAAAATGAAGTTAAACTGTCACGTGGTTGGCTTTGACGTTGGCTGTCATGAGGCATTATAACTGTGTCATGAATATTTTTTTGTGACCTCAACTACAGTGGTACTAATTGATACTTTATGTTTTTTCTTGCACTGAATTGGTGCAGCTTAGTGATTTAACCAGAGTGTGAGCATTCAAGAAGGGAACCCGCTATAAAGACACAATTAATGAGTTCTGCTAATCAACACATTCAACACCTGACATATCTAGGACACCTTCTCTCTCGCAGAAGAAATACTGTCTGTACAGAAAAGGCACAATCAGATTGATAGGATTTTTCGTCTGCACAGCATTCCTAAGATCTTGACTCTGTATTCTGAATAACACGCTTTTTTTTTTTAAGCATGTTCATCTCCATGGTCCATCGCACTCGTAGCCCTGTCATCCACCCACCTTCCCGGCTGGGAGCGCGCAAGTTCAAGGAGAAGACGTTTCAAAAAGACTTCTGTAGGAAGTACAGAACATTCATTGATTTGTTTGTAGCTAAACCTTCTTTCCAGGCCAAGTGTGACATTCCCAAACTCTCACATTGACATCACTGTTCTGTCCATCACTCTTCTCCAGCCGGCCCATCATGTCTTATACAAGCTGTACAGGAATCTCAAGTGTGGAGGGGACACGAACTCTCCTCTGGAAAGCTTTGAATTCTCAGTAGGTGTCTGCACACCAAAGATGTGTGATGAAATCCCACTGGGAACGGGAGAGCACGATCTATGCTTATTTTCTATTCATTGACATGCTGCTACTGCCACAGCGTGCAACCATGATCATGGTGTGCACTGGAAAAACAAGATGAGGCAAAGCTTTCAGGAAATGCACTAAAAATGCCAGACTCATGCAGATGGGAAAAAACAGTAAACAGCAAATTCCAGCCTTAAAATTCATTGGGCCATCGATCAGGCAGAAATTGCAATTCTGTCATTATTGGGCCATCGATCTGTCATTATTTGCTCACTGTTCCATGCTGTTCCAAACAATGTTTTTCTTTCTTCTGTGGAACATTAAAATTAGATTTTTAAAAATAATATTCATGCTGCAGATATCTATACAGTGGATACAAATAATTGCATTATAAAAGACAAAATGTAAAAATATATTTTTTTAAAAATATTTTTAAAGTTTCTTACGTTCATCAAAGCTGCATTTACTTCAAAAACATTGATCAACAACACAGTAAAACCGTAATATAGTGAAATATTATTAAAATTAAAAATAAGCTGTTTTCAGCAGCCGTTACTTCATATAAGGCAGAAATAAAATGCAAAGAAATGTATAACTGTAATCTGGAACTGGAAAATGAATGTTTTGTCAAGTAAATATTTAAATGTTGGAATGACAGTCTTTTTCGAAAGTTTAGAAAAAGGTTAAAAAAATATTTAGGAAGGGTTGATGGATGGATGGATGGATGGATGGATGGATGGATGGGTGGATGGGTGGGTGGGTGGGTGGGTGGGTGGATGGATGGATGGATGGATGGGATGGATGGATGGATGGATGGAGGGAAGGAAGGAAGGAAGGAAGGAAGGAAGGAAGGAAGGAAGGAAGGAAGGAAGGAAGGGAAGGAAGGAAGGAAGGAAGGAAGGAAGGAAGGAAGGAAGGAAGGAAGGAAGATTTTAGTAGGAGTACTATACCCCGCTGCTAATTACATACTGATTAAAACATTTAAATGTTCAAACAGAGAAATGAACACATTGAGAAACAAACACACCCCGGGCAGGGAGAGCCTTGTGCACGAGGCACCATCTCACTGTTTTCACACCAACCGTACGCTTCCAATATATGACTTTCACACCAGCTTATTAGAAGCACCAGAGAAGCTAAATGTTTACAAATAATGATGATCTCTGTATTTATTAATAGTAGTCTCACTAAGCTCATTGTACGTCTTTTTGTTCACATTTATACATCCTCGTTCTGTCAAACTAGTCCCTTTAGCCATGCCCATTTCATATTGTACCATAGTACACAGTGAAATCTACCTCCCATTTTCTCTACATCACCAAACATTAATGCAGTTATTAAGACTGAAGTGTGCTATTGTCTTTATTTAAAGGGATAGTTCACCCAAAAAATGAAAATTAGCCCATGATTTACTCACTCTCAAACCATCATAGGTGTGTATTACATTCTTCTTCCAGACAAATACTATCAGAATTATATTAAAATATGTCCTGGCTTTTCCAAGCTTTATAATGACAGTGAATGGCCATTTCTGTTTTGAAGTCCATAAAAATGCATCTATCCATGGCAAAAATGCATCTATCCATGATAAAAGTGCATCTATTCATGGTAAAAGTGCATCTATCCATGATAAAAGTGCATCTATTCATGGTAAAAGTGCATCTATCCATGGCAAAAGTGCATCTCTCCATGATAAAAGTGCATCTATTCATGGTAAAAGTGCATCTATCAAAAGTGCATCTCTCCATGATAAAAGTGCATCTATTCATGGTAAAAGTGCATCTATCCATGGCAAAAGTGCATCTATCCATGATAAAAGTGCATCTATCAAAAGTGCATCTATTCATGGTAAAAGTGCATCTATCCATGGTAAAAGTGCATCTATCCATGGTAAAAGTGCATCTATCAAAAGTGCATCTATTCATGGTAAAAGTGCATCTATCCATGGTAAAAGTGCATCTGCATCTATTCATGGTAAAAGTGCATCTATCCATGGTAAAAGTGCATCTGCATCTATTCATGGTAAAAGTGCATCTATCATCTATTCATGGTAAAAGTGCATCTATCCATGGTAAAAGTGCATCTGCATCTATTCATGGCAAAAGTGCATCTATTCATGGTAAAAGTGCATCTGCATCTATTCATGGCAAAAGTGCATCTATCCATGGTAAAAGTGCATCTATCCATGGTAAAAGTGCATCTATTCATGGTAAAAGTGCATCTATTCATGGTAAAAGTGCATCTATTCATGGTAAAAGTGCATCTATCCATGGTAAAAGTGCATCTATCCATGGTAAAAGTGCATCTATCATGGTAAAAGTGCATCTATTCATGGTAAAAGTGCATCTATCCATGGTAAAAGTGCATCTATCCATGGTAAAAGTGCATCTATCCATGGTAAAAGTGCATCTATCCATGGTAAAAGTGCATCTATCAATGGTAAAAGTGCATCTATTCCATGGTAAAAGTGCATCTATCCATGGTAAAAGTGCATCTATCCATGGTAAAAGTGCATCTATCATGGTAAAAGTGCATCTATTCATGGTAAAAGTGCATCTATCCATGGTAAAAGTGCATCTATCCATGGTAAAAGTGCATCTATCATGGTAAAAGTGCATCTATTCATGGTAAAAGTGCATCTATTCATGGTAAAAGTGCATCTATCCATGGTAAAAGTGCATCTATTCATGGTAAAAGTGCATCTATCCATGGTAAAAGTGCATCTATCCATGGTAAAAGTGCATCTATCCATGGTAAAAGTGCATCTATCCATGGTAAAAGTGCATCTATTCATGGTAAAAGTGCATCTATCCATGGTAAAAGTGCATCTATTCATGGTAAAAGTGCATCTATTCATGGTAAAAGTGCATCTATCCATGGTAAAAGTGCATCTATCCATGGTAAAAGTGCATCTATCCATGGTAAAAGTGCATCTATCCATGGTAAAAGTGCATCTATCATGGTAAAAGTGCATCTATCCATGGTAAAAGTGCATCTATTCATGGTAAAAGTGCATCTATTCATGGTAAAAGTGCATCTATCCATGGTAAAAGTGCATCTATTCATGGTAAAAGTGCATCTATCCATGGTAAAAGTGCATCTATCCATGGTAAAAGTGCATCTATCCATGGTAAAAGTGCATCTATCCATGGTAAAAGTGCATCTATTCATGGTAAAAGTGCATCTATCCATGGTAAAAGTGCATCTATTCATGGTAAAAGTGCATCTATTCATGGTAAAAGTGCATCTATCCATGGTAAAAGTGCTTGCAAAAAACTTTGTTGCAATGGATGGCGTCAATTCTCACACACGAGCTTCCTCGCAATGATCACGGTGATTGGTTGTTAGATGACAGGGCCATCATGCGGAACATAACACAGACGCAACAAATCATGGAATTACGACATCTAAATATCTGTGTCTCCTACACAAAATAATAATAGTAATGGCATCCAAATGCATATATAATGACATGTTTGTGCAGGCCCCAGTGAAGTGTAATTCTAAAAAGGCAGTGAGAGAGAAAAGTCATGAATAAAATTAAATTAAATCAAGGTAGCCTAACACCCCAATGAAAACCATCACTTGCCTAATACATTAACACATTAACACTTGCTTGGTTAATTGACATCCTATTAGCCTAAATAGACTACTTAAAGCAAGGAAATGTTGCTCCTATTGAAGTAATGTAATAGTTGAATCACGGTGGATTGTGAACTCACCGAAACGGAAAAGAAAGCCCAACTGGACGCAGGATCAGTTACTGCTGCTGGCCCAGTTGGTGCTAGGAAAAAAAAACATAATAAAAGTGAAATTCGGCAATGGGATATCAAGCTAAACTAAGCATGAGATGGGAGAGGATTTGTTTGCAGATCAATGCAGCATTCCCTCTTGTTTCACGGACCCCCGTCTGAAAGAAGAATGTCATTACACACCAGTAAATCATGGGCTAGTTTTCATTTTTGGGTGAACTATCCCTTTAAAGTGCCTTCAACAGAATCAGACTGAAACCAGGATACCGACTATATAAGAACATTTGCTCCGAAAAAAAATCTTATGCTACATAAGTTTTTCAGAGCACAGACCTTGACAAAGTGCACAGTGCACCAGCAGATCTTATACATTATGAAGAGGGGTCACTCTTGAAAGAAAGGTACATTAGTTTGCTTTTATCTCAATTATGTTGTCAGAGAGATTTCTGTACAGTAGATATCAAGTGGATTTATTTGCATTAGAACAAGGAAGGGGAACGTAGCTTTGAAGACTGTGAGCATCCTACAGTTTCAAGGACTTTCTTTCATGTTAGAAATATTGTGAAGTCTGATTACATGAGACAGGGTCTCTTGCTTAAATATCTTTATAAGTTGTGGAAAATAAAGTCAAGACGGGCCAACATCATAAAATACTAATAATAAGAGAATATTGTTGTTTTTTTCCTACCTTTATGAACAGCAACGGGAGATGCAGCCGAGAAAACATCAAACTTCTCCCAGTCCAACATGGAGTTTGTTGGAGACATTTTTTGTGGTGGGTCATTATGATATTGAACTTTCTGTAGGCCTATGGACTGTAAAAAAGACGTTAATATTCCTCTTCAAGTAAAAACAAAAAATAAATCTATCTTTTGTTGCTGACTTCAAACGACCATGTATTCAATCAAACACTGTTCAATTTCACTTTTACTTGGTAAATTGGACATGGACAGCTTGCTAAAAAAAACATGAACAAAAGTTAAGGAGATAAAGATTATACTATAGACTACACGATACGATAGGCTTACCTATGTGTGCAAATTGGGTGATGAAGCAAAACCACCAGTAGCGTCTCTTGTGGAGTGAAGAGTGTACTGGAAAACATGAGTAGTGTCTCTACTGCTCTCTTCAGGTCAGCAGTGGTACTACAGTGGCGTTGCAGCACAGTCTTTGGCGCCATACAGTGGGTAAACAATGAAACAGAGGGAATATTATTCAAAGAACATTGAGAAAACAAGGCTCTATTTTATTTGCTCTTTTTCTCCAGTGGATTTCTCCACTTCCAATTTGATTCCTCCTAAACGGTTGTTTTAACACTAGAGAAAAATCCATCTCTTATCTGAAAAGCAATTCCAGCATCATCCACAGACTAAAATAAAAGCAGCGAGATGATTGAAATCTAAAGAGGAGAGTTTCCACTGGGGTTATTCTGTGTTTTGGGGCCACTAATGAAACAAATTACAAAAGACCTGGAGTTGAAAGCAGGAGGGTTTAAAATAAAACCTTAATTATAGGCTAGCATTAAACTAACAGATCTTACTGTGCATATAAAGTGGGATAATGTACAATCATGGTCAATATTGCAAAATACACCCGACGGGGTCACCAGGTTGTATATCATGCTGAAGAGGTTTATTTAGCAAAACTGTCACGCTTACTGTAGGCTACACCATCATATACACAGAAGTGTATATGCAAATTAGACAAAAAGACAAAGTTAGCAAGAGCCTGTTTGCTTTTTTTCTGTGGAGGAAATGAATGGGCGAAGTACTTCTGTAAACAACATACATCAACTGTACTCAATAGGTTATTTTTATATTGTAAACATTATTCAACAATTTGCATTTTAATAGCTGTTTTTGGACTTTTGTAGGCTATATAATCCCCAAAACCGAACAATCTCTTTTAATTATAAAAATTACAGGTAATATGTCATGTCCTTTGAAAATTGACATTAATCAAAACCATTATTTCAAGAGCAGATAAGCTTCAGTTTGAGAAATGATGTTGGCTTCTGCATTTTTCCCTTGAATATAATTAACCGGACACGCATTCAGCAATTCACAGTGTGCTCACACACACATACAAACACCTCCAAGGCTGTCTCTCATCTCACTAAATGATGCTACAAATTGAGGAACAAAACTCACAGTCATTTCCTCTCACCTCAGTGCTGAGTCCAACACATGAAAGGATCTTCACAGAGTCAGGTATCATTATAGTCAGGAAAAGACTGTGTGCAACATTGACATTTCTTCACTTCCTCTACAGATCAAAGTCACTGTTGCTGATGGGTTTGTGGAGCTCAGTACATGTCTCACTACACGGATACACATCTATAAATCAACTGACCGCATTTTAGTCACCAAACTCTACTCTCTCAAGCCCAGCGGCCAGTCTCTCCGCGGTCATGGAGTTAAATACTGAATCGTATTGCTTCAAGCTAATCCAATCAAAATGAGACGGTACACCTTGAGTGGAATTTGTTGCCGTTTTTTGAGATAATGAAAGGGGACCAAGCATCTCCGGTGAGGAGATAAAATGCATTTTAGTGCCTCCTTTAACAAGAAGAAAATGGAAGTATTGATCTGTTCATGCCCCTGTGATTTCTGCTGTTGAGTGTTTGAACAGTGATATTTATGCAGGTGCTCTCATAGCTATGCAAGGCAAGAGAGAAAAAAGAACAGCATAAATGGTCCCAGCTGCAGCTTATTCTGGCCAATAACTGCCAAAATAGAGACAGAAAAGGTCTGTCTGACCCCAAAAGGTCAATCATACCTGTTCACATTTAAATTCATAATACTCAAGCGCTTGTAATATTTGCTATATTTGTATTTTTTGGATGCATGTTGGAGTCCGGTGTTATGCTGTCTGAAGCTGAGACTAGTGATCGACCTAGCCTGCCAAAGTCATAACAATACAATCATTGTTTTATTATAATCCTAGATGGTAAATACATATGCAACAGTAACATCTAAATGCAAAATGTCTGTTTTCTTAGAATCACATCTGAAAAGGCTGCATGCACCGTTTCTTAATATACAAAGCTATACTGTGACACTTGGGTAATACACATTTTCATATGCCAATAAATAGGCTACCAGTTAAATGTTGTATGGGTGGGAGGGAAGTAGAGCGAGAAGGAAAAGGGAAGGGGTTAGTTCTCATTTGCTGACTGACTGCCCTCTCCTGGCCTCTCTGTCAGAGGAATATTAAACCGCATTTCATCTTCTCTTGGCTTTAATGAGGCACACTAAAGATGCTCACAGCAAAGACAGGGCAAGGTCAGAGCCAGCTGACATGCCTGTTCTTCAGAAAAATCCACTTGCCTCCCTGATCACCCTAAAGACTCCCTGTCCTAAAGACTTGCCCTCCAAAGCCCTTAAACTTTCAGTTGAGACCCTTTATCATTGCCATGCATTCTAAAACAAGAGGGAAAAGACATGATAAGGAAGTTATACTGCTCTCAACACTGCATCTCATCCAAACACTGGAGAAAGTTTGAATAGATTGACAGCAAAAGGTACACATTTAAAAGCATGCCTACATAAATGGAAAAAAAGGAATAGGTCTACAGTGAAACATTTAAATGAGGCATGTAGCCTGAATGGCACCAGCATGAGATTGGGGTTTAAAATAACACAGGAAACAACATTCCCATTAAAGCAATTTATTGACTCAAGTTACATTTATAAAAGCACACCAGATTTAAGCCATTTAGCATTGACATTAGTGCAAGGTAGAGATAAATGTATAAGGCGGTCCATTAGCCCTTGACAGATGAAGAGTATCGTCTTGAAGTGGGGGAGCTCTTGGAAGGTTTCTGGCCATAGGTGGAGGAGTCCACAGGGTTATATTGACCTGAGGCACTTTGAGACTGGCTGGACAAGCTACTATGTCTGCCACTTCCATCTTGTGTAAAGAAACTGTCAGGACTTGCTGCTGATGTAAGGGTAGAGAAACTCCAGGGAGACTTCAAGCCTTGGGATGAAAAGCTACTCTGTGATGCCACTGTACCAGAGGCCTGAAGACCTTGGGACCACCTAGAGATGGGAGGCTGCAATTGAGACGGTTTGCTCAGAGACGAGGATCCACTTGAAGCAGCCGGTTTGTACGGAGGAACTTTAGCAACCAAAGCAGGGGCAAAGTGGCTAGAGGTACCTTGAAGCTGAAGAGATGAGCCATCAGTAGAAGTGCTTCCCATCTGCATGGGCACATAACGACTAGATCCTGCCAGCTGAGCACCAGCTCTACTTTGAGAGCTGGATGTTAATAGATTGGAGAAAGATTGGCCAGGACTTGCTGCAGAGGTAAGGGTAGAAAACCTACTGGGAGACTTAGAACCATGAGATAGAGAACCAGTCTGTGAAGCCACTGTACCAGAGGCCTGAAGACCTTGGGACCACCTAGAGATGGGAGGCTGCAATTGAGACGGTTGGCTCAGAGACGAGGATCCACTTGAAGCAGCCGGTTTATACAGAGGAACTTTTGCAACCAAAGCAGGGGCAAACTGGCTAGAGGTACCTTGAAGCTGAAGAGATGAGCCATCAGAAGAAGTGCTTCCTGTCTGCATGGGCACATAACGACTAGATCCTGCCAGCTGAGCACCAGCTCTACTTTGGGACCTGGATGTTAATATATTGGAGAAAGATTGGCCAGGACTTGCTGCTGAGGTAAGGGTAGAAAACCTACTGGGAGACTTAGAACCATGAGATAGAGAACCAGTCTGTGAAGCCAGAGATAGAGAACCACTCTGTGAAGCCACTGTACCAGAGGCCAGAAGACCTTGGGACCACCTAGAGGTGGGAGGCTGCAATTGAGACGGTTTGCTCAGAGACGAGGATCCACTTGAAGCAGCGAGTTTATACGGAGCAACTTTTGCAACCAAAGCAGGGGCATACTGGCTAGAGATACCTTGAAGCTGAAGAGATGAGCCATCAGAAGTGCTTCCTGTCTGCATGGGCACATAACGACTAGATCCTGCCAGCTGAGCACCAGCTCTACTTTGGGAGCTGGATGTTAATACATTGGAGAAAGATTGGCCAGGACTTGCTGCCGAGGTAAGGGTAGAGAACCTACTGGGAGACTTAGAACCATGAGATAGAGAACCACTTTGTGATGCCACTGTACCAGAGGCCTGAAAACCTTGGGACCACCTAGAGGTGGAAGGTTGCCATTGAGATGGCTTGTTCATAGACAAGGAAATTACACTTGGAGCAGCCTGACTGTACACTTTTGCATCCAAAGGAGCAGGGGCATACTGGCTAGAGGTCCTTTGAGACTGGCCGAACAAACCCCTATATCTGCCACTTCCATCCTGTGTGGACAAAAGTTTTTCAGGACTTGCTGCCGTTGTAAGAGTAGAGAACCTACTAAGAGACTTAGAGCCGTGAGATGGAGAACCACTGTGTGATGCCACAGTACCAGTGGCCTGAAAACCTTGGGACCACCTAGAGATGGGAGGCTGCAATTGAGACGGTTGGCCCAGAGACGAGGATCCACTTGAAGCAGCCAGTTTGTACGGAGGAACTTTTGCAACCAAAGCAGGGGAAAACTGGCTAGAGGTACCTTGAAGACGAAGAGATGAGCCATCAGAAGAAGTGCTTCCTGTCTGCATGGGCACATAACGACTAGATCCTGCCAGATGAGCGCCAGCTCTACTTGTGGAGCTGGATGTATATACATTGGAGAATGATTGGCCAGGACTTGCTGCTGAAGTAAAGGTAGATGATCTACTGGGAGACTTAGAGCCATGAGATGGAGAGCCACTCTGTGATGCCACTGTGCCAGGGGCCTGAAAACCTAGGTGCCACCAATAGCTGGGAGGCTGCAATTGAGACGGTTGGCTCAGAGACGATGATCCACGTGAAGCCAGTTTATTCGGAGCAACTTTTGCAACCAAAGCAGGGGCATTCTGGCTAGAGGTACCTTGAAGACGAAGAGATGAGCCATCAGAAGAAGTGCTTCCCATCTGCATGGGCACATAACGACTAGATCCTGCCAGCTGAGCACCAGCTCTACTTGTGGAGCTGGATGTATATACATTGGAGAATGATTGGCCAGGACTTGCTGCCGAGGTAGAGGTAGATGGTCTACTGGGAGACTTAGAGCCTTGAAACTGAGATTTACTCTGTGATGCCACTGTACCAGAGGCCTGAAAACCTTGAGACAACCTTAAAATGGAAGGCTTCAATTGAGATGGCTGGCTCATAGACAAGGAAACGAAACTACCAGGATATTGAGAGACACTTTGTGATGCACCAGATGTCTGAAATCCTTGGAACACTGCTGGTCTAGATGACTGAAAAACTTGAGTCCTAGAAGTTGAAGGCTGCCACTTCTGAGATGACTGGCTTAGAGACCGAGAGGATCCACTCTGAGTTGCTGGATAGTACTGACTGGACACAGGCACTTTACCTCCTAAGGAAAAATTTGGAGCATACTGGCTAATGGCACCTTGAGGCTGGAAAGATGAGCCATAACTACTTTGCAGTTTAGGCACAGATTGACGGGAAGCTACCAGCTTAGTGCCAACCATTCTCTGGGAGCCTGATGTATACTGGCTGTGAGAGCTCTGACCACTGGTAGACTGGATAACACTTAGGGGTGAAGCAGCAAGTCTGGAACTCATAGAGGACCCAGAGATCTGACTTGCAGTGCTTTGAGACTGGGGTAGCAAACCACTTACACCATCTGTAGAAGCAAGCTGACTGGAACTGCCTGCCAGTTGTGGCCGAGAGCTGTCCTGAGAGGTGTAAATAAACTCACTGAGGGAACTGGCAGAGGATCCAGTGGAAGAGCTACTCGGAGCAGAAAGTGGACTAGAGGTTTCTTCAAATTGAAGGCCAGAGTGGCTGGCTATATACCGGACACTCGGACTGAAGGAATCTTGACGTTTTAGCAGTGATGGGTTGCTGTATAAACTGGGCAAATTTTGAGGCAAGACCAAGGAAGCAGAAACAGAGGAACTCGGTGCACTTTGGGTATGAGACATAGATGCATGGCTGCCTGAAATGCCACCTTTTACATACTGACGTGAATGGGAAAACCGAGACCTGCTGGGATTTAGGCTTTTCCCAGCAAGTACATTAGAGGCCACTTCTTCAAAAGGAATGCTTCCAGTCACTGGAGTCTCAAACACTGAAGACTGGGCTCCTGGAGGTGAGGTGATCTTGTTGGCATGCCATTTCTGGTGAGGTGGAACATCATGAGAACTCCAACCTACAGGACATCAGAGGAACAAATAGAGAGAAATTAGTGACATCTTCAAAAATGCCTTATTTGATTAGTTAAATGATTCCCACCTTTCATTCCAAATGCATGTTTCCAGAAGATCAACAGGATCAATAACATAGGGACCCTAGGGAGAAAAGAGGGAAAAAAAAAAAAATTTATATATAAACTTTTGCACATGCAACATATGAACACCAGAAACACTTCAAATAAAGTAGTAACTAACCTTTTCCACCTCAGGTCCATAGCAAAATAACACATTAACAAAACTCCTGTAACACTAACAATTGAGTCTGTTACTCCAAACCAAACCAGCTAAACATCTATGTATACTTTCAAAATCAGGCATTTGTTTTTATAAGCCTATTTGTCCAATCAGATATCTTTTACAATTACATAAAATGCTGTTCACCTGTGAGCACTTAGCTGTCAATCAGTAATTAAATTAAATCACCTGTCTCACCATAAACCACCGTAAACATATTTATGTGTCTACCTGTAAAATAAACATGTGTAATTAGTGTTATGAATGTGAACAAATACATTGTAACCTTTTGAGAGTCATTAGAGAGAGATTGCCCACACATTGCAGGTGACATGGAACTGACTCACTGTGAAAAATATCCACCTATTTCAACTTAAAAATCCACATTTGTACCCAAAAGTTTTATTGTGTGTTGTTTGGGGGAGAGAAAAAAAAACATTTCAATATTGTTCTCTTTAACATATTGCCCTTTATACAAAAACACTGAAAATCCTTTAATTGGCCAGCTGCGTGGTCTTCTCAAACAAGACCTTGAAAGTTTATTTTTTCATTTGAAGAAAAAAATAATGATTAGAATTATATTGCAGGCTAGGGAATCACACAGTGACAATGGTTTGTACAACCACAAGGCTAAGCTGCATTGTTTGTTCAGGGAATTGTTGAACTACCTTCTTTTTCTTTTTGTACCTTGAATATGTTGGCTTGTGAATAATCCAATAAAATAATACACAGATATAAAGGTAATTAAGAGGGCAATATTTTTTTTTTTCATATTTAAATGTCTTCCATGCAAGCAAGCTTGCAGCTAACAAATAAGTTAATTTAATTAATATACTGCTAAAAGCAGTTTATTCTTTAAAAAAAAACTGTAAAAAAGGAATGTTTGTTTAAAAGTGCAATTGTTATGTTGTTTTATTTAATCATAGTAGACCTATGCATTGAACTATGCACATGAAGATATTTGTATAACCTTAATTTTCAGAATAGACACAAGAAAAAACTTTCTTTTCGAATTGTGAAGTGTCTGACTTTATTTTAAACACTTGAAAAGACTATGCCTAATATCACTATAGATCAACCATCAACATTTAACCACCTGACGAAGAATTCTCAAATAATTTAAATAAGCCAAAATGTCAGTAATATATGCATTTTGGGAGACCCACTACTGACGCCTTATTACCCACTCAAAACAAATCAAGTATTTGTAGTAGTGCAAATTATATTTATGACCTTCACAATGTGTATAGTAGTATTGTCTGGAATGCGTTTCTTCTCTTTAAGGGAGTGTGATGAGCCTGTGCTAGTGTGTACCTGATTATGCATGACTATGAACAGTGGTTGCCATATGTTTCAGTTCATGCATCAATGAATATTTGAGCATGTTATTGTGGGGAGATGTGTTGAAATGTTTAAAAGGTTTCCTCAACACAACCATCAGGTTATCAAGGGACTGCTGCAATTACTCAGAACCACAGGTGTGTGTGTGTGTGCGTAAGAAAGAGGAACATAATGGCCACTCTACACTCTCGGCTCAAAGCCAGATGAGGTGTGGGTCGACTCCCCCCCCCCCAACCAACCGACGACTGCTGATTAATATTTATGGATCTTTAATCACAATAAGAGAGTTCTTCCTGTCCCCACAAGCTTGGCAGAGTCACTCTGTCTGAAAAGCTGAAGAGTCACATTTTTTAAAGCAAGTGGACGTGATCGTGGTGCATCCATCATTCCCATACTCATTAATGAGGTCACATATCCAGGATAAAAACTCAAATAAAGGCAGAAAAATGTGCCTAATCGAACAACCTGCAATGAAAAGCAGTCCGTTGAGCTCTTTAATTAGGGCACCGATTCACACAAGATGGTTTTACATGCCAAATCATTGACTGAGACATTAAAGAAAAACAGGATTGATATTAATGGGAATGCACACTGCGGCATCCCAGAAAATAGCAAAGGACTAACACGTAATCACTGCATTTAAATAGTAAATAACTAGCAAATTTGAAAGAATATTCCCATACACAGACATGTCTAGGACTTGGATCATGACCAATGCCATTTTTATTGAAAATGGTTGCAAGGGAAGGGACATTCTCTGGCTTAACTTGGTCACAGGAGACATTTAACATTTAAGACAAGTCAAAACCAGGCGGTGTCGACTGACCACTTGTAATCAGATCACCAGAGATGGATATAAACACCAGGTGTGCACAAGGTCTAAAATATTTCAGTGCAACCAAAACCAATGGGAACACAATTGGATTTTTTGGATTTATTACAGCAAAGTTTCAAACTTGGATGGAATAAGTCTAATGCGAGTTCTCCAGTCCTGAGGTTAGATGTGCAGGTTACAGGTGTTCTTCAAAGCTGGAATAGTTCAGTTTTCTCCTTTCAAGACAGACACCAGCTCACCGCTCTCTTTCAGCTCCTGTTTAATGAAATAAACACATTTTCCATCCTTTTATCTGGAAGTATGATACAGTAAAAATAAAATAGAATAAGTCTCAATTTGCATAGTATCCTACCCCTTTAGCAATGGTTCTCCACTGGAGTGTCATGATCCAAAAATTACATTTTTTGTGTATATTTTATGAAAAAAATATCCAAATACTAATTTAAGTTCAACAACTTTAACTAACTTGTTTATGCAATGCATTTGTGCTATAATTTGTTACATTTATGTAAAATAAATATCATTTTGGTGGATAATGGATCTAATTTTTTTTTAGGTTCAGAGAGGAGCTCATTGTAAGCTTAATCTGCCCTCTGCTGGAGAAAAACACCCCCTGCAGCAAACAGTACATCTCACTTTTATAATGTTACAACAGTTCAATAGTGTGGGGAAGTGATAACATATTTTTATAGGCCAAAACCCGGACACGAGTTAGCATCGCCCTGAAGTTTTGCTTGAAATAAGGTCTGTGGTGAACAACTCAAGACATTATCATGTTTTATTTTACAATATTAAATTCATCCGTAATAATGATTTTTTTGAAGCTTTTAATTGTCTTGTAACAGGCAGTTGCTAACAAGTGACAATGGGACTACAGAAGTTGGGGACACTAAATGTCATCAGCCAGACAGACAAACCTTCTGTTAAGAGCGTTATCGGCCCGCTTGTTTGGTGTGCACCAGGGTTCAGACGGCACTAACAGAGCAGTGTGAACACACACACTAGTCCTATATAATAGGAGTCTATAATCATTTTCATTCATTCAAATATAATGCTATTTTTAGCGCCTAATCCTACATGTATTTGCATAGTTGTTGTTATGCGCTTCACCTTGACTATGTCCAATCCTCCGATGAGATCCCCTTTAACGTACAGCTGTGGGAATGTCGGCCAGTTGGAGAACGTCTTGAGTCCTTGTCTAACCTGAAAAGACAATTAAAAGTACATGTTTGGGCTAAATACACCAACAAACAAACTATTCATTTAGGGACATTTCTACAGTAAACAAAATCATATTCTAAACATAATGTTTTAATTTGGGAGCTCACTAGGTTTTCATGAAGTTGCTTTGCCAAGACAACATTTTCCAAAAGCAAAAGTAGAAATACAAACTTCAAACTCTCACCTCTTCATCTTCCAATATGTCAAATGTATTATATTCAACACTGAAATGTTAATAAAAAAGTTACTTTAATGACATGCATTTAGGCTTTTAATAATTCATAAATGTTAAGAACATTCTCTAAAAGAGCTTTGTTAAATTACACAGTATGTAGATTAGTGAAAAGTCTCTCACCCGGTGCTGTTCATTATTTCAAGTATCTGACGGCTGAATCCACACTTGGCAGTCTGAGTATTCACAAAGACACGAGTTAAGATGGTAAAAACGCTAGAACATTTTTCATATCATGAAAGGATGCAGTGAAGTGATGCCCTGCGCTTGAAAGCCAATCAGAGGAAGCAAGGTTTTAACTCCACCAACACACACACACACACGCACACACACACACACTACTGGAAAAGCTCAAAGCACAGAGTACATGAGACTCGAGTGGCTCCTCTGGGCCCAAACCAGCACAAAACTTTCATTTAGAAACTTACAACTGCAACCACCTACAAAAGATATTCTGAAGTGCGTCTCAATAACTAGGGGAGAAAGAGGAGTTAATAGAACAAGAGAGACAGAGAGAGAAGCCAGTCAGACGAGAGGAAAGAGAGATCTCATGGGGAAAGACTTTAAACTACTGCAAAGAATGTCTTTCATGTGTGAGTGTTAAAAGATCAATACAGTTATGAGGAAAGAGGTGAGGGGTCTTTCTCCTCCATTAAAGACGGAGAAGTAGCTCTATCAGTGCTGGAGACGCCTGACATCGATTTCCAGAGCCTCTTTACCCCTACATGCCTTCACTTACTGTGCGCTAAAGGAAAAGATCACCCCAAAAACCTTCTCTTACTGTACACTAAAGGAGATCACCCCAAACCCTCTCTAACTGTACACTAAAGGAAAAGATCACCCTAAAAACCTTCTCTTACTGTACGCTAAAGGAAAAGATCACCCCAAAAACCTTCTCTAACTGTACACTAAAGGAAAAGATCACCCTAAAAACCTTCTCTAACTGTACACTAAAGGAGATCACCCCAAACCTTCTCTAACTGTACACTAAAGGAAAAGATCACCCTAAAAACCTTCTCTAACTGTACACTAAAGGAGATCACCCCTAACCTTCTCTAACTGTACACTAAAGGAAAAGATCACCCTAAAAACCTTCTCTTACTGTACACTAAAGGAAAAGATCACCCTAAAAACCTTCTCTAACTGTACACTAAAGGAAAAGATCACCCTAAAAACCTTCTCTTACTGTACACTAAAGGAAAAGATCACCCTAAAAACCTTCTCTAACTGTACACTAAAGGAAAAGATCACCCTAAAAACCTTCTCTAACTGTACACTAAAGGAGATCACCCCTAACCTTCTCTAACTGTACACTAAAGGAAAAGATCACCCTAAAAACCTTCTCTTACTGTGCGCTAAAGGAAAAGATCACCCCAAAAACCTTCTCTTACTGTACACTAAAGGAGATCACCCCAAACCTTCTCTAACTGTACACTAAAGGAAAAGATCACCCTAAAAACCTTCTCTTACTGTACGCTAAAGGAAAAGATCACCCCAAAAACCTTCTCTAACTGTACACTAAAGGAGATCACCCCAAACCTTCTCTAACTGTACACTAAAGGAAAAGATCACCCTAAAAACCTTCTCTAACTGTACACTAAAGGAGATCACCCCTAACCTTCTCTAACTGTACACTAAAGGAAAAGATCACCCTAAAAACCTTCTCTTACTGTGCGCTAAAGGAAAAGATCACCCCAAAAACCTTCTCTTACTGTACACTAAAGGAGATCACCCAAAAACCTTCTCTAACTGTACACTAAAGGAAAAGATCACCCTAAAAACCTTCTCTAACTGTACACTAAAGGAGATCACCCCAAACCTTCTCTAACTGTACACTAAAGGAAAAGATCACCCCAAAAACCTTCTCTAACTGTACACTAAAGGATAAGATCACCCTAAAAACCTTCTCTAACTGTACACTAAAGGAAAAGATCACCCTAAAAACCTTCTCTAACTGTACACTAAAGGAGATCACCCCTAACCTTCTCTAACTGTACACTAAAGGAAAAGATCACCCCAAAAACCTTCTCTAACTGTACACTAAAGGAGATCACCCCAAACCTTCTCTAACTGTACACTAAAGGAAAAGATCACCCTAAAAACCTTCTCTAACTGTACACTAAAGGAGATCACCCCTAACCTTCTCTAACTGTACACTAAAGGAAAAGATCACCCCAAAAACCTTCTCTAACTGTACACTAAAGGAGATCACCCCTAACCTTCTCTAACTGTACACTAAAGGAAAAGATCACCCTAAAAACCTTCTCTTACTGTACACTAAAGGAAAAGATCACCCTAAAAACCTTCTCTTACTGTGCGCTAAAGGAAAAGATCACCCCAAAAACCTTCTCTAACTGTACACTAAAGGAAAAGATCACCCTAAAAACCTTCTCTTACTGTGCGCTAAAGGAAAAGATCACCCCAAAAACCTTCTCTTACTGTACACTAAAGGAGATCACCCCAAACCTTCTCTAACTGTACACTAAAGGAAAAGATCACCCTAAAAACCTTCTCTTACTGTGCGCTAAAGGAAAAGATCACCCCAAAAACCTTCTCTAACTGTACACTAAAGGAGATCACCCCAAACCTTCTCTAACTGTACACTAAAGGAAAAGATCACCCTAAAAACCTTCTCTAACTGTACACTAAAGGAGATCACCCCTAAACCTTCTCTAACTGTACACTAAAGGAAAAGATCACCCTAAAAACCTTCTCTCACTGTACGCTAAAGGAAAAGATCACCCCAAAAGCCTTCTCTCACTGTACACTAAAGGAAAAGATCACCCCAAAAACCTTCTCTAACTGTACACTAAAGGAAAAGATCACCCCAAAACCTTCTCTTACTGTACACTAAAGGATAAGATCACCCCAAAAACCTTCTCTTACTGTACACTAAAGGAAAAGATCACCCCAAAAACCTTCTCTTACTGTACACTAAAGGAAAAGATCACCCCAAAAACCTTCTCTAACTGTACACTAAAGGAAAAGATCACCCCAAAAACCTTCTCTAATTGTACACTAAAGGAAAAGATCACCCCAAATCCTTCTCTAACTGTACGCTAAAGGAAAAGATCACCCCAAAAACCTTATCTAACTGTACACTAAAGGAAAAGATCACCCCAAAAACCTTCTCTAACTGTACACTAAAGGAAAAGATCACCCCAAAAACCTTCTCTAACTGTACACTAAAGGAAAAGATCACCCCAAAAACCTTCTCTAACTGTACACTAAAGGAAAAGATCACCCCAAAAACCTTCTCTTACTGTACACTAAAGGATAAGATCACCCCAAAAACCTTCTCTTACTGTACACTAAAGGATAAGATCACCCCAAAAACCTTCTCTAACTGTACACTAAAGGAAAAGATCACCCCAAAAACCTTCTCTTACTGTACACTAAAGGATAAGATCACCCCAAAAACCTTCTCTTACTGTACACTAAAGGATAAGATCACCCCAAAAACCTTCTCTAACTGTACACTAAAGGATAAGATCACCCCAAAAACCTTCTCTTACTGTACGCTAAAGGAAAAGATCACCCCAAAAACCTTCTCTAACTGTACACTAAAGGATAAGATCACCCCAAAAACCTTCTCTCACTGTACACTAAAGGAAAAGATCACCCCAAAAACCTTCTCTTACTGTACACTAAAGGAAAAGATCACCCCAAAAACCTTCTCTAACTGTACACTAAAGGAAAAGATCACCCTAAAAACCTTCTCTTACTGTACGCTAAAGGAAAAGATCACCCCAAAAACCTTCTCTTACTGTACACTAAAGGAAAAGATCACCCTAAAAACCTTCTCTTACTGTACGCTAAAGGAAAAGATCACCCCAAAAACCTTCTCTAACTGTACACTAAAGGAGATCACCCCAAACCTTCTCTAACTGTACACTAAAGGAAAAGATCACCCTAAAAACCTTCTCTAACTGTACACTAAAGGAGATCACCCCTAACCTTCTCTAACTGTACACTAAAGGAAAAGATCACCCTAAAAACCTTCTCTCACTGTACGCTAAAGGAAAAGATCACCCCAAAAACCTTCTCTTACTGTACACTAAAGGAGATCACCCCAAACCTTCTCTAACTGTACACTAAAGGAAAAGATCACCCTAAAAACCTTCTCTAACTGTACACTAAAGGAGATCACCCCTAACCTTCTCTAACTGTACACTAAAGGAAAAGATCACCCTAAAAACCTTCTCTCACTGTACGCTAAAGGAAAAGATCACCCCAAAAACCTTCTCTAACTGTACACTAAAGGAAATGATCACCCCAAAAGCCTTCTCTTACTGTACACTAAAGGAAAAGATCACCCTAAAAACCTTCTCTTACTGTGCGCTAAAGGAAAAGATCACCCCAAAACCTTCTCTAACTGTACACTAAAGGAAAAGATCACCCTAAAAACCTTCTCTAACTGTACACTAAAGGAGATCACCCCTAACCTTCTCTAACTGTACACTAAAGGAAAAGATCACCCTAAAAACCTTCTCTAACTGTACACTAAAGGAGATCACCCCTAACCTTCTCTAACTGTACACTAAAGGAAATGATCACCCCAAAAGCCTTCTCTAACTGTACACTAAAGGAAAAGATCACCCTAAAAACCTTCTCTAACTGTACACTAAAGGAAAAGATCACCCCAAAACCTTCTCTAACTGTACACTAAAGGAGATCACCCCTAACCTTCTCTAACTGTACACTAAAGGAAATGATCACCCCAAAAACCTTCTCTAACTGTACACTAAAGGAAAAGATCACCCTAAAAACCTTCTCTTACTGTACGCTAAAGGAAAAGATCACCCCAAAAACCTTCTCTAACTGTACACTAAAGGAAAAGATCACCCTAAAAACCTTCTCTTACTGTACGCTAAAGGAAAAGATCACCCCAAAAACCTTCTCTTACTGTACACTAAAGGAGATCACCCCAAACCTTCTCTAACTGTACACTAAAGGAAAAGATCACCCTAAAAACCTTCTCTCACTGTACACTAAAGGAGATCACCCCTAACCTTCTCTAACTGTACACTAAAGGAAAAGATCACCCTAAAAACCTTCTCTAACTGTACACTAAAGGAAAAGATCACCCTAAAAACCTTCTCTAACTGTACGCTAAAGGAAAAGATCACCCCAAAAACCTTCTCTTACTGTACACTAAAGGAGATCACCCCAAACCTTCTCTAACTGTACACTAAAGGAAAAGATCACCCTAAAAACCTTCTCTAACTGTACACTAAAGGAGATCACCCCTAACCTTCTCTAACTGTACACTAAAGGAAAAGATCACCCTAAAAACCTTCTCTCACTGTACGCTAAAGGAAAAGATCACCCCAAAAACCTTCTCTAACTGTACACTAAAGGAAATGATCACCCCAAAAGCCTTCTCTAACTGTACACTAAAGGAAAAGATCACCCTAAAAACCTTCTCTTACTGTGCGCTAAAGGAAAAGATCACCCCAAAAACCTTCTCTAACTGTACACTAAAGGAAAAGATCACCCTAAAAACCTTCTCTAACTGTACACTAAAGGAGATCACCCCTAACCTTCTCTAACTGTACACTAAAGGAAAAGATCACCCTAAAAACCTTCTCTAACTGTACACTAAAGGAAATGATCACCCCAAAAGCCTTCTCTAACTGTACACTAAAGGAAAAGATCACCCTAAAAACCTTCTCTTACTGTACACTAAAGGAAAAGATCACCCTAAAAACCTTCTCTAACTGTACACTAAAGGAGATCACCCCTAACCTTCTCTAACTGTACACTAAAGGAAAAGATCACCCCTAACCTTCTCTAACTGTACACTAAAGGAAAAGATCACCCTAAAAACCTTCTCTTACTGTGCGCTAAAGGAAAAGATCACCCCAAAACCTTCTCTTACTGTACACTAAAGGAGATCACCCCAAACCTTCTCTAACTGTACACTAAAGGAAAAGATCACCCTAAAAACCTTCTCTCACTGTACACTAAAGGAGATCACCCCAAACCTTCTCTAACTGTACACTAAAGGAAAAGATCACCCTAAAAACCTTCTCTCACTGTACACTAAAGGAGATCACCCCTAACCTTCTCTAACTGTACACTAAAGGAAAAGATCACCCCAAAAACCTTCTCTAACTGTACACTAAAGGAAAAGATCACCCCAAAAACCTTCTCTTACTGTACACTAAAGGATAAGATCACCCCAAAAACCTTCTCTTACTGTACGCTAAAGGAAAAGATCACCCCAAAACCTTCTCTTACTGTACACTAAAGGAAAAGATCACCCCAAAACCTTCTCTTACTGTACATTAAAGGATAAGATCACCCCAAAAACCTTCTCTTACTGTACACTAAAGGAAAAGATCACCCCAAAAACCTTCTCTTACTGTACACTAAAGGAAAAGATCACCCCAAAAACCTTCTCTAACTGTACACTAAAGGAAATGATCACCCCAAAAACCTTCTCTCACTGTACACTAAAGGAAAAGATCACCCCAAAAACCTTCTCTTACTGTACACTAAAGGAAATGATCACCCCAAAAACCTTCTCTAACTGTACACTAAAGGAAATGATCACCCCAAAAACCTTCTCTTACTGTACACTAAAGGAAATGATCACCCCAAAAACCTTCTCTTACTGTACATTAAAGGATAAGATCACCCCAAAAACCTTCTCTTACTGTACACTAAAGGAAAAGATCACCCCAAAAACCTTCTCTTACTGTACACTAAAGGAAAAGATCACCCCAAAAACCTTCTCTAACTGTACACTAAAGGAAATGATCACCCCAAAAACCTTCTCTCACTGTACACTAAAGGAAAAGATCACCCCAAAAACCTTCTCTTACTGTACACTAAAGGAAAAGATCACCCCAAAAACCTTCTCTTACTGTACACTAAAGGAAAAGATCACCCCAAAAACCTTCTCTAACTGTACACTAAAGGAAAAGATCACCCCAAAAACCTTCTCTCACTGTACATTAAAGGAAAAGATCACCCCAAAAACCTTCTCTTACTGTACACTAAAGGAAAAGATCACCCCAAAAACCTTCTCTTACTGTACACTAAAGGAAAAGATCACCCCAAAAACCTTCTCTCACTGTACACTAAAGGAAAAGATCACCCCAAAAACCTTCTCTAACTGTACACTAAAGGAAAAGATCACCCCAAAAACCTTCTCTAACTGTACATTAAAGGATAAGATCACCCCAAAAATCTTTGGGGTGAAACCTTCTCCAACTCCTTAAATTGGGAAGTCTGTTCTTCAAGCTGGTTAAGACTTAAATATATTTTATGGCTTAATTTGACCATAATTTGACCCAATATGACCATGTTGTTGTACGAGAAAAGTGTTCATAGATAAAAAATATAAATTTATAATAAAAAAAAAATATATATATATATATATATATATACAGTAATATGGATTTGGAATGACACGAGGTTGATTAAATAAGAGAAATTGAATTTTGAGGTGATCTATCCCTTTAACAACCCTTGCTTTCTCCTAACTCTTTTAAAGTGTGTTTCAGGAGAGAGAAAATGTGTGAGAGAGAGTATTTAAGGTCACTCACCTCTTTATTGCCTTTCATGAAGAGCATGACGGGTGATTTATTGATTAGAGATTTCAGCCTGTCAGAAGACAGGATGGTTAAACGAGTCCAGTCATACAGAAGCAGGCGATTGAGCGTGCATGTATCTGTCTTTACCTGTTTTCCAGCGAGACGGTCTTGGGGAAAGTATTCTCTAGTTCACCAGACTCGACCAGCTCCTGTGGAGGATATAAAACGTCTTTGAATCCAAACTCCCTTTCAAGTCGACACACACATCCACGCTCTAACAGCTCCCTGATGAGATGTTTTACCTCTCTGTGAAGGTAAATTCACTATCTTAATGAGGAAGGGGCTCTAGGTCTTCTGAGAGAAGAGACGATGGATGCTGGCTAATCTAGCCCTCCTCTCTCAGCAGGGGCGCTCTGCTTGCTTTAAGCAGAATGAGCTCGCTGGGAATGTAAGCAACATACAGCTACTAACAGCTAGCCGAGAACACACACGCCGTCAAAAGTCCTGAAATGCAAACACTTACCATGATATACACACGGGATAAAACAAAACGAAAATCACAAGGGTGTGTTCACAGTTGGCATGTTTGATTAAAATACACTCTGGTGCGATTGATCTGTTCCTTCTGCGCCCGTGCCTTCAGATCACTTAGACGTGGCTGTGGTCACACGAGGTAAAAAAGATATAAACACTGTTCGTTTTCTCACACAAACCGCTCGTTTCGTGTCTTAGGCCATCAATGTGGACTTACATTTACGAGTCATTAAATCATGTTTAATTTGGACTTCTCTGTGCATGCTCTTTGAGGTGAACCTAGGGTGGACCCCCTAAACCTGCATTATATGACTGATAGACAACAACGGTTTGACCGAAAAATATCAAAATTGAAAATACTGTGGGAACAGACACCTACATCTTGAGGTAAGCTAAAACATATCAAAGATTTATTTCAAAGTGAACTATCCCTTTAAGAAAATAAGAGCATAGCAAAAAACTCAACATTTTCTTTGAACGCAATCATGTTGTTATTGTTGTATGATTGTTATATCGCACCTTCATGATGTCCAGTCCCCCGATGAGATCTCCCTTAACGTAGACTTGTGGATAAGTGGGCCAGTTGGAGAAGACCTTGAGACCCTGTCTGACCTCTTCGTCCGAGAGGATGTCAAAAGTGCTGTACTGTACATTGTGGTCCTTCAAAATTTGAATAATCTGACGACTAAAGCCTGCAAAAAAAATAAATAATAAAAAACATTATTACTGCAGTTCATCCCGTTTAGTTTGCTTATGTGATTTTTACTAGCTTGAACTTATTTAGAAGCTTTGAAGAAACTAAAAATTATTTTATTAAAGTAAAGAAACTATTCATATTATATTTCTAAAGTCACAACAATGACAACAAAAGTTGTCATTTGTCACTGAAAAATGTAAAATATTTTTTGTGCATAAAACATTTTATTAAAAACACAATTTTAAAGTTAAAGAAACTTGTTTATTTCTATAAAAAATACATTTATTAATCTAATTATTTTTTAGTGTCATTTTAGTATCAATGTACTATTATAGTTTTTATTCATATTCTAAATTAGTTTTTATATTTATTAGAATTTTTTAAGTTTTAGATTTATTGTTGCTTTTTTTAAATTTTAGTAGTTTGTTTTAATGTCTAAACAGTTTTTATTTAGCTTTATTTCATTGTTACTTATTCATAAAAAAACATTTTATTAAAAGCACTATTTAAAAGTTTTGAAGAAACTTGTTTATTTCTATAAACAATACATTTATTAATCTAATTATTTTAGTATCATTTTAGTATCAATGTACTATTATAGCTTTTATTCATATTCTAAATTAGTTTTTATATTTATTAGAATTTTTAAGTTTTAGATTTATTGTTGCTTTTTATACATTTTAGAAGTTTGTTTTAATGTGACTGTCTATACAGTTTTGATTTAGCTTTATTTCATTGTTACTTATTTTAGCACATCAAGTTAAACTAAATGAAAAAGAGAAATGTTTCAATGCCAACAAGTTGAAATAAAGATTTTTTATTATCGTTTCAGTCAATGTTTTGGAAATTGTTTGTGTTTTTTTTAGGATTTTAGTTTTAACTATAATTATAATACATTTTAAATATAATGTGAAATCATAATTACTCATTTTTAGATACTATGCAATATTGGGCAACACGACTGAAAGCTGGAACTCGCAGAATCAAATTTGATGATTTCTGAATTTTAAATAGAAGTTCAGTTCATGAGATGACTACAAGCCGAAAATGAGAGGAGAGAGAGAGAGATTAGATGGGAGGAGACAAAGAGAACAAGACGCAAGAGAAACGGCACACAGGGAGGAGGAGTGAGCGAGAGAAAGAAACAAGATCAGGAGAGAAAGAAAGAGAGAGATAGATGTGCAAGGTGAGGTGTAGAGTCTGTGTAGCCCCTGCAGTAAAACACCCATTTTCATCTTGTGTGGCTCATGAGGGAATTCATTATAAAACAGCTTCAGGCGTCTCACTTGTGCTTATGCATTTGCTGGTATATTAGCTCGACTCTATCAGAGCGGGCAAACAGGCGGGCAGCTGCTTTCTTTGGCTCCGGGCGAACTCCACCAGACATGCTGCATTGATTGCCGAGTCCTTTACCCCTCTCTGCCTGCACCTACAGGGGACGAAGACCGCTCGCCTTGGCCCACTGCTCCAGGAGAGGGGCGATGTTACAGCCTCGTTCCTCTTTTGAAGGACAGCCCACTCAGAGCGAGAAAGGCTAAGAGATCTGAATTGCTACACGGACCCTTAACCTTTTAATTTGACATGCGTAACTGCTTTAAAGTTAGCGTTATCCGAACACTCGTTCATTTGGCTCGACGCTCGAATTGGAACGAAAAGAGCGCGTTTACGTTTGGAAGCCAATGCACGCCACCGACAGGCATGGCTTGCTCTCTGTGCATTATTTCTTGATTTGGACATCAGCCAAGCGAATGCGAACATCAATAAGTTCCAACATTATAATATCTCCGAGCCGGGCCGACCCACTGACACCTAGCGTGGCTTCAAATAACATCAACGGCGCCAAGCAACAGGTTTCGGGCTCAGAGACGAAGCAGCGTAAACTCCGAGGATCTTCTATTAATAAAGCAGAGCTGGAGGAGCTGGCAGCCGTTGAAAGCCCAACATCACGTTTGAGATTAGAGTTCAATATGCTTTTTATTTTGATCTCAGGATGGCAAACGCCAGCCTTCCCCCAGACCTTCCTCTTTACACAGCCAAAACGTCAAACGCTAAACTGCGCCTCAGTCCATGACGAAATATGCTCTTTGAACTATCAAAAGTATTTTGTTTTGAATGGGTGAAATTAATATGAGGATATTTTCCATATCTTTGACATGAGGAGGAAGTGTTAGAAGCAAGCCAGAAAATCAGCAAATCAAACAGAAATCAGCAAGATCAAACTGACAGCCTGAAGTTAAACACAAACTAAACTCTAACATACTATTAAGTTATTAAGCTGTCACTGTGAAGATTTAAATTGGATGTAAAAAAGCAGAACACGTTCCTTATTTCGGCCAATTGTTGATTTAATAAAAGCGGATGTTCACCCTTGTGTCAGCTTCAAATCCACCAGCATCCTTGTCAACAGATTGTTAAAACAATTATTTGGTAGTTAATAATAAAATTGTGAAAATGTCTAATTAAAATCTGCTGTAGCTCAAACAGTAGAGCATAGCGTTATCAATGTCATGGGTTCGATTCCCAGGTAATACGTGAACTGATAGAGTTTGTGCACTTTGAATGAAAGAAATATGTTCTTTTTTATCATTACGTTTTTGTCACCATTTCTAAACAAGCTTATGTTTAGGCAATATATGCAACAAGTTTATATCTTGAGGTTTTCTTTTAGACAATGTGTGTAACCAAAAAAAACAAAAGCATTTAAGCTCAAGCAGAAAGAAAAAAAAAAAAAATAAATCACAAATAAAGATAACTATCCTCAGTCTGGACGAAACTTAAAGGAGTAGTTCACTTTAAAATAAAAAAACTTTTGCTGATAATTGACTGCAAGATGTCCACGTCTTTTAAAGAAATTAAGGTTTTTGATGAAAACATTCCAGGATTTTTCTCCATATAATGGACTTCAATGGGGTCCAAACAGTTCAGGGTCCAAATGAGAGTTTCAGTGCAGCTTCAAAGGGCTTTAAACGACACCAGATGATGAATAAGGGTCTTATCCAGCGAAACGATCGATCATTTCAAAAATAAATAAAAAAGTTTTAAGTTTTACAAGCACAAATGCTCGCCTTGCTCTGTTCTGTGATGAGCGTTCGTGACTCTCCTGTTCGAACTCGTTCATCAAAATGAACAATTCTTTTTTCCGAGTCATTTGATTAAATCAACGAACGAAATGACTCGGAAAAAGATTCGTTCATTTTGATGAACGAGTTCGAAGCTGCACTGAAACTCTCATTTGGACCTTGAACCGTTTGGTTCCCAATGAAGTCCATTATATGGACAAAAATCCTGGAATGTTTTCATCAAAAACCTTAATTTCTTTTCGACTGAAGAAAGAAAGACATGGACATCTTGGATGACATGGGGGTGAGTAAATTATCAGCAAAAGTTTTTGTAAAAGTGACCTACTCCTTTAAAGGGAGAATGTCTCGAGATCAGGTAAGTTATCTTCTCGGCCCACTCGTGGGTACAGCTGTCTTTCCTTATTCGACTGGTCAATAACGATGGTTCTGATCTGATTTCTCATTGTGGTTGTGATATCAACTCAAAATCAGTTTGTAAGTTTTACACGACAATGTTTGCACACGTTATCATGGATTCACTGCATTTATGGTCAGCAAAGCAAAAAATTAGATTGAATATTCATGCACATCCCTATTTTTAAGCAGTGAAAACTTGAATGGACACCAGTCTCGGCACTCTTTTGGTAGAAAAGGCGTAGCTGGGATATAGTGGCACTACCAGACACATGTCCTTTGCACTCGAAACAAATCCGTCTCGTTCACTCCACCACCAGCGGTTGCTCCAACTAACCCCCTGACCCCGTGTTAATTTATGCGAGTGCGTGTATGCCGGTGTGTTTACCACAGCGAGGCTCCTGGGGCGATCCCTTCATGAAGAGCATGCAGGGTGCGGCGTTGATCAGCCTCTTCAGTCTCTCGTTGAGATCCTCTTTAGGGACGTCCCCCACCCCTGCAGCCCCGCCCCCACTGGACCCCAGCCGCTGCACCTTATTGGTCAGCTCAGGGGCATGCGCACCATCCAACCTGTCAATCTTCTCACCGCCCTGAGGGTTGACGGTAAACAAATAAATAAATAAATAAGAAACACTCAAGAGTGAGTAGTGATAGATTGAGAGGGAGGGAAAAAACAGCATTCATTTTTTAGGATGCTTGCCAGTTTGTTTAGATTGTTTGCAGAGAGAGAGAGAGAGAGAGAGAGAGAAAACAGGCCGCAGGCTCTCCTGGTTCTTTGACATGTTACGCCAAGAGAGGGAAAGTCTTGCCAAGCCGTGTGTTTGTTTAACCTCCGATTATTTCTCAGTTGCTTGATTCTAACACGAGGAGATTTTGCAGCTCACATTACTTGATCGTTAAACTCTACCTTCCCAGCAGACTCCGTTTTTCTAACCTCACCTCCCTCTGCTAAATAAACACAAAACACTATCGCAGCACACCTAACATAAATGAAAGCTGTGTTTTTTTTAAAAAACTAGACGAAATCTGGCTCGAATCAGCATGCTTCATGAAACAAAAAGAACACAGTGTATTAGTGGACTTCATGCTATACAGAAATGATATAAATTCTGAAATGAATGAATGAAATTACTTTAATGAATTTAGCTGGTCTTAAATGCATGGTTCAGCAGTGCACATTATTGTAAAGAAAACCAATGGACAACTTGCACTAATATTTCTGAAATAGTACAACTAATTTGTTTCCGGTTATATATATTTTTATTGTGATGTAGTCACCTAGTTGACTAAACGCCAGCTAAAATGATTGTCTGTAAGATGCATTTTTAGAGATAGTAGGAGAGATATTCTGAGACACAAACAACCATAATATATATATATATATATATATATAATAGACTTTAATCGATTTAAATCATATTCGTAGTATGTAGAAAGTATGTTTCCCATTTGTGGCAGAATTAACCTCCTACCCTACTCATATAATCACAATTTTAGGTCAATCTGAGCCCAGTTGACGCCAAATGTGAGTTTTACCTTGAAGAAGAGGAAGGTGGGAACTGAAGTGATCTCGTACTTCTCAGAAACCTCCGGGACTGCCTCAGCCTCCAGCTAAAGAGAGAGAGAAAACTACTGTACTAATGATTCTTTATAATTCACATCAATAAAACATCACACACATCAACATGTCAAACAAAAACACACACACACACTGAAAGTTTACAAAAAGATTTTTCTTTTTTTTTACATGGAATTGAGGACTATCTCTTCAGCTCTTATGTGTAGTGATGACAGTCAAAATTTGGACAGTTTATGTTGATTTTACGTTTCTGATGATCTTAAAAAAAACATTTTAACATCTAAAGGCTTATGGCTAAAGGGCTGAAACTAGTTTTGAAGACACACATAAATTGTGCCTACTGCCTACGCATACATTTTTAAAAAAATAACTAAAATATTAAGCAAAGAAAAATGATCATATTCCATGCTAATTTTAAAGAATCCAACATATTTTATTTATATAGAGTTGTTGCTTGAAGAACTCTTCTGCTCCGTTGTCTGTGTGACGAAACGAAAGACAGTATTAACCCTTGACAGAAGGTAAAAATTATCTTTGCTGGTTTAAAGGAACACTCCGACTTTTGGGGACTTATTCACCGTATCTTATCTCTTAGATAAGTCCATACATACCCTTCTCATCTCCGTGCGTCCCTTAACTAAGCCTAACTTAGCACAAAAACTGGAGGTAAACAGCTCCAGCTAGCATAATGCTCCCAATAAGTGACAAAATAAAGCCAACATTTTCCAATTTACATTTTGTGATTTGTATAGTCACAGTGTGTACAAATAACAAGGTCACATGAGACACAGCCATCTTCTAACCGTATACTGGGAAGGGAACTATATTCTCAGAAAGCAAAGAACTGCTACTTTGACGGAGTGATTAATGCAACACCTGAAAAGAACCGTTGTTACTTCGGTCATCAAAACCAACATGACTAGCTAGCTAGTAGCGAACGTGACTGGTGATCTCAGGTGCTGCGAGCAAATCACCCCACCCAAGAAGCAGTGCTTCGCCTTCTGAGAATATAGTTCCCAGTATAGACCATTTTGTGCCAACCAACATAACATTTACAACTGAATCAAAAATTTAAAACACACAGCTTTAAGATGTTTTCTTTACATTTGAAATAAAGAAACCATTTACAAACAGACAAGTGTTGTTTACATCTTGCAAAATGGTCTATACAGTTAAAGGATGGCTGTCTCGTGTGACCTTGTTATTTGTACAAATCACAACATGTAAATTGGAAAATGTTGGTGTTATTTTGAGCAGTATGCTAGATGGAGCTGTTTACCTCAAGTATTTGTGCTTAGCTAAGCTAGCAGTGGGTGCGTCAGAGAGAGTTACGTCACGCACAGAGATGAGAAGGGTATGTATATGGACTTATCTAACTCTGAGGAATACGGTGAATAAGTTAAAGTCCCAAAAAGTCGGTGTGTTCCTTTAAGAGCCATGAGTAAGGTAAAGTCATTGACAGCCTGAGGCATTTCAATGAGCTCCACTGGGAATTGGAGCAGAGGAAGGAGAGCACACAGGAAAATTTGTGAGAATAATGGCGATTTTCAAACAGGTTTCTCAAACACTCCCTGCCATCTGCAGTTAGTCAGACAAATAGAGAGTTCTACCCCAAAACTCAGCCATTGGTTGAGCCATTACTGGGGGGCTGGTTTAGATGCTCGAACAAAAAGAGCAACATTTTGACTGTGTGACAGTGTTGAACACTTAAAAATAAAAATTCTAAGAGCTGCGAACACAGTTTTTTCACTGGAGGCTGAGATATGAGAAAACATTGAATTTAATAAATAAATTTTGTAAATTCACAAAAGAATGAAATACTAAATAACCAGTAAAAAATATATTTCCTGAAAAAAAGAGCATGAAACGGATGCTGTGAGGATCTTATCTTCAGAATTGTGACGCATATCCGAGTGAAACGGCTTCTAGGATGAGAAAAATGTAGGCTGGGACTTGATTTTTCCCATCAGGAATATCGTTTGAAGATCCAATAGAAATACTTTATATCCAATTATTACAACTTATGCGAGTACTAAGTCATAGGTGTACCCATCAAAAAAATAGAGCTTGAATGTTATGATGTGATCAAAATTTGTTTTGAAATTTAAATAAAATGTTTACATTAAAATTTCATTTATCAATTTAGAGGTCCAACATTTGCCTTTCTGCAAACTGGCCGAATAGCAAGCAAAAAATAATAACTTTGCAATGAGAAGAATAATACATTAAAACAATATGGGATATTCAGAACATGGTTCTGTTGCTTTCAGCAGCCAGACATGTACATTTCTGGCAGCTATTAGTGACAAATTCTGCTAAAGATGCTGTAAGAGTCAATGGTCTCCTTTACCTTCACAAACATGGTGTGTTTGTGCTCTTTGGCTAATTCTGCCATCACATCGTTCATCTGTGAACACTGCGGAGCCCATGGCGCATGGAAATGGACAACGGTGAGGGACCTGGGAGGTAAAAACGAAGATGAGCTTTCAAGAAACTTGGATTACAGACTTTGATCTCTAAATTTAGGAAGGATTGTCTCAGGCAAATACACTTTTAAAGCAAATACTAGATTCATTTAATTGCGCATTTCATACTAGCCTGGTTCAACCAGACTCTAGTTCATTTCATTTAGTACAGAAGTAAAATGAAATTGATCGGAAGTGCGTAGGAGGGCGCAGACAGGCTAATTTCATACTGTAATGTGGAGTAAATGTTATAATTTTGACAGTGAGGACAAGAAGCTAAAAAAATCCCACAGTCATAACGACCAATCATATAAAACATAAACACTTACTTCTTATTTGTCTTTTAGAAAACATTTTAAATGCCATTTTAGGGACATTTTTGGTTAAGTGCTTTGCACAATGGTGGTTGTTCATGTATAAACATTTGCAAGGTTTGAACCTCCTCCCTGAAAACAGCTCAGAGCATAAAAACTATGCTGCATCACAATAATAACAAGAATCATTTGTATTAATTAGTTGTCTCTGAATGCTCTTCTGTAATGATACCAGATGAACAGGAAATACTTGTATTTAATTAAGAAACAAAATGAAAGTGTGGAGCAAACTGGGAATGATTGTTCATGTAACCTGTAGTCTTAAGATCTGAGATTATTATTAAGTCATATTCGCTGAAAATATGTCAAATGCCGTTTTAAAAATTAGTTTTGACATACAAGCTTGGAATGACAGGACCTGACAATGACAACAAAGTACAAACGTATTCATTACAAACTAAATGAATTAAGTTAGTATGTCAAAACGCAGCCACGAGTTCTGATTATGAGACTAACACTATTATTCATACTACCACCAATTCTACTAATTATAATAATAATAATAATAGACTTTGACTGTAACGTTAACTATGAACAGCATGAATTTCTCAAATGCTCCCAAAAACCAAACAGAAAATGATAAAGGACAGCTGACACAAAATATTGATATATTAAAGCAATTAATCGATTATCCTAATCTATCCAGATCCTTAAAAATGAATTCATATGGATTTACATATATTGTATATATATTTGTGTTTATCTGAACAGGCCATCGGTTATTTAATTCTGTACGTTCAAAAAGGCCTCTATAACCCTATGGCCGTGTATATGTGTTAAATAAGATGAAGAGCAGTGCGAATTGAATTATATTTAACGACAGAGTTGACAAACTTCACTTACTTGCTGTTATTTTTTAATAATTCCTCAAATTGCTTCAGTGATGTCGCGTCCGTGAGGTTCGCCATGCTGCCAGGCGTTATTAACAGATCACCGAACTCTCTATCAGGCGGACACTCTGCAGAGACGCAAGACTTTACCAAATGATACACGATACATCGAACACATTCCAGACAAAATGATATGATATTGAGTTAAATATAAGATAGTGGATTAACATACACTTTTTGTTATATTTAACATAGTAAGTTTCAAGTCACATTTCTTATCCTTTCTTTCAGAGGTGAAATTGCAGTATGTGGAAATCACCTGACTGAATCAGTAGCCTACTGCATCTTTCACTTGAATATTTGTATTACTACTTACATATTGCCACACAAAGATATCTTATTCTTTAGAAGACTTGAAATATATCACATTAATCATGAACTACTTCTATAAACATTATGTGTAATTTTTTAACTTGAAAGTTTACTTTAATACACTTTGATTTAAGAAGTATTTACATTACATTGGGAAAGTATGATCAGTGTGAAATACGCAACAAGATAAGGAGCAAAATTAAGATTGACCCTATGTTAACAAATGCAAGGGTGAAAAGTACAAGGGTGAGAATAAACTATAAAAGTTTTTATTTTGAGGTGAACTATTGCTTTAAATTACACTCATTCGCGCTCAATACCCGTTCGTCGAATAAAAATGCTCCGTTTGACGGAGCCCCGCCTCTGTTTTCCCGTACTGTTCATTGATTGGTTGGCGCAACTGTATGTCACTCATCTTGAACGAGACAGGAACTATAATTCGGATTAAAATCAGGACGTGAACATTAAAAGCAGGACGTGAAGAGTCACACTGGGGAACTACAACATTGGATTTTATTTTCAAATCCGACATTTTTAGAATTGTTGTTTTTTGTTTATCATACATAATACTTGTGCAAAAGCCTCGATGTGCGATAAATAAAAGTGCCCGGCTTTGGCTGGTGAATAAAATGGGTTTTTGATTTTGCATTGATTCATATGGGAGTTCTGAGCTTCTAATTCAGCAAGTGTTTTGAATTAAACCTCTGTGAGTTTAAGTACTGTAAAATAAACAATGGATTGCATAAGTCCCACGAAGAATAAGAGAAGACTTGGTGGAGGAGAGTATGAACATTTGCACACACAGACGGTAAATTGACCAATTTACTAAATATTTACTTACTCTTAATTCATGTTTTAAACGCAAATATGCTTGTAACACTTAGATGCCTTTGTTTGACCTTCTGTGGTGTTTGTACAGATTGTTCCCCTTTACAAAATGAGTTATATGAGTTATTATTAGTATATAAACACCCAGCTGATCGTCGCTGGAAATAGCTGTTATGATTTATAGAAACAGTGGACACCATGGCATGACAGCTGCTTTTGCTCTCATTGCCATCTTGTTACATAATTAAGCCGAATATAGTTTTAATGCATCTCTCTGAATCTCACAGAAAAGGCTGTGTAATGGACTAGGAGGCAGTGGGCATGTTGAATGTGGTGTGGTGGTGGACACTCCAATGGACACATGGGACGCCCCAAATCACAACCCTCAAAATGGACACAACGCCAACGTCCCCGGGATGGTATTTGTTCTCACACATGCCTGTTCTCTGCCTAGTTAAGAATTTCTACCATAATTTGGAAGCAAATCCTTCTTCTTGTTGTTTACAGTGTTGAAATGAACATGTATATTGCTCTTATCTGATGTTCTTGTGTTTATGGTGCATGTGGAATGCAGGGGTTAAAGGTCACAGTCTGTTTTATTGAACTCAAGAGCTAAAGTTTACCATAAAGTGATGGTTTACATTGATTTGTACAAGTATCCTTAACAAAAACATATTATTAGTGGTATTAATCGTAATGGTGCTTGCATATCAATTTGCAAATCTTTATTTCAATCTGTAATGTGTTTGGGCTTGTCAGCAGGTGTTGCCCGCCCCGGGACGTGGTGCAGGACAGCATTGCCCCAGATGTATGGCGGGTGAACCTGTGAGTAATATTTGTGTTGGTTGCAAATAATATTTCCCTCTTCTTTTATATCATCTAGGGTTTGACAAGGGAAAGAAGCTTGGATGAACATGCCACTTTTTTTTTCTAATATGACACATTCATCAATTCTTGTGCAGTTTTTTCATGCGCACACTCGCAGCACTTTCACCGGACGGCGTTGATACAAGCAATATGATTGCCGTTGGAAATTTTGTACTTCCTGCAAATCAATATTTATTCATGACAAGAGAGAAATGCACATTTTGAACGGTTTTCCCCCAGGCCAGAGTACCTACCAGCTGATCTAACCACTACGACACGGGAACAGTCAGCATATATGAATATCAATTTGCGTAGGGTTAATGAACATTATACATACAATGCATTGGGTGTTGAGTGAAGCTGACCTGTGTCACATCAATGTTGCTCTCTGTCTCTGGCAGGGCCATATAAACCACATCATGAGGTATTGATCAGCATTGCCGATGACTCCTGGAGAAAATGAATTGACTGAATAAACGGGGAAGGGAAAAGCGCTGCAGAGAAGCAGTCTGCGGTTTGTCCGGACCGTGTGGGGTTTCCCAGCGTTGCTTTGTGCCTTTCATGCATTTTCCAAATCACCTCCCCTACTGTTTTATCTACAGTAGTACCTTTTATTGTTTTGTAGAAATGTGGTTTAAAATTCCTAGAACATGCACTCCAGTGACAAAGGCAATGAATAATGGTTTAGATTACACTGAAGTGAAGCGTGTCG
>NW_024121122.1:19426264-19483764 GCF_016745375.1 Pimephales promelas
GGGAAATTTTCTACTTCTCGTTCGTCGTCAGCAGGGACAGGGAGGAGGAAAACCAATCGAGCGTTCCGACGTGCTGACCGTTGCTTTCTTGATTATGAGTATTAATGATGAAACTAATATTGTTCGTAATGGAATGTGCTCTCAAAAGTAAAGTTGCAAAAGGGTATTTTCACAGCGATGCCTTTAAGAACAATTGGCTTTATGCACAGCTGCACTCGCTCCTTGTTTCCTGTCTGCCATTATTGGACACATTGATTAATCCAGGTGTGCCTGACCTCAGTCGTCATGGCAACAATAATCAGACACACCTGAATTAATCAAGTTCGGCCAATAATTGCAGACAGGAAACAAGGAGCTGGCTTACCTTCAGGACGTAGTGCAGCTGTGCATAAAGCCATTCAAGAACCTCTCAAAAACACATTGTAATTATCTGAAGAATCTGACTAGCTTGCTGAGTAGGAATTACACCCATTGTATTATTATTTTTTTTTAAATAATGCAAAAAAGTGCATGTGATTGGTGGCAACTAATAAAAAAGAGATGTTAAACATAATTGCACTAATTACTTCACATGCATCCATTGCACTGGAAATAAAAGTACCGATATTGAAGCATGTCCAAATGCTGTCCCAAGGCGTCAGTTAGGTGACGCCTTGGAGTGAGAATGGGCTGACATCCAACGCACATGGCACCCTTTAGCGTCAATATGAGACGCAGATATATATGGGCCAGAAGGCGCCTCCTAGTGGTCTAACCCTAACCCTTTACCAGAACTAAACCGAATAAAGCTCTGTACGTGTTATATTGATGCTAAAGGGTGCCATATTAGATTTAGACAGAATTTCAAAAAAAAAAAAATATATATATAATATATATATATATATATATATATATATACATATATATGAGATTCTGAAGTGTGTATATGATGGACACTTTACTGTCAGCGTGTGTGTGTGTGTGTATATATATATATATATATATACTCTAAACAATGTTGGGTTGTTTGAACCCAAATTTGGGTCAAATATGGACAAACCCAAATGTTGGGTTAAAAATGTAATTTCAAATTTTAAGCCAACTTCAACTTTCACTTACAACTGTACATTTTTTAATTGCATTTTTTACCCAACATTTGGGTTTGTGTATATATATACAGCCCACAGGAGAGGATTTGATGCTGGTAAAGGTCACATGATAATGATAACATGGCAAATACAGATTACATTCACATATTCATATATACATTTTTAGCAGTCACAAAATAATGACTTATTTAAAATACGTATACTCAAGAAAGTACGCTAAATCGGACAGTCATTGTATACTACATTGTCGTCACATGACTTCATCATGTTGCATGTAAATGCCATTCCTTTACAATTAAAAAATGGATACATTTTATCCATTACATTACATGATCAAAAACTTTTTGGGGGGCTGCATCCCACAATGCTGGGTTGTTTCAACCCAAATTTGGGTCAACAAATCCAAATGTTGGGTTAAAAATGTAATTACCATTGAAAGTAAAAAGTTGGATTAAAAAAAAAAAATAATGACATTTTTAACCCAAAATTTTGGTTTGTCCATATTTGACCCAAATGTGGGTTAAAACAACCCGGCATTGTTTAGATTGCACTGATTTATGCATACTGAAAATGTGCATTCTATACTGTCGAAATAGTATTGCTTTTCCGAACATTGCCATTGTCTGGTGATTAAAACTGTTGTAAGCAGACCCTTAGACTTGAGAATCTCCTAAACAGGAAACTGTTGCCTGTTCAGTTCAAGAGTCTAAAGGCCGAAACCCAGCAGTGACAACAGCATTTCCATCTTTCCTCTGCCTCTTCCTGAAGTTTAGGCCCGTCTCTTTCATGGCTGTGTTCTTTTCTGGATCTCATATACTCTTACACCATTTCCACCTACTTTGTTTATGAGGCTTTGATCCACAATATTCTAGGCTAAGTTACACCCATGCTCTGCAAGGTGAACCTGTCGGCATTGTTCCCAATGGGAACCCAATACTCGTGGAGTCTTTCCTCTCTCCTCTCAAAAAACTGCTCTCTTTAGTAACAGAATTCTCCAAAGATGCTGAACAAAAGGTCATGCACAAAGACACAATTTTATGCTCCTTTAATGAGTCAAATTTGCTACCTCTGCACTCACTTAAAGATACTTTGCTTGATAACGGCGCATTATCGAAACCCCCGTCAATAAAGGGCGTAACTCTCTGAATGCGGTTAAAGGGAGCGAAAAGTGTAAATGCACCACACGGGTGACCTGTGTGTGTATGTGGCCATTTTGCAGCGTTGAGATATCTACATCTTTCGGCCTAATCTTTTGATGTTTCCTGTTTATGAATGGACTGAAAGCTGCACATTGTGGGAAAGAATAAAGAGCCGTGGAGGTGTCTGCATTATATCTGTTAAAGAGAGTCTCGGAGTCATGAATGTGGGGCACTGATTCATTGTGTCCTCACGGTTGCCTCATTCAGACTTTCACGGAAGCCCTTTGTCCTAAATCTTAAGATCCATCCATTTAAAACCACGTCCGACAATGCTCTCATAGACGCTTAATATGCATTCATGCACTGGTGGCTTGGCTTCTGTTAAATTGCTTTCATAAATGGATGATTTGGAAGGGATTCGCTGGATCGTTTATTTATTTATTTCATTTTTATAGAATCAATATCCTATTGCAGAGAGATATTGTAATGTGTAACCTTTACCCGATATGTTTTATTCATCTTCAGAGGAAAACGTTGGATGCAGAGGCCTGAAATGTAATCATCAAACCACACAAATTACTTTGACTACAAACAATATTCTACTATTGTGAAACCTCTTAAAACTATAAGGATTATTGCCTACAAATAACTAGAACATAACCAGGTTTTCCTTTGTTCTACATTAGGAACCCTTCATGGGTTGAATATGATCATATAATGGTGTCTAGGACACCGTTATCAAATATTAATGTCTCATAGTATGATGTCAAGGTCGGCGGATGATAAAAACAGTTAGAAACACGAAGGATTATTGTGGAACACATTTCAGGTCATATTCCACCTTTTTTTTAAATATAAAAAAAGCGTAAAAAGCATTAAAAATTAGGCCTTTGTGATATTAATATTTTGATAATCAAGCACAATAAATTCTGATTACTGTAATGCAATGACTTTTGTGTTGTAATCAGCAAATCAATCAAATAAAAGGTGGTACAAAAAACTGTTTACAATTTAAATAATAATAATAAAGTGTTTTTGGCATTACAATATAATGATTGAATGGGGGTTGGATGCCTTATTCCATAAAAAAAAAAAAAATCATATTAGAGCTGTCAAACGATTAATCACGATTAATCACATCCAAAATAAAAGTTTGTGTTTACATAATATATGTAAGTGTAATGTGTATAATTATTTTGTATATATAAATACACACACATGCTTGTATATATTTAAGAAATATTTTCATGTATATAATGTGTATTTATATATATATATATATATAATTTATATGATATGTAAATATAAATATTTTATTTATAAATAATTTTTTTTCTTAAATATACATGCATGTGTGTGTATTTATATAATTATACACAGTGCACCCACATTTATTATGTAAACACAAACTTTTATTTTGGATGCGATTAATCGTTTGACAACCCTAAATCATATACATGAAACATGGCCCTACAGCTACGCATGTGACTTTATACAGATTATGCGTGTATTTTTATTTTCTTTGTTTTAAATTTCCACAGGTTTCCAAACAATTCCAGCATATTTGTATTGGTTATATTGAATCATCTATTGTGTGTGATGATGATATGTCACAAACCATGTGCAAATTTGTAGCTCGTGCTTTGAAAGCAACACACATCAAGTCATGTAAAAAGCGCTCTTTTATTTCCGAAAGCCACATCTCTTATCATCGCAGGCTCTCCTGGGAACGGAGACCCTCGGTGAGACCTCTTTCCCTTCGGTGAAAAAAAAAAACACAAAACAAAAGCACAACTGATGCTGGTGTATTTTAAGGTTTTTTACTTAGCCTCGATCACCTCTGTGGCTCTTAGTGAGCCTTGACAGTGCTCGAAGCTCTCCAGGCGCTCAAAGCATTCCCCACAGACCCACACAACATACATGATGCCATGAAAGCATGTAGAGTAGCGCTGCCGTGTCGACCTGTCAGTCAGGAGTCAGACGCTGCTGCTAACAGTTGAAATGCTGGAAGTGTTCGAGCACACACACACACACACACAGGCCTCTCTCTCGCTCTGTTTAACGCCAGGCTGCGTGTCAGAAGAGACAGAAGTGAACAAAAGGAAGCGAAGGCCCACGCGTGACATGCAGGAAGGGAGCAAAAGCTGCTAATGCTCGCGTTTTATCTCCTCACACACCCTCGTTATAAAGAATATTAAAGCATCATATAGATTAATAATGCATGCCGAGTTCACAGTCTTGTTTGTATCTACGCAGCAGTCGTGGTAAATACGTCGGGAGATGTTTACAGAGGAAGCTACGCACCTGGCTTTAAAGGTTAAATCAAATCCGAGTCAAAGAGGGGCGAACGTGCAGCCTGTCCCCCGAGGAAGAAAGGAAAGGTAAAGAGAATTAAGACGCGTGCTGTTCTGCTGGGAAGGAAACTTTGGCAATGACAGGCCCGTTGATTCACACTCGTGCAGATTCAATTCACATCTTTCTACTTGCCACCTCCAGCAGCCAAATGGGATGAACGTGCTGCTGGCTGTTTGCTGATTATCTTGAAATATCATTTTGAGGCGGCGTAAAATGCTGAAAAACACCTGCAAGTGATAGCGTTTTGGCTTCCTCCTGATCCTGAATATCTGCTGCGTTGACAGTTTTTTAAGGAATGATTTTTGTCAGACATGAAAACATTTAGGCTACAGGGCCAAACGAGAAGACCGAAAGTCAGATATGGAGGAATATTGGCCTACTTACAGTTGTGGTTTTAGCATGTTATCGTGATTGTAACACTTTTGCAACCCAAATGCTATGAGGTTTTAATTAGAAAGGAAACTGTTTATTATAAATTATTCTTTTTTTTTCTCTATATATTTTATTATTTATTTCAAACAAAACGTGTTTTCTTGGGAATATTGTTTTGAGTGGTATAGTCCGAGTGTCAATGGCTGACATATAGGCTGCATACTTCCCTATATAGTGCATACGATGGACACTTTACTATCCCATAAGGCCTTGAGAGAGGATTTATGAAAGGCAATGAAGCGTCCATGCTGGTAGGTCACATGATCATGACAACGTGGTGAATGTATTACATTCATACTACACATTAGCTAGGCCTACATAAAAACACTTTTTTTTGCGCTTTTTTTTTAAATTATTAATTCAAAATAAGTAGGCAATAAAAATATGTCGTCCTAAATCCCTTGAAATTACACACAGTCATAATGACATCCTCATCCTGGAAGTGACATCACTTTGGAGGGAAAACAACAGTAGACATTAGTGAGGAAAAGCAATGGATTCATTGAATTCTGTTGCATTTCATTCTCTCTAGAACAATTCATGTTTGATGAAAGTACAGAAATTGGTTTGGTATAAAAGATGCTCAAAGGTATAAAAGGTGGTTAAAGTTCAAGTTGACACTCATGTAATCTGCTGATGATATGCTTATAAACAAACTAAACTGCTTAAATCATTTAACATTTGCCATATTCAGCAAAAACTCAAAAAAAAAAAAAAAATGGGTCAAATATTGACAAACCCAGCCATTGGGTTACATTTTTAACTCAATGTTTGAGTTTATCCACATTTGACCCCAAAACGGGATAAAATAACCCAGCATTTTTTAGAGTGTATAGCCTATATATATTCTCAATGGTGTTTTTGCTGAAGGTGGGAGTTTAGTTTGTTTCTAATCTGATTTTATCCTTAAATCGTGTTAATATTTTCTATGAAAAGACCTTAAAATGAAGCACATTCTGTGAACAGAAGTCATTTACTGTACATGCTTCACATTCAAAACCATTTCACAATGAGTTATGCATTTATTTTCAGCCCCAAACAGGAAATAACAAGCACACATGAGTGCATCATTTTTATTTATTGCATATTTAGACCATGCTACAGCTCAATGAACAAAATCATCATAAACAATAAACACAGTTCTTTTGCGCGGTCTCTGTGATCAAAGCTTTGGCGGTCTAATCTAACCAATTAATCCATTTATCAGCGGCGCACTAACAAACATGTTTCCAGCACACACTTAGAAACTAGGGCGCCGTGTTCAGCACAAGCTCTGCGTTGTTCATTCCTTCGATTTTTAAATGAGTGGAAATGAGTCGGGAACTTTTGCACATACTACACACACACACACACATGGAAAAAAGTGAAAATAATACATGTGAAATTGGGGGTAAAAGGTTTTTGAACACAGATGTTGGATTTCACTGTTTAATTCAAAGCTCTGTGAATTTTTTTCACAGTTTTTTTTCACCTCTGTGGTCCCAGTACACAGTGCCAAAATCACAGCACTTATTTTAAGCATTTACTTGGTGTGTGTGTGTGTGTTGTTGTTGTTTTTTTTTTTTTTTCACGGCTGCATCTTCATCTTTCCGTCTGTTAATAATGTAGAGTTCACACATCAGAATGATCTTCACGTTCTCCATCTGAGCAGGTTTCCTTTCTTACTTTCTCTGCTTTTTTCTTTCTCTTGATGCAGGAAATTCTCAGCTCTTAGATTCTCTGACAGCATCTGTGAAAACACACTGCATACGACTTTACAACACCGCAAACATCCAGTGTAAAGCCTTCGATTCGGAAAACCACTAGATCTCCATGTGTTCCATGATCAACTGTAATGAACAGATCTTTTAATAAAATGAGCTATACTGAATGGGGTCCAAAACTCTGAGAGCACAGTGAAAATATGTGATTTCATTTGTTCAATTTTAATAAACATCACAATGCAAAAATATATAGCTTTTTAAAATCCGCCACTATTTCTAGGTTGCTATTTAAATGTAAGTAAATGTGTGACATTGATCATTAGAATTAGATTTTTCTTAAACGATCCTTTAGATGGTGCTGTGATTAAAGCAAACGTAGACATTCTGAAATTCATGAAATTTTCATTCTCATTAAACTTTGCAGTATACACTCTAAAAAAATGCTGGGTTGTTTTTAACTCAATTTTGGGTCAAATATGGAAAACCCCAGCCATTTGGTTGCATTTTTAAATTACATTTTTAACCCAATGTTGGAGTTTGTCCACATTTGACCCAAAATTGGGTAAAAACAACCCAGCATTGTTAGAGTGTAATAACTACACGCTAATAAACATTAGTTAAGCTTGAGTAAACAGTTAATTCATCATTCATAAAGCATGAATAGACATAAGCAGTTTATAAATACAGCTATAAATGTTTTCTTCTTGGTTTAAAAGCACAATCTAAAAAAATGCTGGGTTGTTTTAACCCAATTTTGGGTCAAATATGGACAAACCCAGCCATTGGGTTACATTTTTAAATGTAATTTTTATCCCAATGTTTGAGTTTGTCCATATTTGACCCAAAATTGGGTTAAAACAACTCATTTTTTAGAGGTCATATCTGTAATTTGTTTAATAATTGCAATTTCATACCTTATCAATGATCAATTCATAATTTCTAAATGAAGAATTGCATTTTTTATAAACCAGTTATTTTAAGAGTTGTCAGTGGTTCATAAGATCACTTAGAACGTGTATAATGATTAGTAAACTATTTAAATGTGCATTCATACATATTATTCAGACATATAGTGATGGTTACTTAGTGTGTTAATAAATGCTTTATTAACATGTATTTGGGGGTGAGAATGGGCTGGTATTTATGCAGTAATTCATGGTTAATTCAGGTAGTTATAAAGCATTTAGTAGTGGTCAGTTAACTATGTGTGTGAGCTCATCTAAAGTGAGGACTATTCACGTCTTAAAGCATTTATAAAGGAGATTTAAAGGCTGTTAAATATTTCTATGTTCTGTATCACTGTGTTTAGACTGTTTAGAAGATTGATTCGCTTTAATAGTCCTCACTTTAGATGAGCTCACACATATAGTTAACTGACCACTACTAAATGCTTTATAACTACCTGTATTTACTTACACTTTCTAAGTGATCATATGAATGACTGACAACTCTTAAATAACTGGTTTGTAAATAATGCTATACTTAATTTAGAAATTATTAATTGATCATTAACAAAGTATGAAAATACAATTATTAAATGCATCATATGCTTATAAATCAAGAAATAGCTGTATAAACTGCTTATTAATGTCTATTAATGTTTAATAAATGAAAATTCAAGACAATTCAAACATTTGGACCCCACTTTATAGTTTGGAGTGTCACTATTCTCTATATGTGAGAGTAACGCATCCCAAATGCAGTCGTCTGGTAATTTCGAGGAATCCGCATCTGATGTCTTGCACTTAAAAATGCATAAAAAGCTGCTTTTAGGAAATAAATAATTCCACTAGCTGTTTTCATCTCCATCTTTTGAGGAATAGCATTGAAGAGGCTGTTTGTTTGCTTCCTCTGTGTGATTAAAGGTTCAGTTATGCACGTGGGCGGCGTCGAGCATCTTTAGAATGAAACTGTGTGAATCTGTTCAGGGCAGAGATACAGTAGAAAGAAACCACAGAAGACTGAGTTTTCCCAACGTGGTGTAAACACACACACACACACACACACACTCAGACTGCCTTCCCATCTCTACAGCCGTGGGACTTGTCACTACTGTTGTCTGTTTCCAGACAAAGACAATCGTTCACCATCCAGTGTGTTTTCTTAAAACTGTGAAATTAAAAGTAGCCCTTTTGGCTGTGAAATTGCATTTTTCAGTGAAGCTTGATGTGCAATTGACATATCAGGAAGACGAAACAGAATTAACTACCAGACACTACTACTCAATTAAAAATGTATGGGCTAATAATGCACCTGGATCCGATCTGACCTGCCATTATGTGGATGTAAGACACGTCTCTAAGTGAGTGTGCGCCTCCACTCTTACGCCGGTGCCTCTGGGGATTGAAACTGCAACGTAACGCAGCAATAAGGGGCTGTGTGAACTTTGACCTGTTGACCCTCCCTATTAGAGCTGGCAGCTGGGGAATTTCATTTTGATACAGCAAGGCAGTCACTAACAGTCCCGCTTCGTGCTACGAGTTGTCATTTCTCACATTTTCAATTTCTTTCCTCCGTAGTTTTCATTTCATAGCGTTGACCTTTTTGACTCTGTCATGTGGAGTGTTTGGGTGATGTGCTCTCAGGAAATGGCAGGAAGTTCCGAATGATAAATTGTGGACTACATTTACTAGTCTGCCTGCGTCATGGTTTGCCTCGTACACACGTGAGCGTAGCATGCAGTTAAGCGAGATTTTGCTTCGTTTGGCAGCTTAATCTGAAAAGTAACATGTTGGTTAGAAAACATCTGTTGGTTGGAAACATCGGTAATCCCGTAGCTTTAATCATCAACACACACCTTTCCATAGTGTAGCTCTTGACTTAACATGGTTTTGAAATGTAAATGTAATGTGACTTGTCCCTGAATCATTCTGCATGCAAAGGTGATATATATATATATATAGACTGTATGTGTGAGTGTGTTACTGCATTTTACCTTAGTAAAGGGAAGCCCTTTCTAAATAATTTAATAAATAGATATAAATAGTTTAATTAATTATATAAATGAAAAAAGATGAAATAGGTAATTACCTTTTTTTTTTTTTGAAAAAATGATTAGTTATAATGCCTATAAATTATTGCTTTCATGTTAGCATTGGCAGAAATATGTATTGTGATTTCATTATTGAAATTAACTTGAATAAAATATTTCTATATTTAATTTTTAATTACATGTTTAGACAAGTTATTTTAGAGAAAATAAAAATATGGATGCCATTTTTCTAAATTCCATTGTTGATGTATCAGGGAAGCCCTTTCTAAATAGTTAATAAATATATGACTTAAAATATATATAAAGTAAAAGGCAAATTATCTAAATGGAAAAAGGAATGGTCATAATGACTATAAAAATTACATATGTCAACCTTGCATATTAACCTTGAATCGGATCTTTCTAAATTTGATGCCATTTTTCTAAATTCCATTGTTGGTGTACTAGGGAAGCCCTTTATAAATAGTTAATAAATATATATATTTGTTTAAATGATTAAAAAAGTAAAAGGGAAATTATCGAAATGGAAAAGGGAATGGTAAAAATGACATAAATGCCAATTGCATATCAAGCTTGAATTGAATGCAGCATATTCTGTGTTATAAATATTCTATTCTATTCTATTCTATTCTATTCTATTCTATTCTATTCTATTCTATTCTCCAGCAGATGCAGCCTCTGACCTCTGGCTGAGACTGCAGGGTGTTTGTTTTTACCCTTAAGGCCTGTAGGTGGGGCAATGGCACCACATAATGGTCCTCTCCGTGCCGGAACAGCCCGGGACCGTCTCACCTACAGGGGCAGAAGTGACCGAGCGCCCATCGACATGCCTGGATAGACCGACCGGTGGCTCTTCCTCTCGGTTACCAGATGTTCAAGCTCCCAACGAGCGTCTGATTTGTGAAAATAACTGAGAGAAAGTAGGTCAATCACGTCTCATGAAGGACTTGCTGCTGGTGACACACTCATCGCAGGGCGAGCTGTTTAATACCGAGAGTGTTGAAATAATCTCGATCACTGTCTGTGTGTGTGTGTGTGTGTGCGGAGGGCCCCGAGCGCAGGTGCAGCTGACGGCCCCGCGCCGTTAATTACTCCGGTAAACTTTGTAATCACGAGAGTTTACGGGATCTGCCGAAATGAGGTGGAGCTGACCCGCTCCGTCTCTTTTCAGAGCCCATTTCCACTGGATATTTTACATGTTAATTGTGTAGAATGGCTCTCCGCTCTCTTCTTTCTATAGGTGCTGCCTGGAGCTGCGCCTCGGGCTCTTTTCCTCTCTCTCTCTCTCTTCTTCATTTCAGCAGCAGAATGAAAATGCTAATTATTATATGGCAACCTAGACATAACCAGCCCATTTCACATGTTCTGCTGTTTTCATCTAAAATCAGCTGTGAATCACGATCTTTGTTATACTGACACACAAAGAAAGCACTTTAGGCTGATAGTAGTTACGGTTATTAACCGTAAACATTAACAATAGCGACAACACAATCAATTTAAAATGAATAGCCTGTCATTTATATTGTAATTTTAACTTGTGATATGCTACTATTAATTTTAATTATCGATGTTTTTTGTTGTATGTTTTTTATTGTAACAGCAAAACAACGCTAATAACTGGCTATTAATAATATTGCTTTTTTATATAATAGGCTAGGCTATATAAGACAAGTTGGTCTCGTGCAGCGTTTTTAAAATGTCAATTTCGAAACAAAATCGCAATGAATCGAATAAGGACGATGCATGAAATACACAAGTATAAAATAGTACTAGTATAATTAAAACAATTAAATGTTGAACATATAGGAACGGTGACCTGTTTAATGTCTTCAGGCATGCATATAAGGTTTGAAGTCGTTTCCAGAGAAGTGAAGTTTGTAATTGTCACTGGAGTTGTATTGGGACATCTGCTCGACTGTATCAAAGCCGACACGAGAGTCCCAGCGGCTGAGCAAAAATCTGAGTTAATTAGCGCGATACATGTTTAATTAAAGCCAATTACAATATCTAAAATTACCTAATCGAAACCTGTTTTCACAGTGAAGGTGCCCTCAGCACGATCTGCTTCACACAAATATATAACATGCATTTTGCAGCGCATGCACTTTGTGCGTATGTACAATGGATATGGAGAATTATTATTTTATTTTTATTTTTTTTGTCTTCAAATAAAAGCATCAGCAGGTTTTGGAAAAGCGTGTCTTCAATACTTTAATTGTTTTTTTTATATATATATATTTCTACAGCTAGGTTACATCATCTTATATTTATTTAGCCTATAAATGCGTGCATTTACGTAGGCTAAATGTAATTTATTTTGCATGAAAAGTCATTTTAATCGGCGAAATAAGGTTTATAAATAGTTCCTTATAGCCACATTTGATAACTTTATCAGACTTTTGTCCTTCCAATCTTGATGTTTGCGATGCAAGTGATAAATTCTGTCACTAAAGAAAATCAGAAACTGATTGGCTGCATGTTTGATCGATATTAGTCTATTGATTCGAGCTCTTCTTCCCCGTTTAATTGTGCTGTGATCTCAGACGCTGTTCCACATATGCGTCGAAAGGAGGCGCTCTTTATCAAATTTCTCTTAAAGATTAAACGCTGCTCCGCCAAAAGCTCCTGCAGTTCCTCCGGAAAATAAATTCATATTTTCACGTTTTATTCATTTCACGTAAAAAACATCCTTTATAAAGAGAGAGAATGAGATTGAGATATTGTTTATGGTATTTTAGACGAGGTAATTGATTAAGCATATTGTTTGGCTATTAATGTATTCATGTATTTTATTATTGATGTATTTTTATTACTTGATAAATGCTTTGTCTATTTATTTAAACCCGCTACAACTCCACAATGGAAAAAGGTACATTAAAAATATATGAACTAATAGCTGTTTCGTTATAAAACATGTGTAACACAATAGCCATCATGTTTTCATGCAATATCTCCGCTTTTTAAGCACAGCTTTATGTAATGGCGCAAGAAACAATAATAGACTGTTAACTGAAATGATGACTTGACACTAATAGCAATGCACATAATTCATCAACATTTTATTTGCCCTCATTTTTCCCTTTTCTGATCATTAACGATGTAATTAGTTGTCATGATTAAGGCGAAGGGAACATATGCAACAGTTTAAAAATGCAAAGACGAATGATTGATTCTCCCTGTTTGTCATGCACTGACGTTTACGCTGCTTTGATTTCCATCTCTCTCTCTCTTTCTCCCTCTCTCACGCCATTTTACATAAACCCATTACAAAAAACATATATATTTTCGGGTCTTACCATAAGAGGACATGGTTTTAAAAGCATGCAAATGTGAAATGTTGATTCTCGTTTGAGCCCGAAAATAGCCTCTCTAACATATTGTGGTGAACTGGGAAGTCTGGATGTGACAGATGCGCTTTAAACCCAGAAACTTGTGCTCTTGGATTGATATTCCGAAGGTAAATCATCTTTCAGCAGCTCTGCATTAGTTATGATGAGCTGGTTCACGCCTTTCACTACATGGCGTGCTCTGTGAGTGGTCAGTTGTCCGATTTTACGCACAAGATTCAACCCAGAATCTCAGCACTGCTAATTTAATTTCTTGCATCAATGCCATTACCAGTCCGAACTGTCAACGCTTTTCTGTGATGTTGGAGACAGACAGGCCCTCTCCAAGCAATTTGACTCTTCTCTAGCTTCTCTGGAGTTTTGCAGGTGTCATTCTGCTCCAGACCTTTAAGATTAAAAAACGGGGTTTGGAAGATCTGGCCGTGTGCAAAGATGCAAATAGGAAAGTCGTGGTGCGCTGGTATGATGCGTGGAGGGGACATCTGGGCACTGGCCATCTGACTGACTTTGCCTTGACATCTGGGAAAGCCACTGGTGTGTGGCACGCGAATCGGTTGATGTCGCTATTTAAATGCAAATTTGTTGGGGATCATTGGAGCCTCACCCCGTAAATTCACACAAAAGGAACACTTCACACACAATAAGGAGGAGGGTCGTTTCTTCGGGAGGTCTTGGCAACGCCGAACAAATCTTATTCAAACCCACACACACCTTCTGCATGACTAACTTTTCCTTTGTCCCGCGCGCTCGGTTAGTACATCTCCCCAAATAAGATCTAACATGGGCAGACAGAATAGAGCTCAATCCGCAGCGTTCAGTTTTTAATAAAAATAAAGGTTCCGGTTACAACCCAAAAGCTTTTTGTTATGGTGGAATATTCTTTTAGACAGATTGTTTTCTACGCATAAAAACACTGAACTGATGAACATATACTGTAACATCAAGTTTTGTTTTTATTATCGTCAACAAAAAAAGATAAGTTTAAGGTCTAAATATTTAATACACAAATCAATTTATTTTTTCACAGTATTATTATTAGCATATTATTAGTAGTATTATGCTTGCAATCATAATCTTTTTGTTTGTGTCCTACGGAATATTTTGAATATTATTTTAGATGCGCTTTTAATCTGGCAACATTTTTTTTTTTTTTTTTTTGCATAACAAAAACTGACATCTGACACTTGCGAAATGCAAAACGCAATTAAATCGGTTTCAGAATAAACACACCGGATATTTGGTGTCATAAAATTTGTCGCGCACTTAATTTCCGAACGTCGAGGAGTGAAAGTGAAAGTTGGTGAATTAAAGAGCGCATTTTGCACGCTTTGGCTCCGGGCTCCAGATGAGCCTCAGAAATGAGCCGAGATGGATTCAGGCGAGCAGCTGATTCTCCAGTCTCCGGCCAGATGGCTTCTGAACACAGATTTGCATTCATTTTCGCCTAATATCTTCCAAAATAGAGGGGCAGCTGCATTTGTTGTCAAATAAGGTTTAAAACTCCTTTTTAGGACGGGATCGTTACCTACGCGATGGGATTGTTGAACTTCTCTAGTCAACAGTATCAGATTTAAAGGGATTTAGACTAAAACCCTAATTTGGTAATCAGATTGAAATCGCTTTGGTGTGTGTAATCTGTATTAGAGATACTGTAGATTAGGCCTAGAATTAGCAAACCTGAAATATTTATAAGAAGAAATAAATTAGATTTGGAAAAAATAATAAAGATTTGATTAAAAAATAAACATAAATTAAAAAAGATATCACGTGCCAAATAGGTCTACGGATACTTTAGATTTAGGTAGCACATGCGTAATTATAATATTTGATAGCAATAATTATAAGAACATTTCACGTGAAAGAAAAACAACCGTTTGCTGATTAAGATAAACGTAGCAAATAATAATAATACTCATTTTCTGCCTAGAGTGCCATTTAACATTAAAGTTCACAGAGCGTATGCATGGATCAAAGTCATTGCGAATTAAAGACAAAAAAGCATATCAATCTTAAAATCTTGTCGTAAAATATAATTTTATTACTTACGTATTTAATTAGACGACGATGCAATGTGATGGATTTTGAGTCGAGGCAAGAGCAACAGCTTTGATAATTCACTTATCTTTGGCAATAGTCATTAACCCCCAACACTAGCAGAATAGATTGCTGTGTAAAACACATCTCTCTTCTCCTCTCTCCGTCCATCCATCCATCCATCCCTCCCTCCAGCACACACAGGGTCCCCAGATAACCAACATCGGACTTCCATTTTTGCCCATTAATTCAAATATTAACATGCATGCACGGTCTGCCAATATCACGAGCACCTTACGAAATGAAGGAAAAAAATGACCCTTATTGTTCTGATAAATGATTATATTTTTATTACAAAAGACATCCTACTTCTTGCGCATAGAAGGAGAGGGTGGACGCAATGTTTCCCCCGAGTCCTTTCACAGTTTCAGATGTAATTCTGCAATAATTTACCAAATTAAGCGCGTACGCACTAGGACTAGGAGTTTGACATCGCCTCGGTTCGCTCCACGCCCGCAAACTGTGTGTGTTAGATTCAAGCAGTCAATGTAAAATCCCATAATTTAAGACGCGCATTACGCCATTATGCAGATGCCCTGGGTGTTTATTCTTAAAATGCCAGTACACCTTCCTGACTTGAGAGTAATGAAAGGAGAAACTAGTGAATCGATTTAGTCAATTACGCGCCCGGGACGTTCGGCACTGTCACTGTGGTGATGATGATGGCCCTGTAAGAATTTTATTCTGGAAACCGGCTAACAGTTGCAGCGGATGGGTGGCCAGTGCTCTTTTTTTTCTTTTTCTCTCTCTATAAACTTGCATGGCAGTTTCTCAGAATATATAGATCATGCGCAGCGCATTTTATTCACGGGCTTTCATTATCATTCATTTTTGTTCCTCTCTGATGATTACTTGACATGATGTTCACTGGAAAAGCAGCAGCAGCAGCAGCGACTCTAGTCTTGTATGTACTCACGGTCCAAGCTTAAAGCCCAGCGACAGGAAGCTTCAATCCTTTCCATGTATGGGCAAAGCCACGCCTCCGCGCGCGTCATCCTCTGACAGCGTGGATCCCGTGGGTCTGGAGTTTTTGGCTCCCGGGAAAGGTTCCAGTCCTGGGGGATAGAGGGTTGAGTTTTGTATGCTTCCATCCATTCTGCAAAGACGCGCTAAAGGCCCCTCATCATCCTCTCCCGTGTCCGGGAACACCTCCACGGTGATCATTTACGCGTTTATTTGTCTTTTGGAGCCAGAAGTGGTGGATTCAGCAGTGTCCCGAAGCCTTTTTTGATGCTGTTGTTATAGGATGCCACCAAGCTAAGAGCATCATCACCATCATCATCATCCTCATCCACAGCAACAGAAAGTTGCGAGAAATGTTTAACTGAATTAAAACAACTCTAATATCCCTGATATTTGCGCGAGTTGTTTCGCTTCTTCCACGGGAGGACCAAACAAGCTGCTGGAGAAGGCTTGAGAATCTTTACGCACTGAATCGTTCATGTGGTGCCAACGCAGGACGGACTGAAGACGGAGTCGGGACTGCTTTTTTCTTCTTCTTGTTCTTGTTCTTCTCTTTTCGACAAATCCCAAACAAACTCTTACTGCTATCCGAAGGGGCTTCTCGGAGAAACGACGCGCCCTCGCTCACACTCTCATTTCATCTCTTTGGCTGGAAGTGGGTTGCACGCGAACTGTTTTAATGTTTGGGATTCAGGAAAATATACCGAGAGGGGGGACCACTATGAAAGAGGAACCGCTGGGCAGTGGCATGAATTCGGTCCGATCGTGGATGCACACGGCTGGGGTGGTGGATGCGAACACGGCCGCCCAGAGGTACGTTTGCCAAATCATCCGATTTTTAATGCATTTCTCAGATCGACCCCTAAATCCCCAATATGCCATGTATCAATTACACTCTCCCCATGCACCTCTTCGCCGCTTTCCCCCTGTTCATTACATCATATTACAGTTTAAGTGACAAATCAAGAATTCTCCCATGTTTTCGTTCTATCTACATCTATCCAGATCTCAAGTGTGTACGCCTGTTGTTTTAACCCACACTGGTGTCTTGTTTTCCCCGCAGTGGAGTTGGTCTGGCACGGGCGCATTATGAGAAACAACCGCCATCCAACCTCAGAAAATCCAATTTTTTCCACTTCGTCCTGGCTCTTTATGACAGACAGGGACAGCCAGTGGAGATCGAAAGGACAGCTTTTGTGGACTTTGTGGAAAAGGATAAAGTAAGCGCCAGTCTGGAATATACAGCTCTGAAATTTTGCACCTTAAAACTTCCACATCTCTAGATCTTTGGAAACACGTGCGCCATAAAACACTTTTGATGGATGTCACAGAGATAACAAAACAAAACAAAACAAACAAATAGATATGCATTATACACATTATTGCCAGGGATTATTATTCTACTAAAATAGCAAAACTTGAAATAGAGTTGCTGGATCAGAGCGTTAAACATGTACATGCATACAGACTAAAATGCATGCGTTTCATAAATACATCAAAATAAAATTCTCAGCAATCTGACCCCAAACAAATGCTTATTTTCAGGAACCAAACAGTGAAAAAACTAACAATGGGATACATTACAAACTACAACTATTGTACAGCAACGGTAAGTGTAAATTTCTCTATTCAGCAGGGATAGATTTACAAGTGTTTTTATTCGCTCAATGGAGCCGTATTGACTTACATTTAGTTCAGTTTATTCCACAAATGTAATTCTAGTAGATGGCTAGATTTTTTTTTTTATTAGTGAATTTCAAGAATACTTTCTATTTTTTTTCCGTGGAAACGTTGTATAGTTTTTTGTTTTTTTTACACCAGACTTTTTTTCCACATTGAAAAACAAAAAATAATTTCCCACAGGCGTCAGAACAGAACAGGATCTTTATGTTCGGTTAATCGATTCCATGACAAAACAGGTAAGAACTTTTCATTTCTCTTGCGTGTATCGGTGTATTTATATTTATAGTGTGTGTTTCTCTTGCACGTGCTTTACATTGGGCTACATTGTTTCCATAAGTAAATACAGCATAAGCGAGTACATCTTCTTTATATGTATTATTTATTGGAGATGCAGTGTAATTTATTGATATTGCTTGCTATATTTACTTGGGACTAGGCACTAATGTAAAGCCGTGGCTCATTTTGGGTTGCTCTGATTAATGGGGGGAGGTTATTTGGCGGATTTAATTTAATATGAATCACATTACCACGTTTTTCTTCGCTTGTAGCTGCTTGATAATTCATTGCGAATTAATGAAATAGTGTGGGGGACAACACAATGTGTTTACATTTATATATATTTAAATTGCGCATTTAAAATAACAAAAATATATTTTCTGAGGATAAAAACAAATAACCTAAAGTATAATTTACGCGGATTAGTATTATAGTTTCACCCTCGCATATAAAGCATAATAGCCAAAACCCATATGTGTGTATTGCGCTCAATTAGGTTGTTTTTATTCAATCTTATTTTTTATTATTAATCTGAGACAATATAGGCTACAGCTCATATGCGTGTACATTATTTTAATAATATTACATCACAGTATATAAAACAAAAAAATGCACTTTTTTTATTTGGCAGTACAATATTTATGAATTGGCATTCGGTTAAATGTTCGTGTGTCATTTATATCGCACGTGAAAAGTCACTTTTGTAGTGCTGTAATCAGATCTGGTTAAAGGCATAAAAATAAAGCTCCAGGCGTGAGACAGACACTTGAGTTCATATTGTGCTGTGATGTTCTCTGAAATCACTCTCAGCTCATTTCCATTGTCCATCTCAGCCTCTCTTAGTAAAGAACAGGGCGGATCTTTAGCTTGATTTTGAGGCTCTTGTTATCTGTAGTTTATCCATCGTTTGGCATCACAGGACAGAAAATATGAAGGTTTCATCTGAGGCGCGTCTGAATGGAGCTGAACATGATCAAAGAGTCAATGGCGCTGAACAGTCACTTATGGTTTTCCGTATATTTTCAGGCGTGGAAAAATAAGGATAGCCTACGTCAAATAATGTCTGATAAATTCAACCCGCGGTGCTCATTTTGTTATTTGGGATTTCTACACGGTTTGTTTGATATGACCTAATAAAATTCATTAATAGAATTAATATCATCAAAATTAGAAACCAACGCTTGATTTAGCATGCAGTTGGCAAATTAAAATTCACCTCATTGCGACTAAACTTTATAAGTTCTCATATTTTTCAATGCAATTTATTTTCGGTCCGTGCTTGTTTACGCACTTGCATTTTTTTCTCTCATTTTACTTTAATGTGTAGATAGCCTATAGTACAACAGGGTTTGGGTTTTCATTCACGTATATGCACCAACAGTAATATTTGTGTATTTATAGCCTATATATTTTTTTATTATTATTACAATGATGCAAGAGCACACTCCAACGCGCCCCACGGATCCCACGGAAGGACGCGTTGGAGTGCGCTCTTGCACAGTACATCATAACGGGAGCAGGGCAAACAGGGAGGGAGGGAGGGAGAGAGAGAAAGAGAGAGTGAGACAGAACGCGCAAAAAGCACCGAGGCCCGTGCGCACCTACAGCTCCAAACGCCATCTGTTAAAGCCAATGCTCAAAAATTACTCAAGCGCACCCCCCGACACCGCTTTTTATCTAAAGAAAAATCATTGTTAGCGGCTCAAAATAAACAACAGATTGCCCATTAGCACTCTACCCCTAAATATCTGCAGATTATAACCGCGTTGATGTGTACGGTTATGGGTATTATTTACCGCGGCCATCTGCGTCGGAGAAGCGACAACTATGTGATTTCTATTATCATTCCCCAAATAAATAGCGCAAAGATCTAAACAGAAGCATATGCGACTCTTCATTTCTAAAGTGATATGCATGTGGTATAATTTGTCATCGCAATGACCGGCCAAGTGTTGATATTCATTTCAAACATCGTATTTATTTATGCAAATTAATAACACAAAGGTTATCTCTATCTAGAATGTGGGCATGTGTGTTGGTTTAGCGATAAAACATTGTTTAACAATGTATGTGGGCTAAATTGATTTTATTTACGCACCTTCTCATGTCAGTTTTTAATTGATGAACTTTGTGCCATAAACCACATTTTATTTCAGTTATTTTTTAATGGAGAAATTAAGTTTTATATTTAATATTTTGACTGTTATATTTTACCCTGTGTGCAATGCTCTTGTTAAAAAGATCTTCACTGTTACTTTTATTTCAAGGCTATTATTTATGAAGGACAAGACAAAAACCCAGAAATGTGCCGAGTTCTTCTCACACACGAAATTATGTGCAGGTAAGAAAATATATATATATATATTTTTCAGTTAATTATAAACTATTACATTTGACTGCATAATTGCATTTTATTAGCCATAATGTCTTGTCATGTTTTCATAAATGCGCACGATGTAGGCCTATCCAGGCCTCCGAGCATCAGCCTTACAGAAAATCAATGAATCCCTGAATAGATCTGCCTGGATACGCTGAAAAGAATCCAAATGTTCAGAATTGCCAGGCGGCTTATTCACAATGATTTACGGTTTGCTCTGCGAGTTTCAGAAGTTCTACTTCAAAAGCGCAAATTTGACTGAATCATTTGGTGACATCGGATTTACGAATGATCTCACTGGACTTTTAATAGGCTACTATAGAGGATAAAATGAAATTCACACACACACACACACACATGCAGACGCGTGTGTGCGTACTCGGGCCTTTAGGAAAGTGGCTTTTCATCGTCAGCAATTTGACCGTGCGCCACTCTGATTTTTACGCTCGCGCTATAGATAAATCATGCGGTTATTTTTAAAAGTGAAAATGACATTAAATTAAATAACTGCACTTGAAGAGAACAACACGTATGGAAGCAAGCACTCAATTTCCCATCAAATCGGAAAAGAATCAGAAGCTTGCTCAGAGGTCACGCCACATCCTTCTGCGCTCAAGATGCTTGAAACTTTTGGAGCCGTATTTACCGATAAAGAAAGTTCCTCGCATCGCACTCTGTTGCGTGCGTCAAACCGTGCAGATGCGTTTCCGAGTCCCAAGCAGAGGTCCATAGACATACTTTAATCACTTTAGCTGTCAGCTTTAAGGAGCTTTACATGTTTTCCATACCATATGGTGTTAATTTAGCTCACTTAGACATGTAACCATTATACAAGTGGGCTTCTTTAAATTCAAGAGGCATGACATTTTTTTTTTATCTCAGTAAATTCAACATTAATTAAAGAAAGCATAATGGAAGCATCTTCAGGGCCTCAAAATGGAGGCATTGGCACATTGTAGGAGACTGATGGAGGCTTTTTGAGCTGGTAATTAATAAGTGCCCCACAGAAATCCTGGTTGAAGGTGGCATCTTGCATCCTCTCCAGACACAACAGCTTGACAATTAGAGGTAAACAAAAGCTGGGGCTGAGGGAGAGCTTTCTCCCCCCCCCCCCCTCACAGCCTCCTGGCACCCCCTCTCCTCCTCTCAGCACTAAGACAAACACCAAAAACATGCTGTTTTCCCTCCTTCAGCCACAGCGCCCGGCTCCGTGTTTACCCGCCGCCCGCATCTGCGAGAACCGCAGCCACCAACACCATCAGGCTCAGCCAGAACCCACGCCAAACACCTCGCGGTTAGCTAGAAAAGAGGACGAGAGAGCGTGTCAGATGAATAAATCTAAACACACGGTGCTCGAAGACCAAAGACACATGCAAGCTGCTTGCTGATTCTCTCACATCTCATCTCATGCCTTGTCTTCTCTCTCTCCCTCTCTCCAAGTCGGTGTTGTGACAAAAAAAGCTGCGGAAACAGGAACGAAACGCCCTCAGATCCCGTGATCATCGACAGGTAAGACTCTATCTGCTTCTGTGAGCGCGGGGCGCTGCGGCCCAGCGTCCCGGCCTGGGTTTGCCCTGTGTTGTCGCGCAGGTGTGTTGATGTGGAAACCCGAGGGTGTCTTTGGGGACCGTGTAATTGCTGGTGAGTTGTCAGGGAAGCGCCTTGCGATCTAGAGAGCGTTTGGTTTTAAACTCACAACTCTTTCATCCTAATTTGTTAACAGCCGCTCTGCTTATCTCCTCTGTAAACAGTGCACTGCCTCTCGCTGGCTTTGTGGCACGACAGAGCAGGAACGTCGTGCATGTTTGAGGCAAAAAGGTGTCTTTACGTTGCGCTCTGTAGTGCTGCCGGTGGGAAATGAGTAATGTTTCTGGGCTGGCTGTTGGCGGTTGCATGTTGATCACATTAGGGAAAGCGTGTTCAAACACACCGGCTCCCGCCGAGTGGGTAATTGACGTTCTTTCTTTCTTTTTTTTTTTTTTTGCAGCTTATGTTTCTCTTTGTGAGTCTGGCTGAAGGTTACACTTACTCGGCGAGACTTACACTTCTTCCTTTTTGTCCAATTATCCCTGTAGTGGCAGCACGTACGTGGATTACGGCAGGGTTGAAACGGTAAATGTGACAGGGAGCGCTGGCTGCTTGAGTCCGGGCCTCTTGGAGATTAGTGAGCTAGAACAAGCCTACCTTGCTCTATAAAGCCAGGAGTCTCTCTGTTTCCATCTGCTGTAAAGAGCCATGAATAAGCATCAAGTGCTGCCAGCAGCAAGAGTCTCCCTCTCTTTCTTACTCTCTCTTGTTTTCTTGCAAAGTTATCCCACGATCTCAAACTTGTCTATCCACTGAGTGAGAAATTAGATTGGAGGGTGATATGATGGGTAAAGCCGGGAACGAAATATGCGCCACCAGTGGATGGCAATGCTAATGTTTGACTTGCTGAAATAGCTGTTTGCTTAGCAGGGAATGTTTGGTATCTGACAGAGGGAACATCTTTCTTATTAGTAATCAAATAGCAGTGACCAGTTGCCGCTGTCAGTCACCATGCATGAAGCGTGTGAAGCGTCGGAAAAAAGGACTCATGCCCCGTGTGTGTGTGTGTGTGTGTCGAAGCTATGGCCGTGCTTGCGTGTTTGGAGGTCTGAGCATTTCCCGCTCTCACGTCATGTGCTCGTAAAGTGGAAACCCTGCAGTACTACACAATAATGTGAGTGAATCGCTTAATGCGAGGTTTGTTTGGGTTATACACAGCTCATTCATAATCAATATTTGATTTAATTGACAATCTATGGCTCTGTTACAAAACTTAGTGAGCTGTCTTGTTTTCTGCTTCCTACAAAGGCAACATCCAAACTACTTGCTAAACATCTCCATATCCTTGCAATATTCTAAACATCATAAAAATACACAGCACTGTAAATATATAAGTAAAATAGTAAAATAATGGGAGTAAATTATGCATAATTACAAGCAATTAACCCTAAACTAAACCCTAACACTAACCATAGCTACATTATTACTCAGTACTTATTTAAATACAATGTAAATACACCACCTAAGATAAAGTATCACTTACTTTTTGATTTTAAATTAATCTTATGTATATTTATTTATTGGATTCTGGGAGTTGCTTGTCCATGAATGCTGCCTTACAATCTGCCCAAAAATGTATTATGTTAGAAGTTAGCATAAATGCTAAAGCATAAATGAGTGCGCCTGTGATGCCCTAAAATGTACTTATTTAAGTACAATGTAAATACACCACCTTAAGATAAAGTGTAACTTTTTGATTTCAAATTAATCTTAAGTATATTGGATTCTGGGATTTGCTTGTCCGTGGATGCTGCCTTACAATTTGCCCAAAATGAGTTATCTTAGAAGTTAGCATAAATGCTAAAGCATAAATGACGTAAATGTGATGCCCTAAAATGTACTTATTTAAGTACAATGTAAATATAAAGTGTAACTTACTTTTTGATTTCAAATTAATCTTAAGTATATTGGATTCTGGGATTTGCTTGTCCATGAATGCTGCCTTACAATCTGCCCAAAATGTGTTATCTTAGAAGTTAGCATAAATGCTAAAGCATAAATGACGTGCGCCTGTGATGCCCTAAAATGTTATGCATGTATGCAGCCCACCAGGTTTTTGAACAGAGTCTCTATTTAACCTTTTTTGGAGAGGAATATGACTTCCTTACATTTTCCTAAGTAAACACTCTCAAAGAGTGTGAATCAATCTCAGTAACCTTTGTTATCTCTGCATTAAATGATTAGCTTGTTCAAACAGACGTGCTGAAGAGCTCTGACAGTGTGCGAACAGTAATTAGTTACAGGACAGACATCCATGCACTCACTGTAACTCAACCGCAAGAGAAAGAAAAACTGGAGGAGGGGGGGAGGAAAAGAGGAGTCCCTGCGAGGTGGAGGAGGATTTGTTTTGGTTTTCTGAACAGGAGATAAAACACATATCACTTCCTCTTAGTGGATCCTGAAAGGAGTCTCGGGCTGCAGTCAGAGTCGATTCTCTCAACTGTGGCTCATACAGTGTATTTACCTTTAAAGAAAAACATGAAGACTTTACAACAGGGTTTCAACTGATATTTACCGCATTGACTCTTCCCATAAATTGCTGGGCTTTGTGTCGTGGCTAAATAGAGGTGGATGGATCGGATGTCTTGGCGCTTTGTGCTTCAATCTGGCGAACAATATGTGTAACACTAGTAAAAGAGGAAAAGGAGAACAGTGCAAAGAAGCTCTGATACCGGGCAAAAAGGAGGGATATTGTCGTAGGTTGAAGCGGTGGATAAAAAAGCTCACATTTTGATTGTAAGGCGTTTGAAAGACTCGAGAGGATCATTTTCATAGAGGGCCGATCCGTTCTGTCAGATCACAAAAGCAGATGTACTTCATTAGCCGACTGCATTGTCTGCATATCACAACTGCGAAGAGATGATTTTATCCAACGCTCGGAGAACAAGGCGGCCGGGAGAGCCCGGAACGCACGGAAACACGAACCTCAAATGACTGAAGCGTTCGTGCAGGTGGGGTGTATGATATAAAGCTAATTTGTAATCACAAAACCAATCCTGTGGGGTAATGTCTTGTTAGGTCTTGTCTCAGTGGAAAAAAAAGTGGAACGTTACAGTACGCGAGAGAGTTCGCTCAGTCACAGGAAGTAGATCCAAATCACAGCAAAGAAAGGGTCGGTTGCGTTACAATCAAAACATTTAACTGGGTTGGACTTAGGATAGATAGATAGAGGGAGAGAATGTTCTGCTAAACATGGCTACGGTGACCAGAAGATCTGGTGATCCATTATCAATAACGTTTTCAGCCACATTCTCCCAGATGGCACATGGGCCAGGCATACTGCTCGTTGGCACGGGCTCGGACAATAACTGGCACCCGCTCGCTTCTGGCATTTTCAATGGAGTTTAGGAGACTTATCATTCCAAATGTGTCCTATTTTCCTGTAGTCAAGCCAGACATCTGTTTATACTATTTCTCTTGGACTTTAGTGCAGCTTTAGGTTCTTCACGAGGAGAAGTCTCAAAAATATGAGAATATTTCTCAGCTGTTACAAAATTTCTTTAAATATTTCACAACCCGACCCTGCTTCGACATAGATTATTCATCTGTATTTTTGAAAGAGAGATTGAGGAGTTCTACAGCTAGATCCTGAACTCTTGTAGGTGATGTCTTGAACACACGTGTCAAGAGCGAGGCGTTGGATCATTACCGCCCCCGTATCGGTCCGAGAACTAATAATACCTCTCCGACTCAAGAGCGATGAGGGTTTTCCTAGCCAACCGATCTCCCTTTCACTTCCTGTCAGAAAGGTCAAGACATGCTGACCTCTGACAGACAACCCCCTCCCTCAACTGAATAATTCATGAGATTGACTTTTTTTTTTTTTGTCAGACAGTTGTGTAGCAGGACTGTTTACGTAGCTCATGAGGCTTTTGCACCTGTTCGGGCCGCGTGATATTTGGGTCCCGGTGCTGATTTAGCTAAACACTCATTAATTTCTTTTTTTTTTTCATACCGAAGGACCTTTCCAGAAGGGATTACGCTTGGTTATTAGCTAGGTCTTCCTTCAGCTGGGGGGCGTAAAAAAAATGTGTACGTACTCGGCCTGTTGCAGATTTTTTAATCTTGAAAAACCAACACAGATAGTTCCTCCGTTTTTTTTTTTTTTTTGCCCTTTTTGTTTGTATCTTCTCCGACCAGGCTACTTAAAAAGACCTCCTCCCTCTCATCCGCACACAGGCCTTCTCTCGGAGCTGAGCAAATGCCAGCATTTAGAAGGTCAGAGCTTTTGTTGGAAAAGCGCTATGTAAATTAGCACCAGCAAAAGGGACATTAAACAAAATTCAATTCATTGTCTCCCTTAATGTCATTTACATTTTTGGCTCGGGCCCGTCCTGTCGAGGAGAATTTTGGAGATGATTTTAATTACATATCAGCGCTGGAACAGAGGGCTGTCTGGAGCGAGACGCATTTGGATCACCTGTAAAGAGAGGTTTATTTACCAATGCACTTGAATGGCAGGTTTTCACAGGCGCTTGCGTGATGCAATTAAGCCCGTGTTAAGTGTTAATTTCTCGGCCTGTCTTTTTCCTTCACAGAAAGGCCTGTTTCACACACACCACAGAGTTTAACCTTTAGTCCTTGTCTTTTAGATTTGAGTCCTTCTGGATTCTCCTCACACCTTTCGGGGCAAAACCACAGCACCGTTGTACCTTATTTATTGCTAAAGTAGTACCTTAAGGGTGTATATTACTACTTTAAAGTATTAATATGCACCTTTAGATAAGTTGTATTTTAAGAGCACAGTCCTAGAGACAACCCCGTTACACATTTTTCTGACAGTGTCCAAACTGTTGTCCTCTCAAATGCTTTCTAGACTGAGAATGTCTCTGAATGACTCTGACTTGCAATATCAAACAGCAAATCATGCTGTGATGTAAACTAAGCTATTTAAATAAAAAGATGATCCCTCTGATATGTCCCGCCCAAACATCCTGTCACCGGTCACAATTGTGACCGCATTTCTTGAAGCCACAACGTACGGCCCATTTTTCAGTGCACTGAATGAGTGCACACTGGCCTAGAACAGGGCCCAAGTCATGGTCGAGCACATAGGGGTCTAGCCCAACAAGTAGAAGTTCTTCCAGGGTGTATCTTTGTACATGACAACCTTTTCACCTCACTAAGCCTCCTTCACGAAATGAAAAAACAAGGTATTGGATGCATTGGAATGAATTGTCAATAGGTCTAAATTGAAGAATTTGTATGAATTCTGACAATGGTGATAAGTGACCGAATATAAAACCTAATATTTCACTTACTTAACCAATATAAAATCAAAAAGGTCATAATGTTTGACTTTTAGGGAGGTCTAAGGAATAAAATGCATGTACTCAAATTGCAAGAAACAGGTTAATAGGAAATAAACCTGCGCAGGATTTGCAAAACAGTCCTTTGACTGAGTGGTAGAGGACACTTGAACTGCTGCTTTTGCCTCCAGCCACACGAGGAATATTTGTATTTATTTATATCTATCCTTGTCCAGGTGACATTCAACGGACCGTGTGTGTGTGTTTGAACGTTTTATTCGAAAAGTCCTTGTATACAGTACAATAGAGCCACAGCAGTCTTGGAGGATGCGCATGTATATGTGTGTTTATGTTCACAGAGACACACGTGTGAGAGGAGGAGAGCGCCGGAGCTCCATTAGACCTGATTAATGAGGTTGCAGACAGCAGATATATCTCTGGCCAGGTAACAGCTTCACTGCTGCAGGTACACAGGTGTGCACAGCAACTCCTTATTTATGAGACAGTCAGCAAACCCTCTGCTAACACCAGAGAGAGATAAAGAGAGAGAGGTTGTGTGTTTTTTTTCCTTCAATGGGCAAGTCCAGCAGTGGCCAAAGTGAAAGTAGAGTGTAGATCTCCACTACGAGAAGAAAATAACTCAGAATAGTGTTCCTTCTGTCACACTAAGATGTCTGCTTTGGTGTAGGTTGTGTAAAACATTTCCTGCACAGGTTTTTAATGAATAATTGCCGGCCTTTTTTTGCTTTTTCCCATTGTAATGTATGTGTGGGGCATTAGTCAAGGGTGCAGTGTCATTTCTGCACCACTAGAGGCAGCAAAGTAAATTGAAAAAAATAATGACTGTTTTCAAACAAGTTTTAGAGACTCCCCCTGTCGGCCATGAGTGGGAAAAAAACAGACTTCTCCATCCGAAGATCACGTTATTGGCTGACCCAATGTTGTTATATCTGGCCGACTCCAATTAAATTTGGAGCTGCTGAAGTGGCAAGTCTGCCTTTTATTATGTGCAATAAATTTAATTTGACATTTTCAATATTAATCCATGTTGCATTTCTTTAAAAAAAGAAAGTGTTTTCTAGTATGCAAATGATTTATCATTAGCATACTTAAGGTTCTCCTTATGCTGGCCTGTTTGAAATGTAGACCAAAAATCTTTTGTAATTATTTGTTAATTGCTCTTTTGTCTTTCTTCGACATAATGATATACAAAAATGCCTTTGCGTGCAGCGTGGATGACACTGTCACCTTGAAACTCTTCAGAACCGACAACGCTTCTAAACTCCTCTGTTATGAACTAGTGACTTCCGTCTCACTAGAGGGATCAAGAGAGAGAGTGAGAACAGCTGGCTCTTTCTAACGGTGAATAACTGACAGTTGTCTGTAAGAGGTTTTAATGAAGATTGCCACCTTTTATGCGAGGAACTGAAGGGATGCCAGATCTACAGGAGGGGAGAAGCAGAGAGCTTAACCTGCCCTTGGCAGCCAGCACTCAGCTCGCACTCACACAGAAAATGTGAAACAGCCTCTGCGGTCAAAAAGCCAAACCTTAGCGCTGCCACACATTGCTCGCACGTAGAAGTGGGTCAAGGCCTAGCAGATGTCCGACAGCACACAACTCCAGAGCAGGCTTCTCCACAACAATGTCCTCTACGGAGAGAGATAAACACTTTCGCATCTGAAAAATAATCGTAATGTTCCAAACGATTTTTGCAGCCTGATTACAATAGGGAAATACGCTCTTTAGTCTTTTAGAAAGCAAACCCCATTCACATTTTCAAACATTTGACAGATGCTTTTATCCAAAGTGACTTTTACATTTTATAAAGTGCTGCAAGGAATCCTTGATTTTTTTAAAGGTGTCGTAAGTAATTTTTTCTCTTTTCCACCTGAGGCTATGTTTACACGGAAACGATTCTGAAGAGAAAACGCAAAATCACTTTTTTTTCTGCGTTTAGACGAGCGTGTTGTGTGGGAAATCCGCGTGCAAACGGTCACGCAAAAGTGTGTGAAATTCAATGTAGTATGCACTCCAGGCGGCTAAGAGTGCATACTACAACAACACCAAGTCCACGCGCCTGCGTATAACCTTCACTGTCAAGCAGACTTTTGCGTTTTTACCGTTTACACGGGAACGCGGCGGTTGAGCGTTTTCACGATTTCACTTTTTTGCGTTTTTAAGCCTCAAAAACGCCGTCGCCGTGTAAACGAAAGGCACATCCGATAAAATATTTTTACGTTTTCACCCGCGAGCGTGCCTAAGAGATATCACCTTGTCTCTGTAATTTAACCAATCAAAAAAGCTCTCTGCCTATGACATCATTTTGCACATTCAGGGTTGATAGCATTAGGCGCTAAGTAAGAAAAAAGTCTAATTGTTTTCTTCTTTTTTATTTTCTTCTAGATGACTAGAGCAGGGACAGTAATGGTCTTGATTTAGTCGCTACATGCTAATAGTACTTGGCAATGGCAGTGTGTGCGTTTCCTTTTTTTAAATCTGGTGCCATGTGGGTCTGTGTGTGAGAAGAGAAGGGGGGAAATGGCTCTAGCATGTGTAGACAGGAGGGAACCCTGCACTGTGTTGTTGTAAGACGTGTTGCACAGGCCCGGAAGACGTCGGCTCCGAGGAGTCTATTGAGAGAGACAAAATCCATGCACACACTTAAGGGTGAGAGAGCTGAAGCAGAAGAGAAATGTGAAAATGATAGTTTCACTACAACAAGCAGCATCATTGTGTGTGCGCGTGTGTCTGGTGGAGATATTGTGAGTCTAATCAGGACTCCGTGGAGGGGACATATGTGCTTTAAAAAGCCCCTTTTATTTGATTGAGCGCACAAAGCAGCGGCACTCCCCTTTTGTTGGGCTATATGAAAACCCCCGCTGAGTGTCAACGCGCGCACACGCATGGATTCACACGCAACAAATATTCACGTGCGTAAAGCACGATTATCGACAGACACGTAAAAATGTGATTGCACACATGCATGCGGACGCACACAAAAACTCACCCGGGGCAGTTGGAGAGGGTGTGCTGTCACACAATAGCTCGGCGCGGGTGCACGTTCCTTTTGAATAACAACCGGGAAAATTGAATCAGTCGTGGTTTAGGAAGGACTGAATGGAATGCATGTCCGAAGTTCATGACGCTTCCCTCTGTGAATGCGGCCGACGTGTCCCATTTCCACCGCACAACCTGTTCTGCTCAAACTTCACACCGTGAAAGAATTCAAAACAGATCTGCTTTATGAGCACGCAGCCGACAATGCTTTAAATCGAATGTTTATTTTTATTTTGACTACTTGTTTCGGTGCCGCAGAATGTTTTCGCGCTAAATTAAATTGACGTGTTTGGTTTCCTTTCGGCCGCATTGTCTATTTAACATGTGTGTGTGTTTATGGGAGTCCTGTTTGATTCTGTCAACACTATGTCAGTGTGTGTGCGCGTGTGTTTTAGGCTGTAAGAGCATGGTAACTTGCTTTTGGTTTGTGGTAGATGTTGGCTTGATCCGTACAGTTCTCTTTTCATTTTTTTTTTTTTTTTGCGAATACACATCCACAACATTTCTTTGCCATTAGGAGCAGTTTGTAAATCAGATCAGGGTGTCGAGTACTCGCCTTCTCCCTTAGAAGAAATATCCGTTCCTTGTCCCTCCGATCTCTCTCTTTTCAAAGAACACAAAGCTCCCATGTCTTTTCTCTTTTTAAACCACCCCCTCCCAGCCACCCACCCACCCAACCTCCATTCCCATTTTTCCGAATGTGGCAATCTGTCGTGTGACACCGCTGAGATTAGGTTAGGAAACAGTGTGAGGATTGTATTGGACATGGTGCTGGTCGCGCCAATTTGAGGTCGCAGGACAGCGATCTGGACATTGGGTACACGCCATCAGCATGTCTCCGCGAGAGGCACTGGGCCTTGGCCGTCGCCCGTCCCATGGGCCCCCGGGAGGGGCCATCGGCTCTGAAACCTTCAAAAAACTGCAGCAAATAACTATCATTTATTAAAGCTGACAAGTTATCTCTAAATATAGGCCCCTCTGTCAAAAGATTATCAGCCATTGGCCCGTTCTGCTGAAAACGTAATCGTGTTTTTCGAATCTCACATGAACATTCGAGGGTAGATTGCGCTCGCTTGCACTGGAGGGGATGTAGGACTTATATCTCTGTTTAACCGCCCTTTGTGAAATTCAATATGATGTTGAATGACATTTCAGGTTACAGACGAGAAATAGTCAAGTCCAGAGAAGTGTGTTTGAGAGGTTAGGCCGCGTTTCCCCCACTGGCTCAAGGCTATTTATCATTATAAGTGAGTCTCTGCTTAAGTTTCCCAAACCCTCATTATAATCATTCCCAGCAATTACAGCGCCCAGAACTCCGTCTGCCATCCAGCACACATCATCAGGCGTTTACTCTGCTTAAAGCTGCCACTAATTTACATTGTTTTAAATATGGGGTGTGATGCTGATTGATTGTCGTTGCTGTGAGTCAACTTGATAGAATACCATTAGCCCCGCTAAATATTTGTTTAACTCTTAAATTGTTTGCATGACCAAAATGAGGCTGTTTAGCTTCACGATCGTACGTTTTAATGCTAGATAAATCAAACTTTGAGTTGAATCTTAGTTTCTGTCTTATTGCTGACAGATGCCGCAAGCATTTTTAATTTGCATGTTCATTAGAATGTCATTATGTAGTCTTGCTCTCGGTCCATTCCTTTAGTCGGTACTGAAGAAGATGCCTATTTTGCTCGTTAAAGATTAGTAAAACCATTGAAGTGCTTTACCATGGTATGCATGCAACGTTTCCAAGGCAGTCGCTGCATAATTATCCTCTCGTGAAGAATGCACAATGACGCCAGGATGATGAATCGATGGCAGATTGGACGTGTGGTTTAACTGTCATGTCCCTTAGATAAGGGGCTGCTCGGGGATTGCTCATTCTCACTGCTAGCCTGCTAGCTTGCCAGTTTATTAGCGCAAATCCCAAATGTTTAGTAAACTCATTAGGCCCCATCTAATGCTAATTTATCATCATAGATGGACCACGAGAGGAGCGGGACACCGGGGCGGTCGGGCCAGGGCTTTGACCGCGAGCTGATCAATCAGTGCTATAGGGGCTAGCATGTTTCATTAGATCCGCTAGCCTCGGATGAGTTTTATGGATTTCGCTCCTGAAAGTGGGATTTCAGGGGGCTTAGCAAAAGTGTGGTGGCTGACAACACTTATCTACAGGAATACATGGCGGGCCTTTCGTCAGAGAGCTTGCTATTTCAATGGCCGCAGATAGATAAGGCAGCTTTTTGAAGGCGGAGAGCAACATTTAGGGTGAGAAAAGAGTATTAGGGATTCTGTTATACACCTCAAAGAGTTGTAGAAAAAGCCAGCCGAGGTGCTGGTTAAGTTTTTTCTTCAGTCTATAATAACTGCTGCCCTCTTTGTAGCACAAGATCTCTGATCTGTGTGAATCAGGAGGACTAATTCAGAAATGATGTGATCCTTATGATCTTCTGGTCGGGAAGCGTTCTGAACTTAAGAACTTCATCGATCTGTCCAGTCTTTGTGAATCAATCATTTAAGAAGAGACAAAAAAAAAAGGAGGCGTTATTGCAGGTTCCCACTCCGCCAGAGCTGAGAAATAGGATTTTCTTGCCTCTCTTGTGTGCCGGTTTTTAGCGACAGCTTGTATCTCTTTCTCGTACAAATGAAACGGAATAATAAATAAATAAAAAAAACGTAGGTGGTGAATAAACCTGCCCAGACTGCGATAATAAAATATGACTGGCGTTTCCTAGTGCTGGGAAAGGAGTGTTGTAATTCACCTGACTTATGTTCTCCTGTCTGATTTAGCTTCAGATTAAAACCCACTGCTTGGCCAACCAATTGAAATCAGATCCAGTCACAGCTTGCCTGTATTGATCCCTATTTAACATCAAGGCTGGGAATGGATTGGTATTGATTAACTATAAAACCGCTGGCTGGCTTGTCCAGAAACCTGCTCAATATGCTGAATGAAAAAGTATCGTACCTCTGCCCTTCAATACACGAGAAACAGTAGCACATGTGCTTGGCCCAGGAGTTGGCAAGCATGCGGGCCATTCCCTTTTACCGTTTCCTTGTATGTTCTGTGTGTTGTTATTGCTCTGAAATTTAACCCAAAATGGTCCTAAATATAGTAGAGCTGGCCCAAACATATTTTGAAAGAGAAATGTCAAGGGTTAATTGCTTTTCTATTACATTCACTCTTTCTCTACCATTAAAAAAAAAACAGTAAAGGCACTAAAATATAAAAGTCGACCACAGACTTCATTTCTGGGGCTCTTGTCTGGGTGTGTGCAAAGCTCAGCACAAAATCAGATGACTTCATATGTATTGTATGTCATTAACAATTGTGTGTAATACTAATAATATCATTTCCAAATAAGCCCATGATGACCTGCGTTCAGTCACCGGTGACTCAATCGTCAGAACTCGTCCACCCTGATTTGGGACCAGCTCTTCCTGGCTGGATCTCCTTTCTCCCCAAATCTCCGTGTCGAGAGCCAGAGGAGGCTGTGCATCTGTAAGAAATTACTCTCAATCTCCCACATCCAGGAGTTTACACTTCTGTAATGACAGAGGAAACCACTGGCCTCAGTAGGGTGCAGATTTTAAGGGATGTCTTTAAAAATGCCATTCTTCTGCCAGACCTACAGGATTACCAAGTGGAACGGCCCCAAAACACACACTGGCTCTGCGTCCGCCTCGCGTACTGATTCAAGAACATCGCGTACTGTATAGTTTGTACTTGCATTGCAGTGTCCATGCTCCACTTTGTTATGGGGAAATTCATAGTGAGCTATTTGTTTTTCAGAACAAAATATCGTTCTTGGCACAAAGTGCTCTGAATACTGGCTGTAAATAATGTGGTGCTGTGCGATGATTTTTTTTCTAGCCAAGTTCGTTATTAGCATTTTGCAATGATCTTCGACCCCAAAACATTTTTGAATGCAACACAAAACGTGTTTTGAAAGAGACAAGTCTTAGGTTATTGCTGTTTATCTATCTATCTACACAAACCATGCCAAAACTGATACAGTGCATTTGCAGATTGTAAATACACATGTGGAATATTTATTTTGTTCATTTTATATTTATGTTAATTGCAAACTGCAAATGTATCCCTGTATTAGGCTTTAAGTTAGCGACGATAAATATCCGACACTCTCACAAGGAATGAGGCAGCCACACACACACAATCTGGAGTCTATTTGTCTCTGATAGGGCAAATCCAATTTGATTCCTTAAGTGTTGATTAAAGTGGTGGGCTGAAACAGGCTGTCCCTCATTGAGTGTTTGTTGATTATTTACCTTCCAGCTGGACATAATGAAGAGCAGCCAATCAGAGCGTCGCTCTGCCCTCCAGCGTCGGGTCTCTTGTTTGGTCTACTGTATTGGTTTGCTTTCTTAGCCAGCAGCTAAACCAAACTAATCACCACTTGGGTGGGTAGAACTGAAGGACAAATGACACTTGGTTTGTGTTCGAATCCTCCAGGCGTAAACTTCCATGTCCACAGAGTGGGACCAGGGGGAGAAAAGTGAAAGAAAATCGTTCTCAGCGAGGGTGGGTGGCAAAAGCACTTTAGATATTCACATGTGTGTAATGTGAGAGCGTCACAGAGCCTTTAGCTCTTTTGTGAGGGGTTTAGATGGAGATCACAGAGTAAAGACGAGGATGCTTGTGCCGAGAAGCAAGAATTAGCTCATTCACGTCTGGTACCTTGTATATCGTTTACGATACAAAACGAAAAGAATCAGTTGCACTCAAAAGTTTTAGCTGCCAGAAATGACAAGTATTGATTGAGTGAGTCTGGAACTTTATATCTGTTTGGGCTTCATTGGATCTTCCTGTTTTCGAGTAATATCTCAAAGAGCGCCTTAAGATGCTGAAAGAACGGATAGACGTTCGGTAATCAGAGCCAGCTGCGATGGATGCCTCTGTCTCTCCTTCTCCATCTGCCCAACTCTATGGGCAGAGGACGCGTTTGAAATGTGTGCCGTGCCAGCAAAAACAACAATGTAAACAGATTTAGCCAGTTTTAGCCACACATCACCACAAAAGCACAGTCAGGCATGATATGTTCCATTCATATTCATACATGATACCTATGATACAATCTCAGAAAAAAAGGTACAAAAGCTGTCACTGGGGCTGTACCTTTTCAAAAAGTACACTTTTGTACCCAAAGGCTGCATATTGGTACCTTAATGGTAGCACCTAAAATGTACATATTAGCACGGTAACGCTTCCTTTTACAGTACAGTACTTACAGTGTACTTTCCTAGAAAGGTAAGTACATGGAACAGGGGTAGGTTTAGGGGTAGGTTCAGGGTTAGTACTAGTTATTACCCAGTAATTGTAGTTACTAAAATAAGTACATAGTATTTACATGGGTAACTGGACTGTAAAAGGAAGTGTTACCGTTAGCACCTGAATTGTACATATTACCACCTAAAATGGACATATTAGCTCATGAAATGGACATTTTAACACCTAAAATGTACATATTAGGACCTAAAATGGACATATTAACTCCTGAAATGGACATATTAGCACCTAAAATGGACATATCAGGACCTAAAATGTATATATTAACACTTAAAATGTACATATTAGCACCTAAAATGTACATATCACTACCTAAAATGTACATATTAACACTTAAAATGTACATATTAGCAGCTAAAATGTATATATTAACACTTAAAATGTACATATTAGCACCTAAAATGGACAAAAGTTTACCTTTTGAAAAGGTACAGCCCCAGTGACAGCTTTTGTACCTTTTTTCTGAGAGTGTATACACCAGGAAAAAATCCCATTGTATCACCAAATTTGGCCAAATCGAAGTTTTCCAATTGGAAGACCTAATTTAGATGTCCTACTTTTCCAGTTTTAAGATGATAAACTTGTTAAAAAGATAAATAGTTGAATAGACACCACATAATTAGGCTCACAAATCAATGCATTTTTGGAACAAGAATTTCTTGCTTTCTAACACCGTACCGATTCCAGCAGGCGATTTTGAAACCGTAATGCTAGTGATAGCGACGAGAATGTCACGGATCTGTGTGTGTTGACAAGACGTTGCTAAGCAGAAACAGGGGGAAGAGGAGGGAGAGGAAGTCCTGTGCAAGTTTTCCCGTGAGCCGAGGCTTTAATTGGCCTGTGGGAGGTAGAGAGAGAGAGGGAAAGGCAGCAAAAGAAAGACTTGGACATTATCTCCTCAAAGTGTCTGGCCTCGTGGGTCACCGCCTTAACTTCCTTCTGTTAAAGTGGCCAACCCTGACAACCTGACACAATCCAGACAGCTCCTCAACACACACACACACACGTCTCTCAACAGGTTAGCTTTACGACCCCTCTAACTAGGCTTAATGGCAGACCACTTCACCCTCTCTCCCGTTGAGCCCAACGCTTTAATTGCTCAAAAAACAAGTCAGGCTCTCACAGTTCTCCCGATCCTGCCGTCACCAGGCCGCCGTCCATTCGTTTGACGGAAGGACAATGAACACATTGACTTGCACTTTTTTACACCTCACAGTCTCTCCTGGGATTGATAACGACGCTTAGCTAAAACAACCGTGGCCCCAGTCCAAATTTTGTGGTCTCGCCATTAACCTCGGGCAGTCCGGAACGGTTTATTAGCTTCATGCGGTAGCGACGGTGAGGGAAACCGAGTCTATATTCGTTTTCCTGCGTGTTAGCAATTCCCCGATTTTCAAGCACACATCTTGGAAGAGTTTTCCAAGTGCCGCGTGTTTGTACAGGGGTTTCACCGGCGAGCTGCGGTATTGCATCAGTTACACGTGTCGATGTGGTAATTAAACCGTACACACAGTCAGACGGTGCGCTCACACACACACACACACTCTCTCTCTCTCGCTCACACCCGGCGCTGTTGTTAAATATCTATTTAAACATACAGAAAAATAATAATGTTAGGCCAAGACTGGGTAATTTGTTTCACGAAGGAAGTTATTAGCTCGATATCCAAACCCTGAATAAGGTCACACGTCACATCCATTTAAAGGTGAGCGTGTAAGCGTGTTAACCTGTTGGGGGCAAGACAGTTTTTTCACATTTTCTCTCTCGGAGACAGCAAATTAGTATGAGGCACCTCGTGGCGGCTGTGCTGACTGAAATGATTGTAACAAAGGCTCATTTTGAAGAGGTCAGGCTCCCCCTGCAATGATTTGTTGTTCATGAATCTACTTTGTGCCAATTTGTGTGTGCATGTGCAATCAGATGCGACTCGGGGGCGAGTTCCATCATCTTCACTTTGCTCGCTCGTACCAGGAGTGTGTGTGTGTTTGCTTGCATGCATGCGTGTATGTGTGCGCGTGTTCCTCCACAATTTGACCACCGCGCCTCAGTCGGATTCCCGTCGAATGAGATTTTAATCACCTTCTGCTATCTCGACAACAACCGGGCCGCCAGTCCAGCTCAAGCTTCCTATATTTATGATAATTTTTGTTGTTTTTTTTTTCTATCCTTCTGTCTCTCTCTCTCCCTGCCTCTCTCTCTCTTTTCTTTTATTGAAATCACTGTTGACTGAAGGATGTAATCCTGATTAGCGGTGGCTGTGTGTCCATTGAAGGGTGAAAGGCATCAGAACCATGTTGGTTCACAGGCACCGACTGAAATTGAAAAGGGGAGATGGTCTGAAATGCTTCATGGGTTCGTCACTCCAGATAGACACCCGGATATCAACCCCGCCAAACCAATTCCTACTCTGTTATTAGAGGACACAAGCACTACCTCGAATTAAGCAGTGTACACGGTGCGAGTATGTACTTGCGTAGCAAACACAATCATATGGGCTTGAACAGCGTATGGAATTAAGGGGACTTTTTTTTCAGGCAGTTTACACAAGCGATCAACCAATTTATCGTCCGAACTGATTAATCGGACGATGTTTGACATTTTAAGATTAAATGTGACTGTTTGCCGCTGGTAGTGTTTGTGTTCATTTCACTGGCAATGTATAATAAACTGCTTTCAATAAGTTTTCAAAAGTTCGTAAGTAATGGTTACATGTTTTTAATCAATTGAAGCTGTATTTGACCAATATGTGGCCATTTTCGATAAATTATGTCAATACCGACGATGTTTTTTTTTTTTAATCAATGCTAATGGATACACATTTTTAAATTTAATTATTATATAAAAAAATGTGATTTGAGATTTTATTGTGTGACAATTTGTAATTGGATTAAATTTGATTATTAACAGATGACCATATAAACTGCTAACGATTAAGCAATTAATAGTTGTTTACAAAAAAATACATTTACAAAGTATATATGAAAACTCATCTTCTGTTTTCGGGAGTTTTGAAATTTTTTTTGAATATTTGAGATTGTTTTGTGTGCTGCCAATCGTAATTGGGAAAGCAAAATTTTCTAAATCATTTTGAGATTTTAAAACATTTCCAAAGTTTTCTGTTTTCGTGAATTAAAAAAAAAAAAAAACGTGAATAATAAAGGATCTGTGATAGTGCGCTAGCATTCGAAATTGGACAAAATTTGACATTTTTAAGCTGATAATGATTAATAAATTCATAGTTGTGACTTTCCAAAAGTCAAAAAAACATTTCCTGGCCTCAGGAATTAAAAAAAAAAAGGTGAATATTGAGATTTTAAACAGTGGTTTGCAGTTTAGTGTGCTAGCTTTCGAAACTGGACGAAACGAGGCCTTTTTGCGATTATTTTTTTTTAATTGAAATCATAATCGGTTTATACATTATTTTATGCATTTCCTACGTACATTTTGGAAGTGCATCTCCATTGATGTCAACATTGATTATTGATTAAACCATTGTGTCCAAGCACACGTTTCGGGCACTAAAATATATCAAAGAAAGGCAAGGCAAAACAAATGTGATGTTGTTTCAGGATGTGCAGTGTTGAAGCCCCAGTGTTTGACTGGAGAAAAACGAGATGGCCACAGGCTGACGGAGGGCTGATGTCTAAGCAGAGAGCAGACAGGCAGCTCGCGGGGGTGACGGGGCGGGAGAGAGGGGTCGAGGTTTAGTCCTCCACCGGCGCTGAGAGAAAGTGAAAGGGGAAGAGAGGGGGAGGGCAGGGCAATCTATCATTAGTGACCGAATCAGACAGGGTAGCGGCCTGTGAGAAGCTTAAGAGATTCTCTCTTGCCAACACACACACACATTTCGGGGTGAAGAGGAGGAGGAGGAGGAGGAGGAGAGAAACAAGAGTACGAGGAGCACACAAACTCAAGGCTCAAAACCAGATCAAATGGGCCACTGCCATTGTAACGTCACTGATTTAACCAAAAGAGTGTGAGTAGGTTTCGTTCCCTTACAGCAAACATCAGTTCATACATAAATCACCGGCTGAATGTATCCCATAATTCTGCCGGTATAAATTGAGAGAGGAAGGAGGAGCTACAGCTCGTCATATTTGTTTTGCTTGAACAGGCCTGCTACATCCGTATTGATCCCATCGCTAATGATGCATGTTATTAAACATGATCGCTCATAGAAAATACGGTGACATTTGTCTTTGTTGCGCTCAAGAACGTTTGCCAGCGAGCTGACGTCCCTATTAAAGATCCGTATAAACAATCTCCGGCATGCAAATTAAAAAGCGACGGCTCACACGCAACACGCACACCTTCTGCATTCAAATTAAATTACTTTATTCTAATTCCACGTCTTGACTGACACCTGCAACACTCATAAATGTTAATGACTGTGTTTTGTTGTCTTTATATTGCTTTTTTTTTTCACCTGCTTGTTAGCAGGAGGAGTCAGCGCTTTTCAGATCCCGTCCTAACAAGTTCCTTCTAATCAGCCTCAGAATCTCACATGTCAGAGAAACGAAAGATTGTACGCCGAAATAAACCGTTCTGTCTTTTGGAATCGAGCGCACAAAGACGTGCATATCTTACACAGATCTCTAAGATGCACGTTACTTTGCCGTGTCAATTTAGGAATCAACGGTTTTATCATTATTTACCAGGACGGGCCTGTATTTGTAGTCAAGGGAAGTAAACTTCTTCAGAAAAGAGTTTCAGACGCCACTCCGAGCAGAATAAAATGCAAGACGCATTGAATTCTTTCCTTTGGGGCTCGAGGGATTTCCAAAAAGAAAGCACAACAACTCAACCCTGCTCCAGTGCATCCGTGAACAAGAACAAGAAGTTTTTGAAAAATCCGCAACGTATTCAAATATTGATATTCGGGCTTGTCAGGAAAAGGGGCCTTGAAATTTCCACCGAGCTCTTGTTGTCAGAAAAAGTGTCAGATAATTCATAAATGCAGTTCAGAGTCTGCAGGGACGAATACCGTAGCGTGGATGCAAAAAAAAAAAAAGAACAGAAAACATCCCCATCATGTCTGGCAAATGTTCAGTTCGGGCTTGTTGCATTTTCCGTTGTCTTTCTCTTGCGGTTTGCGGGCATGTTAGAGTGTTTTCGGGTTGGATATGACTAGATTTCTAGTTTCCCCCTCTCAGATTTTCGTTTAAAGGGCCAATGAGAGCGCAGCTGTTTTATTAGCCCGAGACATCAGCACCACTTATACATGTGGCCTGCATTAGTAACCCTGAGACTCTTTCTCACACACACACACACACACACGCTATAAAGAGCTGTGAGTGACAGTTGTAATGACGTGACTGTCTCTAGTGTGGTGGCAGTCATAAGAGGCGTTTAAATATGCTTAGAGCCTCATCAAACTTGACTTCAGTCCTGTATGCCAGTAGCACAAAATGCCAGGGAAATAAATCAACACATTTCCGACGAAACGCACCTCACATTTGGCGCCGCCACACGTATTTCTGAGGAAAAATGTGTGTGCAAATATTTGCAACGTGAGAATGTATATGATTTATCTGTTTATAGCTGCTGCGTTTGTTTCCCTCTGCAATTAGAATGCAATTTAAAGTCATTTTTTTGACAATTTTGAAGTGGAAATCTGCACAAATCATATCTCGTTAATGTCTCGATTGATTCTCCCAGACATAAATGAGATTAAATGGTTGGTGAGAAATCAAAAAGTCAGATATTCTCAACAAATTCTACCAAGAGACCAAATAGCAGAAAAGCATGAATGATATCTTTATCTTGTCAATGTCTCAGTTGTTTATCCTAGACATTAGTGAGATTTTGATTATGTCTCCTGCTTCTCTTGAGAAAAAAATGGCCAGTTATCTCACAAATTTCACAAGATGTCTCAAAAATGTCTCAAAGATGTCTCAGAGATGTCTCAAAGATGTCTTAAATATGTCTCAAATATGTCTCAAAGATGTCTCAGAGATGTCTCAAATATATCTCAAAGATGTCTCAGAGATGTCTCAAATATGTCTCAAATATGTCTAAAATATACCTCAAAGATGTCTCAGAGATGTTTCATGTCTCAAAGATGTCTCAGAGATGTCTCAAAGATGTCTAAATATACCTAAAAGATGTCTCATGTCTCAAAGATGTCTCAGAGATGTCTCAAAGATGTCTCAGAGATGTCTCAAAGATGTCTCAAACTGTCTGGTAAAATACCAAAAAAAAAAAAAAAGAATGCAATCCAAATGCCTAATATCTCACTATGAACCCAAACATTTCTCATCCGATTCCTCTAAAACTTAATTATTTGTGCTATGCTAATCACATTAGTCTCATTTGCATCTTTTGTTTAGGAATAGGAGAAACGTCTGAGACAAAGTTGCCTAAATGAACCATTTTTCAAAACGCCACTGCGCTACAAAAGAGCAACCTGAATTTTTTTTTTTGTCTGGTAAAAGCCAGAAACGTTTATCTTTTCTCCCGTAATCTCATGCTAGACGCGTGGGAGAGCTTTGCGAAACATTTGGGCCCACACCCTTTGCTCAATTATTTTATCAGAAGTGGTGTATTCGGGCCCGGTGCCGGCTGCTCGGCGGAGCTGTTGAGAGCCGGACACGTCCCTTTATCAGAGCCGTACGAGGAACTTCCTCTCGCTATCGCTCTGACAGCAATATTCGCCCATGATGAATTGGACAGTCAGACGGCAGTGGAACTCTGAAACAGAAGAGATATAAAGACCTATGTCTTGTCGCCATATGATCTCATAGTTCAAGGCTGTTGACAAGACGCATTTTTGGCACAGCTTGAGGAGGCCATCTGGGAAGTGCTGCTCGAAAGCGGCAGAAAGTATTTCGAAGCCGTAGTTAAATAACGCTGGAGCGTATGGCACCGCTGTGGGGAGAAGTAGGACAGTAGATTGCGCTCCCTCTTTCTGGGAAAAAAAATCACAGGAGACCAAAGATGGATGTGAGAAGAGGAATATGAGATTCTCCTATGAGAAATATGATTAATATATTTAAAATAAATTAACGATGAGTGATTGGCTAATTTATCATCTGGGGGAGGCGAAATCCGCCAGGGTTTTGACACAGCACGCGTGGGTGTGTGGGATTGCGTTATGCATGTGCATTCCTGGTTTTTAATGTTGTTGTTTTTGGAAGACTAACAACAATATAGTGTCCATTTTCTGGTTGTGGCCATCTCAGGACTAATAGAGAGAGAGAGAGAGAAAGAGAGAGAGAGAGAGAATGCCTTGGAAACACGATTAGAGAGTCTGCCAGCATGTGCTACCCAACATGCTTCCTCTCTCTCTCTCTCTCTCTCTCCTCTGTTGGTTGGCGAGTGGACACTCGTAGCGGCTGACATCTTTGGCTCGTTAGAGCCTGCAGGAGTTGACGTTTTCCACGCCTGCCTTCAGCCGCCTTCCTCTCCTCTCCTCCGCTCGACACTGTCTGCTACACGTCCAGCAGAATCTGTCATCAGCTCTCGGCCGTCCGGCCTGGCCACTCACACCCTGACAGAGAGTCAGGAGAGAGAGAGAGCGAGAGAGAGGTGAACGTCTCGCCATTACCTTTGTGAAGTGTATTGATTTCTTGTAAAAATAATGATATTGACAGGCTTTCCAGAAATAATTGTTTCCAGAACAAAGAGGTCATTGCAGAGATTTAGGGAGAGCTTGAGTGGAGTGGTTGAGTTTTCTTTGGAAGTATATATATATATATATATATATATATATATATAGATGGGAGTATAGATATATATGTAGATATATAGAAGTATATATATATATATATATATATATATATATATGAAGAGTTCAGATGCAAAAGCCTCTAAATGCCATTTGAAATTTTCTTCTAGAATGATCATTTTTATCAAGTTTGTATATTTAAGTTCAGTGATTTCACTTAAATGGCAATGATAATTACCTATTAATTGTTATTTACGTGAAATTACTGAACTTAAATATACAAGTTTGATAAAAATAATCATTAAAGAAGAAAATTTCAAATGGCATTTAGAGGCTTTTGCATCTGAACTCTTCATATATAAACAATTAATCGCGATTAATCGCATCCAAAATAAAAGTTTGTGTTTACATAATACATGTGTGTGAACTGTGTATAATAATTATATATATATATATATATATATATATATATATATATACATACACACACATAACTAAATTACATACATTATTATACACAGTTCACACACATGTATTATGTAAACCCAAACTTTTATTTTGGATGCGATTAATCGCGATTAATTGTTTCACAGCCCTATATATATACATATATATATATATATATATATATATAAAATTAATAATACATTTTCCCCTATACAGACAACTTGACTCCCTCCTTTTCCCCACCCAATTAGTTAGTTAAGTAACAGCTCTCCTCTGGGTGTATTCCCAAAGTTTAACACTAGGGTTAGAGGTTTGTTCAAATCACTAACCCCAAGCATGAGTGAGCGCCACAAATAAATACATCCAGAGCTGTCTATACGCACTACAATGACCTAATCTAACTGACAAGAGCACGTAGCAGTGCCGCCACTTCCTTTGCACTTTTTTCCTCCTCTGCTGTGTACCTTGACAGTCGTCAGAGAGAGAGAGAGAGAGAGAGAAGTAGAGCCTTTATTGTGTAATGCAGGCTTTGACATGGCAGTTTCCAAACAGATTTTCTCGCTGTCTTCATTCATTCGACGCACGGCTGGTACAAAGGGAAATACGCTGTTTACATCCAGGCAGAGAACACCTGTAATCATTTGTGAGGTTAAGGAGATACATCTGCATTCCCGTAGAGGTCTTGAAAGCGCCTCGTCTCTTCTCTCAGGTGTTGTGACGCGGACAGGGTCTCGGCTGAAGCCTCTAGAGGTGTCTGGGAGTGGCGTTCTCCACAGAAAGCTTCAGTTCCCCTGTTGTTAGTGTTTTGTCACATGCTAGCGTGTCTAGCTCACACACAGAGTTGTTGAACAAACAGCCGTTCGGCGGTCAATAGTGTTTCAGACGGCTAATTGCGCCTGTGAAATGAACTGCCCCTCTTCTTCCAAGACAATCGCTTTTGAAGCTCTGCAAGACCCTGCACACCACTGTGAGGGATTTTCTGCTTTTTTCATCTCTCTATCCATGCACCCCCCACCTTTAGGATGCAAAATACCCAGTGCTGTTTAAAGAAACATCTCCCACATTCTAGGCTTCCAGGACATTTTTCGTTTTGGTGTCTTCTGTTAATTATTTTGTTCCCATAGAAACCATATTTTCACCATTCTTATATCTCACCATATTTACCTCTCATCTTTCTTGTTGATTCTCAATTATTTGTTTGTTTGTTTATTTTTTTTATAGATTCATGAATTTTAAAAGCAATTTTAATCTCATATCTTTTTTTTATATATATACATTTATATATTTGCATTGTTACAATTAAAATTATAATTCAGAAGAAAAATGGTTTACTTTATAAATTAATTTGATTCATTTTTAGACTTGAGGATGAGGACATCCATGACATGTTGATTTTTTAAATATTTGAACTATTTATTCATGAAAATATTAGGGCTGTCAAATGATCACAATTAATCGCATCCAAAATAAAAATTTGTGTTTACATAATATATGTGTGCACTGTAATTATTTTGTATAAATATAAATACACACACACACACATGCATGTATATTTAAGAAAAATATTATTTATATATAAAATATTTATATTTAGATATAATATAAATTATATATTAAGCTATATACAGTATGAACATATTTCTTAAATATATACAAGCATGTGTGTGTATTTATATATATATAAAATAATTATACACAGTACACCCACATATATTATGTAAACACAAACTTTTATTTTGGATGCGATTAATCGCGATTAATCATTTGACAGCCCTGTTTGTTTAGTTCTTTCTCTCTTTTTTACATAGTTTGTGGAGGACTTTAACACTACGTCACTGAAGTGTTATACCACAGTATAGTCTGATACCACCACTACTTTTTTGTAAAGCTAGTTCTGCTAGAGTACAGATGTGCTTCATCACTAGTCCTGGTACCACAGGTTTTGATGTGCATGTAGGGAGAGTGACTACATGACTGGTGGTATAGATTAATTAAACGCAGTATTGGTGTCTCAGATTAACATATCAGGCAGAGGGCCGCACTATTGTCCATGTGACTGAAGCCGATGCGTCTGTCTAATGAACTGCAGGCCAAAACTATCAATTAACCTGACAAAAGGGCCCTCACCGGCAGGGACAGACCACTTAACGACAACCTCTCCGCTGTAGTCGCCATTACCCTGTCACTCACACACACGCTCTCTCTCGCCTCAAATTGGGTCCTCCGTCTCACACACTCCGATGCAGAGATTTGTGTTAACTGTAATCCAATAAAGCCGGGGAGCTCTGTGGAGTAGCGTCCCTCCGAGAGTCCGTCCGCGGGGCCCGAAGCCGTACCTAATGGCCATTTAGGGCCAAAGTAGCTGTGAAGTGTTAAATATTTACATGTAAAATGCCAATAGTAATTGCAGGCTATGTCTGAGGTTGTCTTGGGACAAAAAAAGGCCATTTGTACCCAAATATCTCCAATAAGAGCGCAGCTTAGTGTTTACGGTTTATTTAGCGCTGTGAGTATGCATGCACGCGGTCAAGTTTTGCTTATTAATATAGAGGATAAATCTATATTTAGCCTTTTTTTGTTCTCTCTCTCTTTTTTTTGAATGATTGTTGGGTCCAGAGGCGGCTAATGTGGTGTTGACTCCATGTGGCCTGTCTATTAGGGGTGACAGGACTGCCCTGGCAAATAATAAAGAAATATTTATGCTCCTCTTAGCGATGCTAACAAGGTAACATATCAAGCCGGTGCACTGCGGGGTCTCCCTCTAAGCTTCAATAAAGTCTTGTAGACTCCACACACACACACACATCCTGCTTCCCTGTGTATGTGTGTCCCTTTCCACCCTGTCCCCTTCTTTTTGTTTGCGAAATGAGATTGGTCATAAATCCAGGCCATCTCATATATATTTGAACGCTGGTATTTGCTTCTGCCAGGAAAGTGCACTTTACATGTGGTAACACGCGATTACCTGGCCGTCTTATTGCAAAGGAAGAGAAAAATCAATATCAATTTATAATTCACTATTGTTGCCTATATCTGGTTTTATGGCACTCTTGCCTGCCTCATTAATGTTTCAGAGTGATTGACTGGAACCAAAAGATTTTTAACGTGTTTCTTTTTTATTTATTTTCCCTTAATAATTCAATAAACCATAACTGGTTCCATTCTTGAAGCGCCTAACATGAAAAAAAAAAGAAAGAAAGAATGGACCTATCGTATTATGAAATTAGGTCCATGAATTATTAAGGGAAAGTTTACCCAATACTGGGAACATTTTGTCATAATTTACTCACAGTGGTGTTGTTTTAAACCTACAGGATGGATTGATAGATGAATAGATGGCTTATATATTCCTCAAAATTTGTTTTTTAATGAAATAAAGGACAGGAAAAGGTTGAGTTAACAACATAACAGCAATTTCATTTCTGGGTGACCTGTCCCTTGAAGTTGTCTTTTGCATTTCAAACTGTTAAAATTGAGGATTTGGCTATCAAATGGACTCTCGTCGTTTCTGTCACCTTCCCGAATCTGATTTCCGTCCGTCATATCGCGTCCAATCAGAGGACAAAGGCGGCCGTGGTTTCTGAGGTGACCCGCCACAGACCCTTCTGACGCCTGCTTAAGTTGTTCCTTTTAGTCCGGTGACTGACAGATGAAAAATTACGCTTTCAAATTCATCCCAGTCATTCTCCTCTGTTCTTCTACACGTCAAAACCCCCACGGGCCGGAGACAGTGGAAAAAAAAAGAAAGAAACGCTGCGAGAAAGAGTTGGGCTAACACATTAGCTTAGCCTGCAGAAGGGAAGACAATCGTGTGTTTGAGAACTCTGAAGGAAAATCAATCATGTCGTAAGTGAGCGTATGAGTAAATTTGAACCCTGACAACTTTCATCATCTCGCCGCCGAGCGTTCGGCGGGCTGCAGTTTTCTCTCTCTTGCTCTTTCCCGCTGTGCTCTCCTCCGGAAGAGAAAATGAGCGCCTTTTCTCTCTCTCCTTTTTCCCCATCTCTCCTCACAGCTGTCTATTAAGAGGGTGAAGAGCTGAAGTCTTTTCTTTCTTTTTTACTTTACTGCATCCTGTCTAGTCCGTCCTTTTTGAAGCGCATCTGTCAAAGGGCCGGGCGAGTGATTTAGCCTCTCTCCTCACTTCTGTTTAGACACCATCATATATATATATATGTAACCACCCATCATAACAGGGACTTATTTGCGGCTGCGATAAATTGAACACTAGGAAAATTGAATCGGAAGCAAATTCGTCTTTGAGCCCCGATATCATTCTTAAGTGCGTTTTATTAAGTCTTAAACTCACAAGTCGTCCGCGATCGATTCCGTCTAATTTTGTTTGCTTTATTGAAGAGCGGAACGACAGCTTCGACCTTCGCCTGTGAAGCAAAACATTGGCCCATTGGTGTGACCGTCAGAGAAAGGCCAGAAAAGGTAGCTATTTAAAAAAATACTTGAAGTTAAGGAGGGCCTTTTGGTGCACAAGATGGAAATCTGCTTTGGTGATTGATTCAGAGCGGTGTGAGATAATTCTTCAGTAAGTGTGAAGTGACCCGGTTAGATGGTAATATGGGCTAATGTGACTGCTCTGTTTCTTAATGTGAGCTTTAGCTGACAAGCACCGGCGGCAGGGAGGGGAAAAAAAGAGATTTAAGTCTGTTCTCTCTTCTTTAACAAGAAAATTAGTGTGCAAAGGAGATCTGTCATGATAAAGAACAGTGCGGTGGCCTCCCCCCAACCCTACACCTTCTCTCTGTACTCTACGACTCCCAGCGGGACGCATCCTTAAGTGTTATAAGGATAAATTTATTGTCCTGGCCACATTATTTAGCGATTTGATTTGTGCCAGGGATTTGCATTAATTCTGAGCCGGAAAGAATGATGATTCATGGAGGGGGGAAGAGGAATTTGCAGAAAAGGAATTGCGATTTGGAGAGTTAAGATTGAGTCAAGTCTTTCTTTTTTGGAAAGAAGTTTTTGATTGTGATTTCCAGGCCTTGGACGTCATGGATAAAGTGAATATGCCGAACATTTCAAGTTAAATTGACATGGCATGGAAAAGTCTAATTAAAAATATGAAAATTCTAATTAAATTACCATATATTATGGTACTTAAATAATACTAAGGCACACAATATAATGGTATTAACATCATGACAGTGTCCAAATCTCATGGTTATTTGGTAAGTTTTTGGTGTTTTCCACCATTTTTCCATTGACGTTCATTTGTAGAGGCAGAGGGACACACGTGTGTGTTGTTTTGTCTTGGCTAGTCGTGACCTTTCACATCTCGGGGTGCCGCTTCGTGACCTCTTCGCACACACACTGCAGGGAAGGATGAGATCAACACTAAAGCAAGCAAACATCTCTGGCTGAGAAAACATGAGCCGCCACACACGCACACACAACAGGAAGTGCTCCTGACGGAGCACAGGAAGTGAAGGGTGCCCGTACACACACACCACCGAAAAGTTTGCGGTGTTCGTCCGCCTTGAGAATCCTCAGATTCGAAACCCTATAAAGCTCATGTTCAGGGCAAATTCAGGAGAAATCTGCTTGGAATTCACTTCCCAGATGACTGTGGAAGCTTTATGTCCCACTGCGCTCTTGACTTGGGTTACACGTTTGGCCGACGCTCTTCCTATTTCTCCCGAACGTGTTTGTCTTTAAGCTTCACGGCGTGTGAAGACGACGCTTCCTTTCAGCTATAATTGTGTCTTTTTTTAGCCAACCGACTCCTGAAATAAATCGCTTCCGGGGGCTATGGGGTGGGGAAAAAAACTGATTCTTGGCAAACAAGGAGCATATTTTGCATTTATTATGGAAAATAATTTTTACAGGTAGGAGGTGAGACAATTTGGGAATTTCCGTTCGCTGGGAAGTTGGATCGAGAGCGTAAAACTGCTGCATTTTAAGCAGATCCCTGCTCTTTCCATCTGGCCCCACTGGCTGGAGAACCTGATCCGACCTGTCAATCAACAGGCCCCAGCTGTGAGGTGCGGCCCCCGCCTGGAAACCCTCCCCAACTCATTAAAACCGCTTCCCTGACGCTCCCCTCCTCTCTCGGCGGCGGCGCTCCCTCTTTCCCGTTCCGTTCTCTCCTCTCCTGTCCTCTCCCACACTGCGCAGTGGGGTTTTCATATCAGGGGTCTGTGACAGGATCATTTCAGCGATTTGTGGGATTCATCTGCAGTTAAAAGTACAGCCTAAGGCTAGTCTAATTGGTAGGAAGGCTAATTCCCTCCCGTCCTCCTGTCAGTCTGTATTTTATTTACTGAGCCTTGCCAAAACCTATTTACACAATAATGAGAGGAGATTGCTGTGATGCCTGCAACACAAAGACTCGCTCAGCGTGGAATCCAGAGCGAACAATTAAAAGCAAATCTGAAATCACGCTAGCAACCCGCCTGCTACGCAACACAGGTACATGGACGGGTTCGCATCTATCCTGCCGCTGCTATTGCGTCGCTCGAAAGTTGCTCAGTTCTGTTGTCTCGGACGGTTCTCCTCAAAATCCTTGAGAGAAATTCAGTTCATACTAATAACATTTTAGAGAGCAGTTCAAAGCACTTGGTGTTGGGGGATTTGATGAGACATGTTGGAGTTGGTAATCTTGGGAATCTTGGCAAGTTTGAGAAGAGTTTGAGATATTCTTGAGAGCGCTCATTTGATTTCCCTTGGAAATTATCTCTAACTTAACAGTTTTTTCACAGCGTAATTGAGTTCCCAGCTCAAATCATTGGGGATTTGATGAGAGGCGTTTGAGTTCGAATTGAGATTTCTTATTTTGGATCTAAGCACAGTTTGAGACTTTGTTGAGACATCACATTTGTAAATATTCTCCCTTTATATTCAAAGATAAATTGTTTTGCGATCTTATGGATCAAGAGTCTCAAGTTCTCAGCTGTGTTTCATGCCTCTTCTAAAACTACTTAAAAATAATAATACAAGAATGAGACATAATTGAGTTGACTTACAGTTCGTAATAATCTGGGTGGTACATCTTAGATCATTTCGATGAGAAATGTCTGAGTTCACATTGAGTTTTCATTGCAGACTTGGGAATCTTGGCAAGTTTGAGAACAGTTTGAGATATTCTTGAGATCGCTCATTTGATTTCCCTCGGAAATGATCTCTAACTTAAGTTTTTTCATAGCTTAATTGAGTTCCCAGCTCAAATCAATGGGGATTTTATGATAAATGTTTGAGTTCGAATTGAGATTTCTTATTTTGAATCTGAGCACAGTTTGAGACATTGTTGAGACATCACATTTGTAAATATTCTCCCTTTATATTCAAAGATCAGCTCAAGAGTCTCAAGTTCTCAGCTGTGTTTTAGGGGCCTCTTCTAAAACTCCTAAGAAATAATAATACATGAATGAGACATAATTGAGTTGACTTACAGTAAGTGATAATCTGGGGAGCATTTCCCAAAAGCATCGTTAGCCAACTTTTGTTGCAAGTTCTGTCGTTAGCGATAGAGTTCAATGGAAATTGCGACCATAGTTGGCTAATGATGCTTTCGGTAAACACACCCCTGGGTGGTACATCTTAGATCATTTCGATGAGAAATGTCTGAGTTCATATTGAGATCCGTGAGAGGAAACAAATACTGTTTTTCCCCACAGTCTCCATTTGCTCTCCTTGTAATTCCATTGCTATCTAGGAGAAACAACTGAGATTTCATTTGTGCAACTTTCCCATCTATTTTTTTTTCCAAATCCCTCTCAGTTTCTTTCTGTTGTGTTATCAGACAAAGACTAGGCCTGACCGTGCACAGGTCACCCGTCAGGTGAGAAGTGTTTAGCATTGTCGTCTCTCCGTGCGAGCGAGCCCGAGGTTTTTATACGGCTTTTTAGAAGCAAAAGACTTGTCAGATTGGGACTGGATCGATGGAAGATGATTTAGGGGTGTTGGGAGGAAACAGGTTGTATTTTTCAAACTCAAATTAAAACCAGTCATGTGAATCTTTATCTCTCTCTGCCTTCACTCTCCCTCTGAAGTCATTTCTCTGTTATTTGTGGTGTTTGGTTTTTATCCTTGACACTTTCACAGAGTGACTGCTCACTTAGAACGAGGAAATCATTCAGAAGAGCCATATTTCTCCCCCTCTCTCCCGAGGAGCGCTCCACACCTCCGGGAAGTCTCCGGAGAGCGCCTTCTTTATGATGATACTCTCAAGGTGAATATTGGCATTTATTTAGCCCGAGTTGGATATGAAAGAGATGTTTAGTGGCACCAACCCTGGCAGAAAGTGTGCAGTCAGCACTCATCGCTTCCCGTATAATTCTATTTCATTTCCCTTTTCTCAAAGTCACTGTGCATCCCTTTCTCCCCTCCAACCCTGTTCAAATTAATTTAACACTCCTCTTGAGGAATTCGGATCAAATTAAAGTTTTTCTTTGCGGAGATGACAATAGCGCCGCGTCTAAGTTTCACGCTGAAATGACGAGCTCCTATATTTAGAGTCTCATAAGGGCTTTGCAGTGGAGAGAGTCTCTTTCTTTCTGCAAGCAAATTAATTGAGGAAATGACAGACTTGGCTGAGGCATCAATCAAAAAGTAGCAACACGACAAACTTTGGCAGCGATTAGAGATGAGAGGGTTTTTTTTAACCAGCTAACAGCTCCAAGCCCCCGATCCAATTTCCTTCAAACAACAGTTTAAAAAGTCTTTCATTTGACGGGAAGCAGAGGAAACAAATCATTGAGTGTAAACTACAACAATGATCACTTCAAGTGCAGGTTTAGAGCCAAGTGGGCGCTTTTGTCTAAAACATACAGTGGGGTATATATATACATATATATTTATTATTATTTTTGAAAGTACACTCTCAGAAAAAGGGTACAAAAGCTGTCACTGAGGCTGAACCTTTACAAAAGGTAAACTTTTGTCCATTTTAGGTGCTAATATGTACATTTTAACTGTTAATATGCACATTTTAGGTGCTGATATGAACATTTTAGGTGCTAATATGTCCATTTCAGGAGCTAATATGTCCATTTTAGGTCCTAATATGTACATTTTAGGTGGTAATATGTACATTTAGGTACTAATAAGTACATTTTAGGTGCTAATATGTACCACTAAGGTACCAATATGCAGCCTTTGGGTACAAAAGTGTACCTTTTGAAAAGGTACAGCCCTAGTGACAGCTTTTGTACCTTTTTTTCTGAGTGTATTTCTCTTATTTAATTTCTTTTTTTTTATTTATACATTTTTAAATATATATATTTAAAAAAGTTGAATTACCCCAAAAAATTAATTTGTGTCCAATTTAATTTACATTTCCGCTAATGGTGTCTGTGTTTTGGATCCCATTGTATATTAAAGGAAAGCTCCTGGAAGCAAGGAGAAGGAATTGAGGCGACTTGGGAACGCGAGATTCATGGTCTCTGACACCGGACTGATAAGGGCTGTTAGTGTGGCCTTTTTGTTCCGACACAGACAAAGATGGAAAGCACACAATGACACTCGATAAAGAACATCCGTATTGAAAAGTCCCACACAAATGCTCCCAAGTTTCACGTTAAGTCCATACATGAGATCTGGACCGCTGAACAAATTTAGAGTCGTAAATTGCAACCTAGCGCACTCAGTCCATTGTAGATCAGTACATTTAAAAGTCTGGAAACCCAGAATGGACCATTGAGTGTCTGTGAATGAGTGTCCATGCTGGAAAGCGAGAGGGAGTGTTAGTGTGCGTGTGTGAGAGGCTGAGAGAGCTGTCACTTTGAGGAATGAGAGACTGTGGCAGTAGGGAGCAGCCTGGCAGATGTGCAAAAGGAACACCAAGCATATTGATCAATTAAGTATGCAAATTCCTCCTGCTGACTAAAGAGAGAAATAAATAAAGTACAATAAGAATTAAGCCCTGCTGTAATGACTCTCTCATGTAAATAAAAAAAAAGGAACGGCCATCCACCTAAAATAAGATATTGCTTGTATGCATTCTGTACGATCTAAGTGCATGACTCTACCTTATGTCAGTCAAAGGAAATGTTATATAATTCAGATTTCATGTAGAAATAAGAGAAAGAGACTCCAGCCGCATAAAACCCACCCACACAAACGCGCAACCGTTGTTTTCCTTCAGTGATCAAACGGCAGCATAACATGAGACACACACACACACACACACACCGAAAAAAAAAACAGAAAAAGTCTGAGATTTCAAATCTATCTATCTATCTATCTATCTATCTATCTATCTATCTATCTATCTATCTATCTATCTATCTATCTATCTATCTATCTATCTATCTGTCTGTCTGTCTGTCTGTCTGTCTGTCAACTTTGCATTTCTAGCTAAAAAAACCCTGCAATAACTTGCTTTTATTTGCAGTCTTTAAATGTCTTTCTGTTTCCTCTGATCGCCCCCCTCTTTGGTGGTGAAAGGCTCCTCATTATAAGTTGGCCTAATGAAATTATCGTCTTGTTCTGCTCTTCTCTATGCTGTTGTCAGGACTTTGAAACACGATAGTTTAATTATGGACAGTGTGTGTGTGTGTGCTCTCTTCAGCATGCGGGTGCACGAGAGAGCTCTGGACCTCTGGACGTCGCCCAAGCCTGTGAGAGCTGCCCTTTCCTAGAGATATGTTAAACCTGCCATTCATATGAAAATTGACTACAGCCATCGGCCTGCTCTTTTGTTCCTCTCTCACTCCATCCATCTCCCTCCATTTCTTGAATCGGGTCCAAGTTTAGCACGTAGGATCACGCCGATGCCAGAGTCATTTGATTTCCCTGCTTTATCCCGAATCCCCCTGCTCTGTGAGGCCGGAAAGCTCCCCGGCTTTTATTTTCTTATCCCGGCCTCTTCCGAAACAACACAGCGAAGTCCTATCTGCGTCCGCACATGCATATCGCCGGCAGGCCGCAAACCGCCCCGCTCACAATAAGAGAAGCATCACAAGAGGTCATTTCATATAAAACAGGAGAAAATATTCGGTCTTTGACATTTGGACCGTGTTTTTTTTTTTTTTTATATAAATTTCTGCATGGGCAGATAGCATCAAAAGTCTCCTCCTCAATAATAAATATCAGAATGTCAGCTGTCAGTCACTGCCTTTAAGGAAAACAAGACAGAAAGGGAAAGAAAAAACCGGGGGGGGGGGGGGGAAGGAAGAACGGACAAAAGCTATCCCGCCGTTGCGACAAGCAAGTGTTTATCCCATGAAAGAAGGATGGAAATGAAGCTAGGGTGCGCGAGGGGCTTTAGAAGCGAGAAACAGGGGAATAATCTCTCACTTTCCCCCTCTTTCTACATTTTGTGAGTGTAGATGTTCCCCTCTAAATTCCCAGAGGGTCTGATCTGGAAAACAGGAAGCTCTCCATGAGTTCTTCCCCCCTCAAGGAACCTCATGTGTTTAGAAAAGCTCTCTCTCTCTCTCTCTCTCTCTCTCTGAGATTAAAACAGCAACACCTCAGAAAGCGACAGAAAATGTCCTACTTTAAGACAATTTAATCACATCAATTCAATTTCTCATTTGTCTCTTTTATAAAATGTAAATGTTAATAACTTGTATGCCAACACTATAGATGACCTAAAACTATTATATATATATATATATATATATATATATATATATACGATCAACTGTCAAACGATTAATTGCATCCAAAATAAAAGTTTGTGTTTACATAATATATGTGGGTGCACTGTGTATAATTATTTTATATATATATATAAATATGCACACACATGCTTGTATATATTTATGAAATATTTTCATGTATATACTGTATATAGATTTTTATATAATTTATATTATATATAAAAAATATATTTTATAACTATAATATATATATATATATATATATATAAAAATATTATATTATATTAAATATACATGCATGTGTGTGTATTTTTATATATGCACAGTGCACCCACGTATATTATGTAAACACAAACTTTTATTTTGGATGCGATTAATCGTTTGACAGCCCTAATATACAGTATATATAAAAATTTGAATAAAATAGTATTTTGTATTATTCATATAAAAAATATAATATAAAAGCGATATTTTAGCCATGACTAAAGTCACAATTTAGCACATGCTACTTTAATGCTTTTACCTTCTTTTCCCTGCTAATCGCAAACACCAGGGCAAAATCTGGGATTTCTTTGTGCGTTTTCTCCCACCCTAACTGAATCTAGATCAATTTCGGCAAACGAATCTGGCCGGCGAGTGCGGTTGGCAATTAGGCATCTTTGCTTCTGCTTGCTGCTTGATTAAGCTGATTGATGAACAGGCCATATGTGGTAGTGTCACAACTTGGCTTGACATCTCTCCGTCTATCCTCCGTACCATCTTCCCGACGCGTAGAGGGACCGTCCGCGAGGAAAACCAGATCTGAAGATATTGAGAACTGGATGACAACTTTGATCAGTTGTTTTTTCTAGTCCAATAGCAAAGGAAAAAAAAAAAAGACCCAGCCAATCGCAAACACTGAACTCATTCATTTAACATGACGTCACTGTAATATCCAGCAATGCCGTTTAGCAGTTTCAAATTGCTTTCCTTTACATTGTTCTGTGTGATAGCACGCATGCATTTGACAGGATGTGTCTGAAAGCACGTGTTCACGTCCCCGTTTCAACACTAACGTGTGTTTGCGTGCTTGTTAAAGACCTGGCGCGCTGCGTGTGTTTGCAAGGAGACGTGTGTGTGCGTGTGTTTTCTCCACAGGCTGTGGGGTGTGTGATTGCTGTTATGCTGTCAGGTTGTGTGCTGTTGCTTGGCTTGACTGCGAGGCTCTTTTAATGTGCACTGGAGTAGAATAAGTAACTGCTCGCAGCGGCAGCTGAGCTCAGTCCCTGTTATGGGTGACGCCGCCACCTGACATCCACCAGTCTGCTGTACGGGGAGCCTTTTGGCAACAACACACACATGCATGCATGCACGCGCACACAAGTGCATGCACAAGCATGGTGGTTCTCAACTGGTTTTGCTTAAGGATCAAAATGACTTCTAGTACAACAAAAATGTAATTAAAATTAGGCCTACTTGTAGTCACAGTTGATCATTCGAATGCATCTTTTTGTTTATAATTTATATTTTTAAACAATTAAATAATCCATCTGCCTCTATTTAATTAGCATTTACCTGCGACCCATCAAGAACCACTGCACTAGTGCACACATGCATACATGCACATGCATTTGCATGGAAATCCGACAAAAGCGCGCTCTCCCTCTCTCTGCATCTCCTTTTTCATCCCTCTTTCTTTTTTTTCTTTTTTTTTTTGCGACTTCGTCTTAATCATTTGCGTTGCCTCTTGATCATGTCCTGTGTTTTTCCTGGACAAGTTTGAAATTGCATGCGTCAGGACTTTGCTAATTAAAGTCATACTTTCAAAAATGGCATAATAACTGTTAATTAGCTTGATGCTATTTTCAGCATAATTTGCTAATTAGTGGAAAACCTGTACAGCATTTCTTGCTAATTACAGCGCAGCTCCTCATGCTGCATCTGTGACTGGCCTCCAAATGATGCCATTACACACGTCCACATCTCACATTCGCTCAAAACACTTCATTACCAGCTTCGTTATTGACAAACTCAGGAGTCAGCTGGATTTTAACTAATACGCTTATGAAAAATAATTGTGTCATGTGTTTCTATGCCGTGGTCACCCCTGAAAATAAATACCGCCTGGAAGGTGTTTGGGGAAAATGATAGGTTGATCGCAAACAAAATACGTGACTCTCATTAAACATGCGTGCGCGT